>JADWQK010002480.1:0-600000 GCA_017933935.1 Sesamia nonagrioides
AAAACCCGCCACACTGTTCCCAACCCACTGCAACTCCTGAAAGCCAGAATCAACAGTGGAGACCGCCAGAAAAACGCCGAGCAATGAAGCTCGACGAGTCCCGGAGAAATGTTTCAACTGTCTTGGGTCCCGCAACGAAATTAATCAGAAAAGAATAGCGGAGGAGTAAGAAAAAAGATATTTTTTCCACTTCCCTCCATAATAAGCAGGAGACAGAATAGAACTAGGCCAATCGGCACAAAGGGACATTATTGCAACTGGGAGAAGCCCAGATTGCCAAGCACCACGGAATAACATTTGATCAAGTTAATGGGTCCTAAGTAGGTATTTGCTGTTACAATTGATTCCAATAATAGGTATGGCAAAAGCGCCTGAACGCACGGAAATTAGTTCTAGTTTCAACAAGGTCCGTATAATAAACAACTCCGGATGTAACTTGTACACTATCCAACATAATATTGCGTTCATTCTGCCAAAGAATACACTCCCACAAGATGTGATGTGCGGACTGTTCAAATTCACAGTTCGATGTAGAACACTGACACAAAGGCGAAGGAACAAGTTTAAAAGAATACAGTTTACTTTTAAAGTTGCCATGACCTGTGAGAAATTGGGCAACGCAGTGGTCAACCTCCAGCCATGTCTTAGCCAGCCGATCGCCAACGGATGGAAAGAACAGATGGAGGTGCCGGCCCTTGATGGAATTATCCCACCTACTTTGCCATTCGGATAAGAGGTCCTCCCAGACGTCAGTCTGAGGTTTAAATAATCTAGAAATTCTATTGAGGTCGCGTTGTGTAACAAAGTTAGTGTCCATGGCCTCCCCCCTCGCGGAGTAGTACATTGAAGCACGTCGCTGTACTTCAAGATCGACTGGAAGTACACCTGCCAGAACGGGTAAGGCTTCAGTACTGACTGTTCTATACGCCTTGCATAAAAATATCAATGCCAAACGTTGGCTTTGAAGCAGTTTACGTCGCGCCGCCCCTATGCTGGCCCTATCGGCCCAAACAGGTGCACCGTAGCACATACATCCTAAGTAGGTAGCTCCATATATAGTTTTTAAAGTTAGGAATGATAGACCCCAAGTTGCTTTGGATATTCTAGTTAGGGCATAAAAGTTCCTTTTAGCTTTTTCGCCAACTATTTTTATATGTTCGATAAATGAAAAATTCCTTTCTAAGACCATACCAAGGTAGCATACGGATTGCTGTTTTTTAACGGGAACGTTATTAAATTTAATAGTAGGCAATGATTTAAGATTACCTTTTAGTAGAAGTTGATAGGTTTTATGCGGCGCAAACGCTAGGCGGTTACGATCACCCCACTGAGATATTAGATTTAGGCAAGTATGGGCCAAGTTCTCAAGTCCGGCTCGGGTACTTGATTGAATGAGCAGTAGGCCATCGTCCGCGTAACCAGTAAGTGAACAGCCGCAAGGAAGCGGGATCGCGAGAAAATCATCAAAACCCAAATTCCATAAATAAGGACCGACAACTGAACCCTGAGGACATCCCATGGTTAGTGCTTTAGTACTAGAAAAATGACCGAGCTTAAGTACCGCGGAACCGTTTATAAAGTACGAGTAAACGAGATTATATTCTCTATTCTCCTGTGGGTTATCAAATTGCTACTATCCTCAACCCGCCTGCCAAGCTTGAGTATTATGACAAACCCCCAGTGGAAAGCCTTGGGGGAGGCCTATGTCCAGCAGTGGACCTCTATAGGCTGAAGAAGAAGAAGAGAATTTACCTGTTCTGTCACTACCGAACAGATAAAAAAAAACTCATTCTGGTGAAATTCTAATGTGATGATTTACTGAACGGTATATAATAACACATTCATATTATGTATTTAGAAGATTTCAACTTTGTGTCACCAATTTAGGTTATAAAGTTGTTATTTAAAATCTCATCGAAGAAACTATTTTGCTCACTGTGATGATTAAATAAAACTAAATATGTATGTATAAATAAATAGTCATAGCCGTAAGGCGGGGCGCGAGGTGGGTAGAAGCAAAATGGGCTGCCGAGCGAAGTGGTCGTGCAACACGGCTATAGCGAAATTGGACCACGGTTGTTTAATTACGCCGAATACTCTTTTTTGTAACTATAAACTAGCACTGGACCGCAATCCCGCCTGATGGTAAGCAGTGATGCAATCGTTGATGGTAAAACTCTCTCTCTCAAGACAACAACATTGGGCGCACCGTACCCGGCACACATCGCAACACAACTGTTCATCCGTTCTCCGTACGGCTTCACCAGACATCATGTCGGAACACGACGAATCGTTTGGCAGCAAGACTTTGTTTGGTGGGTGATAACTTCTGCCGGCAGCCGATGATATATTATGGCTAACCACCGAGAAAGAATCTTACCCCCGTGACAAGTGGACGTCACACTAAGAAATTAGGAAGGAGTGACAATATGCAACGTGTAACAGAATACATGTCCTGGAAGCAGTTTGTTCATATAATTTTTGTTTTCTTTTTTTATAATTTATAAACTAACGCTTGACCGCAATCCCGCCTGATGGTAAGCAGTGATGCTATCGTTGATGGTAAAGCGCGCTAGTTTATTAGGTGCCTATTCACTCTAGCCTTGAAGACACTCAAATTGCAGTGTGACAGAAACATCGCCGCTGGCAAATTGTTCCAGTCCCTCGATGTACTTACGCGAAATTAAAGAGGAAGCAGAACGCTTCGTCCGGATTGTAGTGGTGTTAACAACGTGAGGGTGGAAAGTCGCCGTACGACGGGTCGTCCGATGGTGGAACGGTGATGGGGGAATTAAATCATGCAATTCCCTTGCACACTCACCAGAATACAAAATTATTTTGCCATACTTACCACCGATTGTGCCAAAGAACTTTAAATCTTATTTTAAGGGAATGAGACTCAATTTTAAATACTACTAGGATCAACACAATCCGTTTTAAGTAAATAGCATTTGCCTTTAAAGACAGTTCTAAAAGTTTATTCAAAACTAGACCGTGAAAAGCAAGAAATATATCATCAGCCTCACAAAAATAGAAATGTAAACCTTTTTGTCCTTTTAACGCTACACTTATCATCCCTTTCTACCGCGAAAACCTTTCTTGTGCGAATAATTTGTCTGGTGATGAATTTATAAGGGTAAATTTGGAGTAATAAAATTTTCTAGTTAACGAAGTGTTTGACATGGAGTACACTCCGAATTCGGTCGCACTAACAAGTTTAAACTCAATTTCTGTGCCTAAAAACAAAGTCATAAATCATAATGTTTGCCACTTCTTTGAAGTTGTTGTTTATTTTTGTAATAACCTTATTTCTTTTCCTCTTTATAACCTTTAGGAAAAAAATCGCTAAGGGACCATATAGGCTCCAGCGGCGGTGTTTCCGTCGGAATACAATTTGAGTGTCTTCAACGCTAGAGTGAATAGGCTCTTAATAAACTAGTACGCTTTACCATCAACGACTGCGTCACTGCTTACCATCAGGCGGGATTGCGGTGAAGCGCCGGTTTATAATTTAATTTTAAAAAAAACTTTTCAGCTCGACACTATTCCGCAATCAGGCTATTCAATATGTTAAATGCGGGACACGCTAACACCAGTATTTTGACTGTCATTTTAGCAATTCAACAACATGCTTGCTCTTTTAATGATTATAAACTAGTACTTGACAGCAATCCCACTTGATGGTAAGCAGTGATGCAATCATTGATGGTAATGCGCGCTAGTTTATTAAGGACCTATTCACTCAAAAAACTGGTGAATAGGAAGAAAGACGGCAGTTGACCGAGGTGGTGCAATGTTGCGTCATCTATCGGGGATGTGACGGTGCCGGTCAGCACCAAATGTCATGCGGTGTTCCACAGGGATCGGTCTTGGGACCGCTCCTGTGGAACATCGGCTACGACTAGGTGCTGAGAGGCGAGCTTCCGTCGGGCGCCAACTTGACGTGTTATGCGGACGACACGCTTGTCACTGCCCGGGGGAGCTCGCACAGGGAAGCGACGTTGGTAGCCACGGCTGCGGTATCACAGGTGGTGAACCGCATCCGGCGCCTGGGCCTGGAGGTGGCCTTTGACAAGTCGGCGGCCATGGTTTTCCATGGCCCCCGGCGTGCGGTTTCGTCGGGCTCGCATATCGTAGTCAGTGGGGCCCGGATAGCTGTCGAGTCCACCTTGAAGTAACTGGGATTGGTGCTCGACAGCCGATGGGAATTCGGGCCCCACACACGGGGTTAGTTTAACACCCCACTACCCCGTGCAGAAGACGGGGCCCGGACAGACCGGGCCAGCACGAGGGTGTGGGGCCGTGGAAGAATTTAGACTCCCGCGGCCTCACGCTCGTAATAGAAGAGACACCGGGGTGGTTTTAGTCAGTAAAGACAGATCCCGTCGCCCAACCCAGGGCGGCTGACATCCTATGAGCATTTCCAACACGAAAAAAAAAAAAGTTGGTGCAATGTTAAACTCAACAACACGACCAACGATGCTGCGCCAGAGGGAGATTGATCTGGAGACCCTCCACGACCAAACTCCCGACACAACAACATTTGGCATTTAGCGCATCGCACTCGGCACACATCGCAACACAACTGCTCAGACCGGTCTTCAGTACGGCTTCACTAGACATTATGCATAAATGACTTTTGATTTTATACCCACCTAAATGATACGGCTCAACGAAGGCATCTACCATCTAAGCTCTTCACCACCCTGTTTTCTTTTTTTTCGACGAAACGACACTTTTAGTTAATTCAATTAAATGTTTGTAACAAAGTTCAGTTTTTCTTTCAAGTTTAGTGTACAAAGTTACCACAAAACATTGAAGATGACCCAGATCTACATCGAGAGTTGTTTTGTCCTTTCGGTTGGTAGAATTTTAGGGATTACCATATATTTTTATTAGATATATAAAACTGTTTAGGCAGCCCGTTTTAAGAGGTATTTCTTTCTGACTTGGTAGACAAAAGTTGTGTTAACTCAGATGAACTGCATGATGTAAACAACATCAAGCTACTACAATCTGTCAAATTTATTTATTGGATTTCCAACTTTATCACTAAAGCATTAAGTCTTGGCATGTTCATTGGGAATATTTGACAGTTTCGGGTAGCTTGACCTACTGTCGTCCTTACATAACTTTCTACCAGTCAAATATAATTGCATCATTACCTCCGAAGATCAGGCCGTTCTGTCACACACTAAAAGCTTATTTTTTAGAACGCTGGCCACAAAAAAAGTTTATGGATTTCGAATTTCGAATTGCTCATTAAGACGAGAAGGCGCTTACATAATAGCGTGTTGCAATTATTGCATTTACGCGCTAATTTAAATTTTTGACATACAGAAAAATTAGAATATTGCCAAATGATGTAGATTACAGGTCAAGAACTGATAGCCCTCGCTCTGTTAGGTGATAAAACCTCGGTTGTCAGCAGTGATAAAAACTGTTATGGCGCGAATTCGAAGAAATCCCAAACGTAAGAAGATACTAATAGCCCTTCAGATGGGGTTACGTAGAACCACGGTAAAAAGGAAATACGAGAAACCGTATTCTGTGCATCCAACGAGGTCATTTTCCATCCTCCCTTAAGATATGTTTGTAACTAAACTTGTCTCAATAATTATTATATACTAGCTTTCCGGCCGCGGCTTCGCCCGCGTGAAATTCGGTTCTATCGCGCTTTTTAAATTTCCCTCGGGAATATCAATAAAATGTAGCCTATGTCCTTTCTCAGGGTCTAAAGATTATCTGTGCCAAATTTCATCAAAATCGGTTGAGAGGTTTAAGCGGGAAAGCGTAACAGGCAGACAGACAGAGTTACTTTCGCATTTATATTAGTATGGATAAGTATGGATTGAACAATAAGCATGTGACAGAATTTTAGACCTGACTAGGTATAAATAAACAAAATGTCTTCTTTATAATATTAGTATCTAAAAAATATAAACGAATGAAATATGACATGGTGAAAATCATTGATAAAATATTAAAATTTTATCAATGGTGAAAATATTATCTATATTTTTAATCGACTTCAAAAAAAGGAGGTGGTTCCCAATTGTCGTAATCTCTTTTTTTATGTCTGTTCACCGATTACTCTAAGATCTGTTTTTGTTTGAAAGTTTATACTTCCCAGATGGTCCCATATTCACTAGGTCAGGATCTGATGATGGACAGCCTCCGTGGCGTAGCGGTAGCGGACGCGGCCGCTGCGCAAGGGCGCGCGGGTTCGATCCCCGCACAGTGCAAGTATTTGTATGAATGAATATGAATATTTGGACTGGTCTGGTCGTGCCTCGGAAAGCACGTTAAGCCGTTGGTCCCGGTTGCCATACGAACATCTAGTGGCAGTCGTTACGGGTTGTTGGAGCCTTCAAAAGTCCAACAATTAGTCTAACTGCAATGCTTCGATGTCGCCTTCGGGTTGTGGAGGTCAGACGGTAGTCGCTTCACGGAAAATGTCCAAGTTTAGCCATATCAGCAGTTGGACTGGTAAAGCGGACCCCAGACTCCAAAAGCTGAAAAAGGCTTCGGATGCGATTGGGATTAACGCTGGGATGATGATGAGGATCTGATGATGGCATATCACAGAAATCAAGGGGAACTTTAAAAAATCTTAGGTGCGTCTAGTGAATTTCTAAGTATTTTCATTGATTATTTTCAAGCACTACAATTCAATAAAGGTCTGGAGTAGATCTGATCATGGAGCCGGGAGACAGTCAGAGGAACTCCTCAAGGATTCACAGCAGCTACCTTGTGTTTGTCTTTGATTAATTTGTATTGGTAAGAAGTTTACACCTAGATGGGTTGTGACTGACATAAGGGCTCTGATGATGAATACAAAGGTCAGTTCCTGGAACTCCTCAATGGTTTACAGTAGCTACTTTGTGTTTGTACTTAATTCATTTATTTTGATGAGAAATTTACACCTATGTGGGTTAAAATGAAAGTCCAGAGTCGATCTGATGATAAAGACCCTAGACAGTCGAGGGAACTCCTCAGCGATTCACAGCTGCTTCCTTGCGTTTGTGCTTGATTAATTTGTATTGATAAGGACTTTACACCAAGATGGGTTGTGACTGTCTTTAAGGCTCTGATGATAAAAACGAAGGCCAATTCAGGTAACTCTTCAACGGTTCACTGTAGTTATCTTGTGTTTGGACTTAATAAATTTATAGTCATGACAACTTGGCACCCATATAGGTTATACTGAAGGGCTGCAGTAGATTTGATGATGGAGGCGAGAGACAGTCGAGGGAATTCCTCAACGATTTACAGCAGCTACCTTGTGTTTCTGCTTGATTAATGTGTATTGATAAGAGCTTTACACCTAGATGTATTGTGATTGTCATTAGGGGTCTTATGATGAAGACGAAGGACAGTTAAGAAGGGAAATCCTCAATGGTTTACTGTAGCAACTGACTTTGTGTTTAGACTTAATTAATTTAATTTATGGGACCTTTGCACCTATATGGGTTAAAATGATGGTCGTCAGTTAATCTGATGCTGAAGACCAGAAGCATTGAAGTTCAACATAGGACAACCACTACCTATTCGTCACGCTTATGCAACAATCAATTAAAATCAAGAGACTGAGTTTAAGTTGCGTAATCGCGTCTTGTCTAGCATTGCTCATATTTTCATTTTGGTCTCATAGGAATTTTATAGAAATCGGTTCAGTGGTTTCGTTTTTATACCAAAATTACGGGTAAAAACTAAAGTGAACAAAATTACGTCATTTGCTTACAGGCCTTTTTTACAAAAAAAAAAAAACAACCGACTTCCAAAAAACACTACAAAATTTCGGAAGTCGGTGTCAAAAACGAATATACAAAAAACAAAGACACCGACTTCTGAAATTAGTTTTTTTTTTCACTTTGTAGTCACTTTATCATATTTTAAATAACATCTATAAATTTAGCTGTAAACAAAGATAAAAGACATAACCGGCATTAGAATGTCATGGTCTATCAGAGATTCATCAGTAATACTTCTAATTCTGTTATAGGTACGCGTGTTGCGATATAAATAGAAACGTCTGATTGTGTTATTGTGTTATGAACAAAATTAACATGCAGAAGACAAATTTCAAGCCGCTGTTCAATTTAGTGTCCATTAATAGGGAATTTACAAGGTGAGTGTTATTTCTACAGGGTAATTGCGTGACACACTATCAGTAGGAGTGGGTTTCATACATTCATTGCGTTGTTTATGTTATTGAGTACACACATTTTTAGAACATATAGAACAATGGATTAGCAATATGCTTCGAAATGGTTCAAATTAATCTGTTACGCAATTAGGGTACCGGTACTATTAAAAACCATATTTGGGTATTGGAGGTTATGCCAGGTTGGATATACTGCGGAGGCGCGCGAATGTCGGCGCGCGCCTGTGAGGCGATGCACGGGGTAGTTTGACACCCCACTACCCCGTGCAGGAGACGAGGCCCGGACAGACCGGGCCAGCACGAGGGTGTGGGGCCGTGGAAGAATTTAGACTCCCGCGGCCCCACGCGCGCTCGTGATAGAAGAGACACCGAGGTGGTTTTAGCCAGTAAGAGTCTGACAGACCCCGTCGCCCACCCCAGGGCGGCGGACATCCATTGAGGATTTCCACCCCGGAAAAAAGAAGGGTTGGATATACTACTCCAACTAATAAGAAATTCGTTTTTTATATAAAAAATAAACTACGAATCAACAGGTGTATTTTGTGTATATTTATTTATATCAACATGTTATTAGCTCCTGTTGATTGAATAGCAGTTGTCAGTATTTCTTTACAAGCTTTTTATTAGCTTTCAATATATGCTCGGGTGATATCTTGCAATTTAATTTTAAAGCAGATATATCTTTAATCGATTAAGCTGTAATTTTGGATACACGTTCAGTTTGGATGACAATGCATGATTGACTGTGTGACGTTATTCTAAATCCGAAATGGCGCTATTCTCAAGATAGCGTTTTTTTTTTCTAACTGTATGGGTATCACATGAAAAGGCTTGATGTGAATAAGTCAAAAACAACGTCACGTTTCTCTAAACCAATATGGCGGAGTAAGAGTATACAAGGTATTACAACAACGTTTATTAACGGATTTGGTACTCGTATTTATTTTGTTTGTCAATTTTTATAGATAAAATTATTCACATCCAACATGTCGATTAACGTGGTCGTCAATAAGTCTACATAGCTGATAATGGACAAGGTTTTGTAGAATCATAAGAAGGTCTCCTTATAAAATAGCTAAATTGCTCGAATTAATCGACCAACGACTTTGCAACTATGATGCGTAGAATGAGATGCCCATAATATGACGGTAGAACAAGGAGGACTCTTAAGTATAACAAAACATCTATGTACAGACAACAGCAAATCTATATGGCGGCCAAATTCCATAAAGAATAGAGGTAAACAAACCGTTGCTAGGCAACAAGTTGTTTACGCCCAAAAAAAGATATTAACAACCTTTTCTATAGTTGAGCCAAATTCGATAAAGAATAGAGGTAAACAAACCGTTGCTAGGCAACGAGTAGTTTACGCCTAAAAGACTGATGTTAACAACCTTTTCTACAAAGATGATTTTCATAAAAGTAATAATCCTACTTCCTACTAATCTAAACAGTTTATTTATGTTTAGATATTTATGATTTGCATAGAACGCTTAACCTATTTGAATGAAATATGACATACATGTAAGCTAATTTCCTAATAGGTTACATTTTTTGATACATTTAGATTATAATTAGTCCATTTGTGAAAATATTCCTGATATTACAATGCATGTGTTATGTAGTTGATATAAAAGTAATTAAAATACGCAAAATTGTGTTGACAAATGCCTCAACTTTATTCATTGGTTGAATTCTACAAAATGTGTTTAATATCTGGATTTCATCCATCTTTCTTTTTTTGTAGGGCTATCACGTAAAATTAATGTCGACTTTTTAATGGTTTTTCGAAATATCAAGTTATTATGCATGTTCTTTTAGTGATTCTATTGAAATATGCTGCAATAGGAATTGTTAATAAATAGTTAGCATGTAAAAGACGATAATCATGTAAATAACAGGAGATGTGTAAAACGTGAGTTGTGATAACCCTAAATTGGTTTGTTTACCTGTATTCTTTATGAAGCTTGGCGGGAATATAGATAGATGATTTTCTTAAAAGCAATAAATCTACTTCCTACTAATGTAAACAGTTTATTTGTTTAGATATATAAGATTTGCATAGAACGCTTAACCGGTTTGATTGAAATATGACAGACATGTAAGCTAATTTCCTAATAGGTTATTTTTTTTTGATACATATATATTATACTTAGCCTATACTTGGAAGTATTACAATGCATGTGTTGTGCAGTTGATTTGAAAGTAATTTAAATACGCAAAATTGTATTGACAAGTACCTCAACTTTATTCGTTGGTTGAATTCTACAAAATCTGTTTAATACCTGGATTTCATCCATCTTTCTTTTTTTGTAGGGCTAACATGTAAAATTAATGTCGACTTTTAATGGTTTTTCGAAATACCAAGGTATTTTGCATGTTATTTTAGTGATTCTATTGAAATATGCTGCAATAGGAATTGTTAATAATCATGTAAATAACAAGAGATTTGTAAAACGTGAGTTGTGCAAACCCTAAATTGCTTTGATTACCTCTATTCTTTATGGAGCTTGGCGAGAATATAGCTACTACAATCTGACAAATTTCTTTATTACATTTTCACCTGTATCCCCAAAGCATTAAGCCTGATTGATTGCGAATATTTGACAGTTTCGGGTAGGTTAACCTGCTATCATCCGTAATAACTAAATATTTTCAAATCAGTGAATGATTATTTTGCTTTGAACAGACTGAATAAAGTGTCCAGCGACAAAAAAGAATTTAAAAAAGAAAATAATATAAATATTTTTACAAACTTTTTACTAATATTAAAAATGTTAAAGTGAGTTTGTTTGTTTGTTCCGCTTTTACGCCTAAACTACTGAACAGCACCAATCAATCAATCGGAATCATTTTGAAGCATATTGCTAATCTATTGCTCCTTAAGTACGAAAAATGTATCTACTCAACAACGCAATGAATGTTGTTCATCATCATCAACCTTTTTATCGTCCCACTGCTGGGCACAGGTCTCCTCTCGTACAGAGAAGGATTGAGCGTAATCACCACGCTTGCTCAATGCGGGTTGGCGATTTCAGACTTATAAAGTCTAGGTTTCCTCAAGATGTTTTCCTTCACCTTCAGTCATTGGTGTCCAAGATATACTTAGAAAGTACATATAACTTTAGAAAAGTTACATTGGTACTTGCCTGACCTGGAATCGAACCCGGGCACTCATACTTGAGAGGCTGGTGTCTTAACCACTAGGCCACCACGACACGTCGAATGTTGTTGAACTATCAAAATGAAACCCTTTGCTACTGATAGTGTGTTACGTAACTACTCTTCGGGTTTAGATGGAATATACCACACAATCGTGGTGGCCTAGTGGTTAAAACACCAGCCTCTCAAATATAAGTGCGCGAGTTCGATTCCAGGTCAGGCAAGTACCAATGTGACTTTTCTTAAGTTATAAAGGGTGTTTTTTTAGAGGTATAGAACTTTGAAATGGAATAAAACAAAAATGATTTTTTTATTAATATGAAATTTACTTTATTCGAAAGGCAATCTTCTGGCATTATAGTTTAAATATGAATTCTGGCATATGACCGCCACTGCTGGCTCGGACGTAGGAGGACGTTGGAGGTCCAATTTTCGATTACTTTTTCCAACATTTGTGGCCGTATATCAGCAACAACGCGCCGAATGTTGTCCTCCAGGTGGTGAATCGTTTCAGGCTTATCGGCGTAGACTAGCGACTTCACATATCCCCACAGAAAATAGTCAAGTGGCGTTAAATCGCATGATCTTGGCAGCCAATTCACGGGTCCGAAACGTGAAATTATGCGGTTACCAAACGCTTCCTTCAATAAATCAATTGTGGCACGAGCTGTGTGCCATGTTGCGCCGTCTTGTTGAAACCACGACTCTTGCACATCATGCTTGTTTAATTGTTGAACGAAAAAGTCAGTAATCATCGCTCTATAGCGGTCGCCATTGACTGTAACGTTCTGGCCAGGATCGTTTTTAAAGAAGTACGGACCACTTATTCCACCAGCCCATAAAGCACACCATACAGTCAGTTTTTCTGGATGTAACGGTGTCTCAACATACACTTGAGGATTATCATCACTCCAAATACGGCAGTTTTGTTTATTGACGTATCCATTCAGCCAAAAGTGAGCTTCATCGCTAAACAAAATTCGCTTATGAAAATCGGGATCTACGGCAATCTTATTTTGGGCCCATTCACCGAATCTACGCCTTGCTAGGTGATCGCGAGACTTCAATTCTTGCACGAGTTGGATTTTGTAAGCACGCAAACCAAGATCATTCCCCAAAATCTTCCATAAAGTGGATGGACACATATCCAATTCTTGTGCACGATGGCGGATAGACTGATTCGGGTCTTCCTCTACGCTACGCTCTACAGCAGCAATGACTTCTTCTGTACGCACTGTACGACGTCTCTGTGGATGCGTATTATCATTTAGAGTAAATGGGGTGCGAAAACGTTCCATAGTTAATCGAATGAATTGCTCTGATGGACGATTCATCATCATCAACCTTTTTAATCGTCCCACTGCTGGGCACTGGTCTCCTCTCACACAGAGAAGGATAGAGCGTAATCACCACGCTTGCTCAATGCGGGTTGGCGATTTTAGACTTAAAGTCCAGGTTTCCTCAAGATGTTTTCCTTCACCTTCAGTCATTGGTGTCCAAGATATACTTATAAAGTACATATAACTTTAGAAAAGTTACATTGGTACTTGCCTGACCTGGAATCGAACCCGCGCACTCATACTTGAGAGGCTGGTGTTTTAACCACTAGGCCACCACGACACCAATGGATGGACGATTATGTTGACCGTAAAATGGACGATGGGCGATACGTATTTCGAACAGAACCATGATTTTCAAAATAAATTTGCACAATTTGGAAGCGTTGTTCAGGCGTCAGTCTATTCATGTTAAAATGCCAAAACAAACTAAACACAAATCACTTAAAAGCTGATAAAATAGCCGTAATTTAAAAAAGTGTTGCCAACTTAAAATTCTATACCTCTAAAAAAACACCCTATATGTACTTTCTAAGTATATCTTGGAGACCAATGACTGAAGATGAAGGAAAACATCTTGAGGAAACCTAGACTTTATAAGTCTGAAAATATCTTGTGGAAACCTGAACTTTGGGTCTGAAATCGCCAACCCGCATTGAGCAAGCGTGGTGATTACGCTCAATCCTTCTCTGTGTGAGAGGAGACCTATGCCCAGCAGTGGAACGATAAAAAAGGTTGATGATAGCACACAGATGGTTTATAACACAGAGGATACTTTTTATCCCGATATGCCCACGGAACCGAAACTTACACAGGTGAAACTGTGGGCCGCAGCTAGTATGACATAATAGCCTGTCGCAATGTTTGTTGATGTTTGATATTTTCTTTCTCACATTCAAAAAAATACCTATCTAGGTACACAGAAAATTCCGTGCTAGGTTATCATCAGATAACTTATATCATTAATAAACATTCTAGGTTTTATCTGACAAGTAAAAGTCTTATGATTAGATGTCCTATACATCTCAAACAATAACAATAATCATGGAATTTATAACAATCATACATTGCGTGTACATACTTAGTTGCCGCACCTTAGGAATTACTAATGTGTAGTGGGTGCGTTTACAAACATTTAAAAATTCACATACAACAACTATCTAGGTTACACTAGGTTGCACTGCATCAGGCGATTTCACCGCTACTGCGTACAACGTGTCGTCAGAAATGATCCGTATCAATCCAGTCTATGCAAGATAAAATGATAACCCAAACAAAAGAGTTGTTTGGATTATCCTTTTTTGTAAGTTGGGAAATCCTCATGGATGCCCTCCGCCTGGGAATAACGGAAGGTTATGTCGGAGTCCTACCGACTAAAGGTCAATTCGCACGTACCACGACCACACCACAGCCATAACCACACCACAACGACGCCACCTGGTCGGGGTATATTTTGTATTGAAAATGAATATTACAATCTACACGTACCACATTTTGCCATTATTATCGACCACCTTTGTAATACGACTACATTGCAACCACATCGCGACGGCAACGCCACCACCGGCGGCGGCACCGCGGCCACATCGCCACGACATGACGTCATCAACAGCGCGCGCCCTGCACATGACCACGTGGTTACCACAGCGACAACGCAACCACGTCGACATTTTGTCGCTACCACAACGCAATTGCAAAAAGTCGCTACGACACTATTCACACGTAACCACAACTTGACCACATTTTGTCGCTGCGACGTGATGTGGTTGTGGTACGTGTGAATTGACGCTAAAACCCCACGGTTCCTTCGAGTACCATGGGCCCCCAGCCCGGGAGATACCACTACATTCGTCGCACCCCCGTCTGGTTTCAGCCCACCATCTCTAGCGGGTGCCACCACCATGTATGGATTATCCTACTAATATCAAAAGTTTGTAACGGATGGATGTTTGTTACTCTTTCATACAAAAACTATTAGGCACATCGATAGTTCATAACCAGCCCCCTAATCGGCGAACACATTTTTGTCATATGACTGCTACTAGTTGGGATCAGTTGGGATCGTTTGGACCGCCCATTGGTCCGTTCGGTCCTAACGATCCGAACTAGTCGCAATCATTTGACAAAAATGTGTTCGCCGATTAGGGGGCAGGAATAAACACAGGATTTTGACACATGAACTACCTTTCTTCTATACTGTGAGAATTTGTTTATTAGATACACGTATTTATATATTTTAGTATTATCTTTATTTAAGTATACTTAATTACTTAGATATATGTTTATGTATATTTATTACTTTTATACTTGTCGTATTCATATTTTATTTCCTACATTTCTGTTTTACTTCTCTTTTCGCAGGTCTGCTGGAAGTTTCTTAAGAAATAAGCAGCACCTTTGTACTCAGATCTTAATTTTGTCTTATCCTTATATATTTTTTGTATGTACCTATATAAATCCATACTAATATTATAAATGCGAAAGTATCTCTGTCTGTCTGTCGGTCTGTCTGTCTGTCTGTCTGTCTGTCTGTCTGTCTGTCTGTTACGCTTTCCCGCTTAAACCTCTCAACCAATTTTGATGAAATTTGGCACAGACAATCTTTAGACCCTGGGAAAGAACATAGGCTACCTTTTATCCCGGAAAAATTTGATGTTCCCGAGGGAAATCTAAAAAGCGCGATATAACTGAACTCCACGCGGGCGAAGCTGCGGGCAAAAAGCTAGTAATAAAATAAATAAATGACACTTTTCGATGATCAAAACTTACGAGGGTGACACTGCAGTCCATAGCTAGTCTTAAATAGTTATAATAATACTGGCTTCAGCCCGCAACTTCATTCGTCACACCCATCCCGTCATGTCACATAACCTACCCGCATTATTATTCCATTTTTCTTGGTGCTTAGTGTTCGTTCTTATTTTGTTCCTCGGCTTATAAGACAACAAGCTTGATGTTTAAGCCTATTAGTCTTCTTCAAATATTGAGCTTCCAAATGCAAGATTATTCTTTCTAAGCATATAGAAGTTTCAATGACTATTGCGTTCAAATAAGCAAATAATAGTTATTTGTTATACAAGAGTGCAAAGTTGCTTTTTAACCGCGTGTTAAATTTTGATGACCGAGCAAGCGAAGGATTCTAAAATTAAAATCCTGAGCGTTAGAGAGGGAATCAAAAGGACACGAGGTGAAAAATCTTTGCACTCGAGTGCAACACGTAACTTTTCATTCCACCTCAGCGAGGAAATGACTAAATGCAATAAAAAATGTTTACAATCACAAGATAGGTACACTTTTATTTCAGTTTAGGTATTAATTACTACATTATGACAGGTAAGTATTACAGAATAATCTTTAAATTATAATAAAATAATACTAAAGTATAATTAAGAAAATTTTAAAATAACGTTGCAACAGTTATTTAAATTGAGTGTAATATTTTTGTTTGGTACTGTAATATTGGTGTTAGTCACTTGTGTACTGTTTTTCGGTAAACTGTCTGTCATACTTAATAGTTGTACCGATTCATCGGATTCCCTTAGCGTGAATGTTGGAGAGAGAGGGAGATGGTTAGGTGTTTCATAACGGCTTATTTTTGATGTAGAAGGGCCAGTCCAAGTTTCCGATTGAGGCTCTTTCAATGTAATGGCTCCTACGATGCCTTCACATATTTTAGACTTATTTTGGATGGAATCCTCTATGTATCCCTCTACAACTGCATTGGTCTTCCAGCCTCCGTGGCGCTTAAGGGACAGGAGATCAGCTCCGGAATCAGCCAAAAGTGTGGCTGAAGTTCGTCGGAAACAATGACCCGTGTACAACAGGGGTTCTGGAAGTTCAAGAAATGTTGCTATTTCTCGTGGGATACTGCCAATTTTATTAGTACCCATAGGCTGTCTAACACACTTTCCATTGCGATACTGTAGAAAAAAACGATTGATTGGAGTGTTAGGCGGCCGTAAGGCTTGATATTTCTCAACAATCGTTACGTATTCCTTGCGAATGACAAAGTTGCGGTCTCTTTTTGTCTTTGTATTAGGTAAATTAATTAATAGTAAGTCATCTGAATGTTTCTCAATGTTTTTGACATTAAGTTGTGTTAGTTCATTAGTTCGACATGCTCCGTTTATTCCAATAATTAGAACAACCTGCAATGTAAAGAGTATTGTAGTAGATAAATGAATAAAATTTATATGAACGCATAATTATGCCTATCAACATTTACTAAGTATACTATTTAATTGAGATTAATATATGTATGTGTGTATTATGTGTTTTCTAAAGTTATATGTACTTTCTAAGTATATCTTGGACACCAATGACTGAAGGTGAAGGAAAACATCTTGAGGAAACCTGGATAAAGTCCAGTCTGAAATCACCAACCCGCATTGAGCAAGCGTGGTGATTACGCTTAATCCTTCTCTGTATGAGGAGACCTGTGCCCAGCAGTGGGACGATAAAAATGTTGATGATGATGATGAATATATGTACTTAAGTAGATACTGAATGTGCAACTGACTTACTTTTGCCGCCAAATATACGGAATCGGGTGCTTCGTTAAGAAACTTTTCAATATCAGATACTGTGAAAACCTTCGATTTTTTTGGATGATGACCAGATGAGGCTCTTTTTAAAAATGCTACTAACTTAGGATAGGTATCGATATGTATGTCTTTTTTCATCTTTATTGTTGCTTTAAGCATCGAATACGTACTCCATAGAGTGCTTGCTTTCTTGTTCTCGGATAATTCTATAAAATATGCCAGCAAAACGTTTTCTGAGAAAGTTTTGGCTCCTTTTGCTAGTCGCCACGTGTTGAACATATCGTACTGTTTTAAATACTTCTCGCGTGATTGTTGAGGTAGAAAGCTCATTTGCGCATTATTAACAGTTTCAGTCAATTCTGTTGGCGTCAAACAAACTTCCTCGTCGCTAGAATCACTCATTTTAGTTTTTCACTTGTTTTCAAGTTTCTTTTTTTTAATATAAGGTTTAACAATGACGTGAAAAAATACCGCGTAAAGAACCGCGTACAAAGAAAATTGAAAAAAGAACACCAAGAAGGTTCCGAGTCTGAGTTTTTAACAAATTAAAAAAAAAGTTATATGATATATTCGGCACCATAGGGGTAACAGTAAATAGGTTTAATGTTTTTTTTTTAATTTACAAACTTAGTGCACACGATGTTCTAAATTCAATTTACTTTATCCTCTAGAGAATAAAAACGGCTTTTCCAGTCAGATATTGAAGATTAAAAATACTCTTTCCGAGATGGTGGGATGAAAAAACTATTTTCCTCTGGAAAATAGTATATTAAGAAAAAATGTGACTGAGATAAAGTAGTGAAAGCGGAAACAAAACTATTAAAGCTAACGTTTTTAATATAATAATAATTAATAATTTAATTTTATTAAATGACAACAAAGGTCCAATGGTTAGTAACTTATCTACTAGGGGTTAGTAATACTTAAAAAACTAATCAAGACTGCCGCACAAGCAATGCTAACCAGTGTCTTAGCAATGGCGCATCGAGCTTGTCGGCCATGGTTTGTAGGATGCTGTTAGCGCTGGTCCTAGTTCTACCGAGCAACGAGGCCGCCTTCTTTCTCATGATGGATGTTTTTTTTTTTTTTTTTTGCCAGAACGTTGTCAGTGGTAGCAAGCGCTGATGCAAACTTGAAATCATGGAAAGAGATTCCCGGGCCTTCGTCATTACCGGTTATTGGGCAATTACTAAACTTCATACCTGGAGGTGAGTTATATTAACACTCTTGTTCGAAGCAAACTCGAGTCTAGTGTCTGTATCTGGCACCCCTATAATGCGACCCAAACACTAATACAGGAAAAAAGTACAGAAAACTTTCCTTACATGCCCCTTCATCTCTTACGGATGTTGAAACTTATGTCCTTAGAGATGAGAAGAGGCCTTGATCAGCTCACTGTTAGTAGCTTGTAAGACATTTCGGGGACCACCACCAGAGCCACCCAGAGCTCTATGGTCTATTCTGCTGATTATTTGTACCTGACAAATATATCTGTCAGCGTCAGAGCACAATGTGTTTTCTCTAGTCTCAGCAAACACTAAAGCTAGAGCTAAATCCCCAGTTTCTCGTACTTTATAGGTGCTGAATCCTCTGCTGACGGCCAACCCTGAATATGATGTGTTTGCAGATGAATAAGATAATGCGCATATGTCTGGTGTTCTATGAAAGAAAGTATGCAAGGAAGTCTACATACTAGGTGTTCTATGTTAGTTTTCTTTGAAATCTTTATTCAATTGGCTACTTGTACCCCCATATAAAACGTGCAACGTCACATGTAGCCCCGGCACTAACAACTTTCCATCAGACGGGCCGTATTTAATTAGCCACTTTGCCTATTTATATGGCCTGCCCCACCAACATCACATGTAGCCTCGACAGTAACTACTTCCCATTAGATGGACCATTCGTCAGGAACAGATTAATTATTTGAAATCTTTGATTTAGGTCAGTTTGAAAACATAAGGCAGGCTGAAGGCAAAATGAAACTATTTGAGGCGTATGGGCCAATCGTTAGATTTGACCGAATGTTGAGTCAGCGACCTATGGTTTTCCTTTTTGATACTGAAAGTGCAGAACGCGTAAGTTTGCTTAATTTTTTTTTACATTTGTAGTCTATTCAACAGCTACGTTAATAAAGAACTAAATACAAGAGAAAAATAATATTTCTTGAGTTTTGATATAATTATAATCATTTCCTACATCGCAATGAATATTTCCAGATATTACGCAGTGAAAACTCGTTACCCATTCGTCTAGGATTCGAGAGTCTTGAACACTATAGAAAAGTAGTTAAAAAAAGAAACGAACATACTTTGCATAGCACGGGCCTTGCAACTGAGTAAGTAATAATTGCTGTAAGTTATCAGATGTTCACCGAAAAACATGAAGTATTAGATACAGCATGTGTTGGAAACACAATTGAAGAATTTTAATAAACTAGCGCGCTTTACTATCAACGATGGCATTACTACTTACCATCAAGCAGAATTGAGGTCAAAGACTAGTTTATAATTAATTAGAAAAATAAAATAAAATCAAAAGAATATAATTATGTACATTTACTTTCAGGCAAGGTGAGCTGTGGAAAGAGTTCCGCTCAACAGTGAACCCAGTTATGTTACCACCAAAGACTATCAAACTGTACGAAACAGTACTTGATGAAGTAGCCCAAGATATGGTAAAAAGGTAAGTTATAAACTACAACAAGGAGGACCTGGTGAAGTTCGGGAAACCGCTGGATACGTAAGGCGCAGGACCGGTCGTCGCGGAGATCCTTGGGGGAGGCCTATGTCCAGCAGTGGACGTCTTTCGACTGAAATGATGATGATGAATGAACAATATCTATTGCAGGATGAAATACAACCGTAACGAAAAAAACATGATCAGTAAGGACTTCGATAAGGAAATGAACTTATGGGCACTGGAATCTATCGGTGCAGTCGCTCTTGGGTGTCGTCTGAACAGTTTTGATCCCAACTTGCCAGCAGACTCTCCAGAGTGGCAGTTGATCCAGTGCGTCCACGATCTGTTCGTAGTAGCTGCTGAATTGGATTTCAAGCCAAGCCTTTGGAAGTGGTTTTCGACACCAATGTACAAGAAAGCTATGAAAGTGTATAAGCATCTAGAAAAGTAAGTTTATTGTCGGTTTGATTCATCCTTTTATGTTCTCCTTTACTTCCTTTTATTTAATAAATAGTAGTTATCAATATGGTAATTATGTGGTATATTTCTTGATTACAGTTTAACAAAACACTTCATTCAAAAAGGAAAGGAACAGCTGAAATACCAATCTGAAAAGGAGAAAAGCATTTTGGAGAAACTGTTAGAAATTAATGAAGATGTGGCTCACATTATGGCTAGTGACATGTTAATTGCTGGGGTAGATACGGTATGCATAATTTCATAATAAAAAAGAACAGGTCATTGAAATGCGTGTATCTTTTATTGCTTTATCTTTAACTTTATTCAGGCCGCCAACACAGTTATAGCAACCCTCTACTTTCTGGCTAAAAACCCGGACAAACAAGCCAAGCTGAGGGAGGAGATAATGTCAAATTCAGAACAAAGGCGATACCTAAGAGCTTGTGTCAAAGAATCGATGAGAATAATGCCGGTAGCATCGGGAAATGTCCGGAAGACAACAAAAGAATATAACATTTTAGGCTTTAAGATACCTAAAGATGTAACTATGAAATATTTTCTAATATATTTTTTATACTTATTTAATCATGTCTTGCAATTGAATAATTTATCACATAATTTTAATGTAATTAATGTCAGTTAATTGCTTCTTTTAGCAACGAAGTAGAGTTCCATTCTTTCAATTGACCTGGGCTTTCAATTTCAGATGCAGATTTATTTCGCTCATCGGGACATGTGCTTGTTAGAACAAAACTTCCCCAAGCCTCAAGAGTACATCCCTGAGAGGTGGTTAGCCAGTAAAGATGATCCACTTTACTATGGAAATGCCAATCCGTTTGCCTTTCAACCTTTTGGCTTCGGAGTCCGTAGTTGTATAGGTAATAGAAAAAACCGGCCAAGAGCGTGTCGGGCCACGCTCAGAGTAGGGTTCCGTAGATTTCCGTCCATCACAATTAGTATCCGCACTTAAGAGTAAAAGAATTTGCTATTTTTCACATTGAGTTGTATACTGAAGTACAGAATCCTAAAAATGGGTCCACAAAGGACGGTGATAATTAAAGAAAGAGGTATAGATTCCAACTACGTATGGAAAGTTCGGAAAAATGTTGTCATTTAAGTCCCATCATGGGGAGTGGGAAAAAATAGTACCATGGAGCGATAACCATGGGCCTCATAGGAAGGCTCAGAGTCACACAAAGGGCAATGGAAAGAGCTATGCTAGGAGTTTCTCTGCGTGATCGAACCAGAAATGAGGAGATCCGCAGAAGAACCAAAGTCACCGACATAGCTCTGCGAGTCGCTAAACTTAAGTGGCAGTGGGCAGGGCACATTGCTCGTAGAACCGATGGCCGATGGGGCAGCAAGGTTCTGGAGTGGCGGCCACGTACTGGAAGACGCAGCGTAGGGAGACCCCCAACAAGGTGGACCGATGACATGGTGAAGGTCGCGGGAAGCCGATGGATGCGGGCAGCACAAGACCGGTCATCGTGGAAAGCCTTGGGGGAGGCCTTTGTCCAGCAGTGGACATCTATAGGCTGAGGAAGAAGAAGGAAGAAGATGGAGCGATAACTAGGCAGGGCAACTCCAAGTTTCTAGGGCTAGATAAATGAAAGTGTTGTGTGTATGTAAAGTGTACCGGACCCGAATCCATCAACTCAGGTAAAATCTTTCCATCTCTTGAGAAATTGGATGACTTACTAATTTATACAAACTAGACGAAATATGTATGTCGAAGTTTCAGTAGTAATTTTGTATTGCGCGAACCGACTTCAATTATTATTTTTTTAGTTGAAGGAATATACTATATATAATATATTCAGGTTAAAAAAATATGTAAAGTAATAAAATAAATGTTTTTCTAAAATTTTTCAAAAACTATGCATCCTATAAAGTTCAAAATAATTCTATAAACATCCTATAAAGCGATTATTTTTCAAAAAATGAACATTATAAAAAAATTATAAATAAAAAAAATATTATTTAAAATCAAAAAACCCGTCTGCATAAAACTCTAACGAACTGAATAGGTAGAAACATATGCTTGGTAGAAAAAAATATGTAATTCTTTTTTTTGTTCCATTTAATATTAAGTTATATACATATTTAGAATCAGTATTTAAAATCCCTCATTTTGATATCCCACTCGATATGCTTAGTAGAAATTTATTTCTTTATACCTCACAATATGGCGTCATACATCCGCCATTTTGGTATTTTTTTTAATGTCACCTATCTAGTAGCAGTTGGGCAATTAAGGCAAATCTAACGATACCTCAAATGTGAAAATCCGTTCAGCGGTTCTGGAGATACTAGGTAATAAAGAATAATACATACAAGATAGGAGCTAAAAACATAACCCTCCTGGCAGTCGGGTAATAAAAACCAACTGAAGCTGCCCGTGGCTCGAGCCGCACTTGGCCGGGGTTATTTTTTAATTCACTTCAACTGAGGAACCCTTCAGTATGCATGGACAATGAAAGGTTCTGTAGTTATAATGAAATTTGTTTTAGCCTATAGATGTCCACAGCTGGACAAAGGTTGCATACTTTAATTGCTGATATACTTATGTTTGTATCATTTTCGACTTTAGGTCGTCGAATAGCTGAACTGGAAATGCATACATTCGTGGCGAGAGTAATAGAAAACTTCCAAGTGGAATGGTTCGGGCCCCCGCCGCAAATAGAGCAGAAGTCACTCAATTATATCAAGGGACCATTCAATTTCGTATTCAAGGATGCAAAATGAGATGAACGACTGCGAAAAAAGCATTTTCCAAAGGCGCTATGCAAAGAATTCTTTTGTTTTTATAAATTTTCCTGGACTTCCGAAACATTTTTTTAAATATTTTTGACCCTTTTTAAACAGGTTGTTTTTTTCACAGTGTATATATTTATTATTTAGTCGGTATATTTAAATATTATTAAAATGTAATAAGTAATAAAAAGAATTAAAAATAAATAACATTAAATTAAATTTTGTTTAAGTTTGGCCTATTATGGTCCAAATCCAACACAGCTTAGTCGAGGAAGAGTATAGAGATAGTTAACACATTCGCAAGTAGAACAAGTATGCCATTGGTTCTAAAATATGCCAGTTGCGTCAAGATGTTTTCCATCACCCTTTGAGAGCAGTGGTGATGAGTAGCTTGCCTGTTAGTATTCAATAGGATGCACTTTGGTGAGTGTGCGGGAATTGTATGACTGAATTCCGCCATCAACATGTCATCATTGTAAGACCCGCCCCCGCCTTACCCCGAATGGATACTCGCCATACGGCAACGACAACATAAGGGTGGATACCCTTTTGTTGACACTACTACAATCCGTACGAAGAGTTGCGCCTAGTCTTTTATACCGTGTACATCTAAGCACTAGTACAATTTGCCTGCGGCGGTTTTTCTGTCTGAGTACAGTTTAATTGTCAATACGAAACTTGTGAATTGAATGCAAAACGAGATTTTGGTTCACTAAATTTGGAAAGGGCTTACCTACATTGCCAAAATCCGTTGCTAGCCATCCCACAGCACCACACAGCATTCTATGTCCTTTGTCTTAGATCTTAGAATTGAATGCAGCGAGGTTTGAATAGGCATTCGTAAAGGAAACAACTTGAGATCAGAATTCTCTTTACTTGTTTTTTTTATTCAGATATGAAATGTAGATTTCTTTACGAATTTTCTATAATATTACATGCTGTTATTATCGTAAGGAGTAATAAAGTGAATGAAGCAAACTTTGAAACAAGCTATAGCTGCAAAACGTTTGACTCCAAAAGGTCCTTCTAGGCATTGCCCTGCATTGTTAGAATCGTAATAATAACATGTTTGCATAGACAGCAAATCAAGCTACTACAATCTGTCAAATTTCTTTATTAGATTTTCAACTTTTTATCTAAAGCATTAAGGCTCAATGTTGATTGGTAATATGTGCACCGTACTTTAAAAGTAACCATCGACGGCCTCCGTGACGTAGTGGTAGCGGATGCGGCCGCTGTGCAAGGTGGCGCGAGTTCGGTCCCCGCAGAGTGCAAGTATTTGTATGCATGAATATGAATATTTGCACTGGTCTGGTCGTGCCTCGGAAAGCACGTTAAGCCGTTGGTCCCGGTTGCCATACGAACATCTAGTGGCAGTCGTTACGGGTTGTTGGAGCCCTCAAAATAAAAGTTCAACAATTGGTCTAACTGCAATGCTTCGATGTCGCTTTCGGGTTGTGGAGATCAGACGGCAGTCGCTTCACGGAAAATGTCGAAGTTTAGCCATATCAGCAGTTGGACTGGCAAAGCGGACCCCAGACTCCAAAGCTGAAAAGGCTTCGGATGCGACTGGGATTAAAGCTGGGATGATGATGATGATGACTTTAAAAGTAACCATGACCTCTGAGTTTTTTTCCAGCATTTTTTCTAAGGGATCAGCAAGCAAAGAAGGGAACTAGTATTCAACTAAACAACCGGGTTCAAATCCCGGCTGCTTCTTATCTGCTAGGGCCGCGGGTTATTAGAAAGAGATGTCGTGGCCCTTGACCGTGTCGTGACCCGTGGCACACAGACAAGTAAAGGAATACAGGTCGGTTTTAGTCAGTAAAATCTGACATGCATTTAGCTCCGCCTAGAGCGGGAGAGGTTAACGGATGATTTCCTATTATCAAGAACAAAGGCTGCGAATCAAAAATTCCTGATAGAAAACCCCTACAATACTGTAGCAGGGTTACGCGTACAACGTTATATTTTGTGTGATTATTCCTAGCGAACTTCCTTATATTACCCCGGCTATGGTAGCACTAACTGTTCAAAATAAAAACCTAACACAAGTTTTTAAAGGGCATTCTAAATTTGCGCGACTATTCAAATGCAACCTGAGTTATTTTATTACCAGCCAGCACTACATACTCGTAAGGGCGACTTTTGCAGGCAACCTTCACAATTTTTACCAAACCGCATAGTACCTACCGCTTGGGTGTCTACCATGAGACCAACAGAAAAAATTAAACTGTGTTAACATTTTTGACTTTTGTAACTGGAACCAGCCACTAGTCACGGTACACCAATCGACTGTAGTTCAAAATATCCACTTTTTTGAACATGCTCTGTTAAAAAAAAAAAACATTTCTACCGCTGTCAATGAATTAATGAGGCTGTAGTCAGAGGGTTCACCAATTATATCGTAGAAGAAGTCTTTGAAAGCCTCACAAATATCCCGACCCTCAGAATTTGACGTTATTATGATATTAAACTTTTGGATAATTGGAGCCTCCACGCATGTTTTTAAGTAGATCCAAAAAAAAAGTTCACTCAAATAACACACAAAACAAACTCGGGAAATATAGAATGATCGGCAGAACAAGGAAAAGAGAGAAAGATTTACCACTGCTAAAGGACAGCCAGGTCCTCGACGCGGAAAGCTCGGCCGCTACCCTGTGCGTCCCTCCGCGCCCGCGAAGCAGTCCGTTCTCTTGAATCCTGCCGACCTCTCCTCGCGGTCGAAACCTTCGGGGCCGGCAGGCCTTCCTCTTCAGAGGTCAGCTCCACCGACCCACCTCCCGTCAGAGCATCGTCGCGTGGACGCTTCCTAACGAAGGCCGGTCCACGCGGCCCTTCGTCAATACCTCCACTACTCGCATTCTCAATCGCATCCGCATCGCTTCCAGTAGCAATAACGGTAACAGGGGTCTGTTCGCCTACCCCTGCGCGTTCTTCGGTAACCAATTTACCACTTGCAGGCCCGGATACCTGCGAGCGCCGAGCGTCAGCCGGATCGCATGACAAATCGCTCAACATATTCTCTGACATTTCATTTTTACGAATTGGGTGGCACACATCGCTTCCCCAACGGCCCTTACATGCTCCTTCTCCAAGTACCTGACCCTGACTTTGCGGTCACACAGGTAACTGCAGAGGATCTTTCGAATATTACAACCGGACTTTTTATTTTTGGCCACCAAGCGCTGTCAAAGGCTCCCTCTATGTCTAGCGATATCAGTGTCACTAACTTTTCCTGATCCAGCTTGGCTTTGATTTGTCGGATCAGGTCATAGAGGGAGTCCTCAGTGCTTCTCTGGGGTATAAATCCGTACTGGCGGAGGCTCATCCTCGGCATGAGGTGGAACTTTAGCCGTGCGACCAGCATTTTTTCCAGGATCTTTCCTAAAACTGGCAGCAATCCGATCGGTCTATAGGACTTGGGGTTGGAATAGGTGCTTTTCTCCTCCGTGTGCAGTTTCTGGCCTGCCATCGGACGCGTCCCCAGGTGGCGGATAGGGGAACGGCCCCCAGATATGGGGGTTACCGGTTTACCGGCGCGGACCAAAACCAGATGCGGGGACCGCTTCGGCGGTCACACGTGCGGCGGGTCGGCCACCACTCGAGGTGGCTGACGTGACCCGAACTCCGGGTCACCGTCGGGCAACCCGGTCTCCTCATTGAGAGGAGCTGGGGGCCCCGTTTGCCTCCGGGCAAACGAGTGGGGCTAAGAGGAAGGACACCTCGCTAAAAAACCCTTGGCTGCTGCGTCTTCTCGCACAAAAACACGTACCCAGCCCGGCCCCTCCCTGTGGAGTGGAGGGACCACTGTGGGCCCGCCCCAGGCGGGAATCGCCGGCGGGGGATTGGTAGTTAGGCTGTGCCATTTTCCCATGACCCCGCCACTCAGGCGATGTCGTTGTGCCGCTGTGGGTTTAGTGGGTATTCCCGGCTTCGGCTGGGCGAGTCCCACACACGCCCTTCGGGGTATGGTGCGTAAATGCATTACCACAGCGTCAAAAAAAAAAAAAGGTGCTTTTCTCCGGTTTCCGAAGGACGACAACTACTGCCTCCTTCCAAGCCACTGGAAAATGGTGTAAGTTTAAGCACCTATTAAGTAAGCATAGTAAGAGCTCCGGAGAGTGCTCTATGGTATGCAGGTAAATATCAGCAACGAATCCTTTAGCGCCAGGGGCTTTCTTGGCGTACAGCAGTACCGCTTTCTGAATCAAGCCCTTGATCCAGCCGCCTAACGAGAGCCTCCTGAGGTGTTGGTCGAGGCTCTTGGCTATTAAGCCATTGGCTGTCACGACTATCGGTACAATGATTGCTGAATCCACTGCCCACATGTCGACAACAGTCCTGTCAGTGATGATGGATCGATCCCAGTACAATGTGATATAGCCATTTTCGAGAACCAGGTCGGGCATATACCTGTAGTACGGCACTTCCGATTCCACAAGGTTGTATTTCAGAGCAAGTTGTTGATGAATTATCCTGGCTACAAGGTTGTTGTTTATGTAAGTACTCTCCGTTAGCTAGACGAGAACACCCGAAAATAATATGTCTAATTGATTCTCCCGGCCGGTGACACGCCCGACGGATGTCAACTGTGCCGTCTTTCACAATGAATCTCCGGTAATTGTTCGTCATCATAACTTCGTCCATAATTGCACAGACAAAACCTTCCGTTTCCCCAAAGAGGTTACCGAAACGTAGCCAGGCTACGGACGCTTGAAAATCTACATCGGGCCCGTGTAGTGCTAGGAAAAATTATTATTATTAAGGTTGGTGACACAGCCGGAGTCGTCAAAATATTTCTGCCCGATATCGAGCGCGTTTGGCGCTCTCATTGGTTGAAAGTTCTTACAACCTTGAGGCGGGTCAATCGATGAGTCACACTCATGGTAGCTACACTGCTATATGTACGCATGTTGCGATATAAACAGAAACGGCTGATTGTGTTATTGTGTTATGAACAAATTTAACATGCAGAAGACAAATTTCAAGCCACTGTTCAATTTAGTGTGTAATAAGGTATTTACCAGGTGAGTGGTATTTCTGGTTTATTAAAAACTATATTTGGGTATTTGAGGTTATGCCAGGTTGATTATACTAACTCCAACTAATCGGAAACTTGTTTTCTTATAAAAATAATAAACTAAGAATCGTGTATTTTAATCAATATGATAGTAACTTCTGTTGGTTGAATACAAGTAGTCAGTATTTATTTACAAGCTTTCTATTAGCTTACAATAGAATAATTATGTTCGAGTGATAACATGCAACTTAATTTTAAAGTAGATATAATATTTAATCGGTGAGCTGTAATTTTGGACACACGTTAAGTTTGAATGACAATGCAATGTGTGGCTTTATTCTAAATCCAAAACGGCGGTATTCTCAAGATAGCATTTTTTTTCTACAATACGAGTATAAAATAAAAAGGTTTGGTGAGAATAAGTCAAAAATAAAGTGACGTTTCTCTAAACCAATATGGCGGAGTAAGGTTATTAACCCGGCTCCACACGTTGGCCCCAACGTTGGTCCCGACGTTCGTCGATTAATTTGGTGAAGCGTACACACGTCATACGTTGGTTGTTATAGGTACTAGTTCCAGTCAATGGAGGCTTTAAATTCATTTAAGGCAACTCCAGTCAAATTTTTATCTGATTCACTATTTTTTATTTAAAGGCTAATATGCTCATCAATGATCCTCGCTTTTTTTCAATTCTGTAACCGAGGATATCATTCCCATATTCTGTTAAATGGTATGGTATTACATTTTTATTTTTATGATCCTTTCAAGCTGCGTTACATATTATCGGATGTGCCTAATATATTTCTATAAATTCTATGACATTTTCATTTGTCCATGCGGGTGACGATTTTATTGATGACGACATTTCAACGTAAGCACTCGACGCGTGTTGTAACAAGACTGAGCAGATCGCCAATGTATGAACGGATCGCGAACGTTGGCACAGATTCCATTGATAAAACCGACACTGGCCGGCCAACTACTAACGGTCGCTCCAACCTTGGGGCCAATGCTATTTTCTAGATCCACACATTGGGCGAGTGGCGTTGGGGCCAGCGTTGGGGGCAACGTGTGGAGCCGGCGTTACGATAACATTTATTAACGGATAAGATACTCGTATTTATTTTGTTTGCCAATTTTTATAGATAAAATAATTCAACATCGCGAATATGTCTACATGGCGGATAATGGACATGCAACTATGATGCGTTGAATGAGATGCCCATATCACGGTAGAACAAGAAGGACTCTTAGGTATAACAAAACATCTATGTACAGACGACAGCATAACTAGCTACTACAATCTGACAAATTTCTTTATTAGATTTTCAACTTTATCGCTAAAGCATTAAGGTTCAGGGTTGATTGGAAATATTTGACAGTTTCGGGTAGGTTAACCTGCTGCCATCCGTACTAACTAAATAGGTACTCATGTTGCCAAACCAATGAATGATTTAATTTGAGCAGAATGAATAACGTTTCCAGCGACAAAAGAGAAATAAAAAAATAAAATTATAAAAAAAAATTACTAACTTTTACTGTTCACTTATCACGTCATTTCATATGTGATACAATTTGTTCTTACTAATATTAAAAAGAGCCAGGCTAACCCGACACTACACCGACGATATCCCGGACGTCAGCCTGTACGAGATTGGTATGGCCCTGAAACAGCTCAAGAACGTTAAGGCGGCTGGAGATGATGGAATTACGGCTGAGCTTCTGAAAGCGGGTGGCAAACCGGTTCTTAAAGCGCTTCAGAAGCTATTTAATTCCGTCATTCTTAAAGGCGAAACGCCTAAGGCGTGGCACAGGAGCGTGGTGGTTTTGTTTTTCAAAAAAGGTGACAATACCCTCCTGAAAAACTACAGACCGATATCCCTCCTGAGCCATGTCTACAAGCTGTTTTCTAGGGTCATCACGAATCGTCTCGCTCGCAGGTTCGACGACTTCCAGCCTCCCGAACAAGCAGGCTTCCGAAAAGGCTTTAGCACCATAGACCACATTCATACGCTGCGGCAAGTTATACAGAAGTCCGAGGAGTATAACAAACCACTATGCTTGGCGTTTGTGGACTATGAGAAGGCCTTCGATTCGATTGAGACTTGGGCGGTGCTACAGTCTCTCCAGCGGTGCCAAATTGACCATCGATACATTGAGGTGATAAAGTGTTTGTACAAAAACGCCACCATGTCAGTCCGTCTCCAGGATCAGGACTCGAAACCGATCCAACTGCAGCGTGGAGTGAGACAAGGAGATGTCATATCTCCTAAATTGTTCACTGCTGCGTTGGAAGATGTCTTCAAGCTCCTGGACTGGAATGGACTTGGCATCAACATCAACGGCGAGTACATCACTAATCTCCGTTTCGCAGATGATATCGTCGTCATGGCTGAGACCCTGGAAGACTTGGGCAAAATGCTCAATGACCTCAGCAGAGCTTCCCAACAAGTGGGTCTAAAAATGAACATGGATAAGACGAAGATCATGTCGAACTCTCATGTCGCACCCACTCCAATTGTAGTTGGTTGCTCTGCACTCGAAGTTGTTGACGAGTATATATACCTGGGACAGAAAGTCCAACTAGGTAGGTCCAACTTCGAGAAAGAGGTGTCTCGGCGAATCCAGCTCGGTTGGGCAGCGTTCGGGAAGCTACGCTACATCTTCTCGTCGTCCAAGATACCACAGTGTCTCAAGACTAAAGTCTTTGACCAGTGTGTGTTGCCAGTGATGACTTACGGAACTGAAACGTGGTCGCTCACAATGGGTCTCATACGAAGGCTCAGAGTCACACAAAGGGCAATAGAAAGAGCTATGCTAGGAGTTTCTCTGCGTGATCGAATCAGAAATGAGGAGATCCGCAGAAGAACCAAAGTCACCGACATAGCTCTGCGAGTCGCTAAACTTAAGTGGCAGTGGGCAGGGCACATTGCTCGTAGAACCGATGGCCGATGGGGCAGCAAGGTTCTGGAGTGGCGGCCACGTACTGGAAGACGCAGCGTAGGGAGACCCCCAACAAGGTGGACCGATGACCTGGTGAAGGTCGCGGGAAGCCGATGGATGCGGGCAGCACAAGACCGGTCATCGTGGAAAGCCTTGGGGGAGGCCTTTGTCCAGCAGTGGACATCTATAGGCTGAGGAAGAATATTAAAAATGTTAAAGTATCTATCTGTTATGTCGTATATATCCCACAATAACATGATTTTGTCATTTACGTTTTACGACACATTTTGGCAAATTTTCGAAGCGATTTTAACCATCATCATCATCTCAGCGTATAATCCCGGTCGCAACCGCGGCTTTCGCGTTGGAGCCCGGGGTCCGCTTTCCTACTAATACGCCGCCATTTCGCACGATCTCTGGTATCCCGTGGTGTGAGATTGTTGGCACGCATCGTGATCTCTTACAACGCGACGTCAAGCCAGCACTTCTTTGGTCTACCTCGCTTGTTCCGGCCCGGCGGCGGCGCCATGGCAAGACATTTGTTACCCACGTAAGACGTGACCGTACCAGCGCAGGCGACTCTCTTGCAGCCTGTCTGCTATGTCATGGACACGAAGACTGCCACGGATGCGGGAGTTCCTGATGCGGTCTTTCCGCGTAACTCCACACATCCACCGCAGCATATTCATCTCCGTGACACGCAGCTCCTGCTTGTGTCGCTCAGGTCAGGTCAGGTCTAATGATGGTCTTATAGACCTGTCCCTTAAGCTTAACCGGCATTTTGGGATCACAAATGACACCTTTCACCTCACGCCATTTTGCCCAAGCTGCGGAAATGCGTGCTTTAACGTCGCAATCGATGTCGCCGGAAGAAGCGATTTTAACCAATACGGCATTAATCCCTATCCAATTAAATACCTTGAATACGTTGTTGATTTAATATAGAACTATATCGCCCTCTACAGCATATAATTTAAATGAATATTTTCGAATATACATATTACCTACAGACTTTTAAAATTACGGGGCGTCGCGTTTGCATCGGTACCGACCAGCGTAGGTGGCGGGGGCAGCGGGCCGCTGTTTTTTCTACAACGTTCACAGTTTTTCTGTGGTGTATTTATTGTTAGCATTGCACCCGTGCGAAGCTGGGGCAGGGCGCTAGTCTCAAATAATAAGAATAATCATGCTATTTATAACAATCATATATTACATGTACTTAGTTGCCGCACCTTAGGAATTACTAATGTATTGTGAGTGCGTTTACAAACATTAAAAAATCACATAAACAAACAGCAATACCTGGAACAACTGTCTGTAGGTTACACTAAGAATTGGATTGTATCCTAAAAATAATTTAATGCCCGTCAGATAGATTTATAAAAAATATTGAACACGTATTTTTTTTCCATTCAAATACGAAGATATATATATTTGAAATGTCGCATGACGTCACGCCGTGGTACAAAATATACTACGGCGTGACGTAATTAGCCCCCACTCCGTAACTTTAATATGCTTTATCTCAGTAGTTTTTGCTCATTTCGACAAAATAAAAAATAAGTGTTTTAATTTTTTTTATTATCTATAAGACGGACTAGTTATTTTTTTTTTTTTAATTTTCATACCTTGGACAATAGGGATTTCCGCACTGCAGCAATCGATTGTGCCGCTATTACGGCAACCGTGTCGTCAGAAATGATCCGTATCAGTGCAATATATACAAGATAAACTGATAACCCAAACAAAAGAGTTGTTTGGATTATCCTACTAATAGCATACAAGCGAAAGTTTGTGAGAACGGATAGATGTTTCTTACTCTTTCATACAAAAAGTACTAAAAAGATTTGGGGGAAATTAGACAGATCAGTGGTTCATAAACAGGAATAAACAGAGGAATTTGACATATGACACTTTTCGATGATCAAAACTTACGAGAGTGACACTGCTGGGCGTAGCCAGTCTTATTTCCGCCCTATTATTGGATTTTTCTTGGTGCTTTTTTTTTTTTTTTTTTTTTTTTTTTGGGACAAACCCGCCACACTGTTCCCAACCCACTGCAACTCCTGAAAGCCAGAATCAACAGTGGAGACCGCCAGAAAAACGCCGAGCAATGAAGCTCGACGAGTCCCGGAGAAACGTTTCAACTGTCTTGGGTCCCGCAACGAAATTAATCAGAAAAGAATAGCGGAGGAGTAAGAAAAAAGATATTTTTTCCACTTCCCTCCATAATAAGCAGGAGACAGAATAGAACTAGGCCAATCGGCACAAAGGGACATTATTGCAACTGGGAGAAGCCCAGATTGCCAAGCACCACGGAATAACATTTGATCAAGTTAATGGGTCCTAAGTAGGTATTTGCTGTTACAATTGATTCCAATAATAGGTATGGCAAAAGCGCCTGAACGCACGGAAATTAGTTCTAGTTTCAACAAGGTCCGTATAATAAACAACTCCGGATGTAACTTGTACACTATCCAACATAATATTGCGTTCATTCTGCCAAAGAATACACTCCCACAAGATGTGATGTGCGGACTGTTCAAATTCACAGTTCGATGTAGAACACTGACACAAAGGCGAAGGAACAAGTTTAAAAGAATACAGTTTACTTTTAAAGTTGCCATGACCTGTGAGAAATTGGGCAACGCAGTGGTCAACCTCCAGCCATGTCTTAGCCAGCCGATCGCCAACGGATGGAAAGAACAGATGGAGGTGCCGGCCCTTGATGGAATTATCCCACCTACTTTGCCATTCGGATAAGAGGTCCTCCCAGACGTCAGTCTGAGGTTTAAATAATCTAGAAATTCTATTGAGGTCGCGTTGTGTAACAAAGTTAGTGTCCATGGCCTCCCCCCTCGCGGAGTAGTACATTGAAGCACGTCGCTGTACTTCAAGATCGACTGGAAGTACACCTGCCAGAACGGGTAAGGCTTCAGTACTGACTGTTCTATACGCCTTGCATAAAAATATCAATGCCAAACGTTGGCTTTGAAGCAGTTTACGTCGCGCCGCCCCTATGCTGGCCCTATCGGCCCAAACAGGTGCACCGTAGCACATACATCCTAAGTAGGTAGCTCCATATATAGTTTTTAAAGTTAGGAATGATAGACCCCAAGTTGCTTTGGATATTCTAGTTAGGGCATAAAAGTTCCTTTTAGCTTTTTCGCCAACTATTTTTATATGTTCGATAAATGAAAAATTCCTTTCTAAGACCATACCAAGGTAGCATACGGATTGCTGTTTTTTAACGGGAACGTTATTAAATTTAATAGTAGGCAATGATTTAAGATTACCTTTTAGTAGAAGTTGATAGGTTTTATGCGGCGCAAACGCTAGGCGGTTACGATCACCCCACTGAGATATTAGATTTAGGCAAGTATGGGCCAAGTTCTTCTTTCTTGGTGCTTAGTGTTGGTTCTTATTTTGTTTCTCGACTTATAAGACTACAAGCTTGATGTTTAAGCCTTTTATTCTTCTTCAAATATTGGGCATCCAAATGCAAGATTATCCTTTGTAATCCTAGAAAGGATAATAAGAAGTTTCGAAGATTAGGGCGTTCAAATAAGCAAATAAAAACTACTTACTTTTTTATTATTATTTTTTTTTTATTAAAATAAAGTTTACTTAGATAACGTAGTGAAAGCAGAAACAAAACTAATAAAGGTAACATTTTGAATATGGTGGATGTTTTTTTTTTTTTTGTCAGAACACTGGCAGTGGGAACAAGCGCTGATGCAAACTTGAAGTCATGGAAAGAGATTCCTGGACCTTCGTCACTGCCCGTTGTCGGGCAATTACTAAACTTCTTACCTGGAGGTGAGTTATATTAACACTCTTGTTCGAGGTAAACTAGTCTAGTGTCTGTATCTGGCACCCCTATAACGCGACCCAAACACTAATGCTGGCAAAAAAAGTACAGAACACTTTCCTTAGATTTATCTCCTTGGAGGTGAGAAGAGGCCTTGATCAGTTTACTGTAGCTTGTAAGATATTTCGGGGACTTATAGACTACCCAGAGCTCTAAGGTCTATTCTGCCGACTATTTGTACCCGAAAAATACATCGGTCAGCGTCAGGGCCGCCTGATGAAGTAGTACAATGTGTTTTCTCTACTCCCAGCAAAACTAAAGCTAGAGCTAAATCCCCAGTCTCTCGCCCTCTAAAGGTGCTAAATGCTCTGCTGACTGCCAACCCTGAATGTGATGTATTTGCGGATGAATGGTATAAGATTATGCGCATATGTCTGGAGTTCTGCGAAAGAAAGTATGCAAGGGAGTCTACATAGTATTCCCTGTTAGTTTTCTTTGAATTCTTTTTTCAATTGGGGACCTGTGCCCGCGTATAAAACGTGCAACGTCACATGTAGCCCCGGCACTAACAGCTTCCCATCAGGCGGGCTGTATTTATTTGAAATCTTTGATTTAGGTCAGTTTGAAAACATAGGGCAGGCTGAAGGCAAAATGAAACTATTTGAGGCATTTGGGCCAATCGTTAGATTTGACCGAATGTTGAGTCAGGAACCTATAGTTTTCCTTTTTGATCCTGAAAGTGCAGAACACGTAAGTTTGCTTACTTTTATTTCAATGTAGTAAATTCGCCCGCTACGTTAATAAATGACTAAATACAAGAGAAAAATATTAATTATAATTATTAATTTTATTTAATATTATTAGTTTTAATATATGTATGTTTATTATTTTATAATCACTTCCTACATCGCAATGAATATTTCCAGATATTACGCAGCGAAAACTCGTTACCCATTCGTATAGGAGCCCAGAGTCTTGAACACTATAGAAAAGTGGTTAAAAAAAGAAATGAACATTCATTTCATAGCACGGGCCTTGTAACTGAGTAAGTACCTAATAATTGCCAAGTTAACAGATATTCACCGAAAAACATTAAGTGAATAATTAATTAATTTAATTGAATAATTTTAATAAACTAGCGCGCTTTACCATTAACGAATGCATCACTGCTTGCGATTGCGGTCAAGCATTAATTTTAAAAAAAATGTAATAATAGGTAATCATTAATTAATTAAAATAAAAATCAAAAGAATATAATTATGTACATTTACTTTCAGGCAAGGTGAGCTGTGGAAAGAGTTCCGTTCAACAGTGAACCCAGTGATGTTACCACCGAAGACTATCAAACTGTACGAAACAGTAATTGATGAAGTAGCCCAAGATATGGTAAAAAGGTAAGTTATAAACTAAAACAAGGTGAACGTAGTGAAGGTCGCCGGAAACCGCTGGATGCGGGAGGCACCGGACCGGTCGTCGCGGTGATCCTTGGAGGAGGCCTATGTCCAGCAGTGGATGTCTTTCGGCTGAAAGATTGATCATGAATTAACAATATCTATTGCAGGATGAAAGCCAACCGTAACGAAAAAAACATGATCACTAAGGACTTCGATAAGGAAATGAACTTATGGGCACTGGAATCTATCGGTACAGTCGCTCTTGGCTGTCGTCTGAACTGTTTTGATCCCAACTTGCCAGCAGACTCTCCAGAGTGGCAGTTGATCCAGTGCGTCCACGATCTGTTCATTGTAACTAATGAATTGGATTTCAAGCCAAGCCTTTGGAAGTGGTTTTCGACACCTATGTACAAGAAAGCAATGAAAGTGTATGAGCATCTAGAAAAGTAAGTTTAATGTCGGTTTGATTCCTCCTATTATTTTCTCCTTTACTTCGATAATTTAATAAATAGTACTTAAAAATATGGTAATTATTTGGCATATTTCTTGATTACAGTTTAACAAAACACTTCATTCAAAAAGGAAAGGAACAGTTGAAAAACCAATCTGAAAAGGAGAAAAGCATTTTGGAGAAACTGTTAGAAATTAATGAAGATGTGGCTCACATTATGGCTAGTGACATGTTGCTTGCTGGGGTAGATACGGTATGCATAATTTCATAATAAAAAAGAACAGATCATTGAAATGCGTGTACCTTTTATTGCTTTATTTTTAATTTTTTCAGGCCGCCAACACAGTTATAGCAACCCTTTACTTTCTGGCTAAAAACCCGGACAAACAAGCCAAGCTGAGGGAGGAGATAATGTCAAATTCAGAACAAAGGCGATACCTAAAAGCTTGTGTCAAAGAATCGATGAGAATAATGCCGGTAGCATCGGCAAATATCCGAAAGACAACAAAAGAGTATAACATTTTAGGCTATAAGATACCTAAAGATGTAACTATGAAATATTTTCTAATATTTTTTATATTTATTTAATCATGTCTTGCAATTGAATAATTTATCACATAATTTTAATATAATTAATGTCAGTTAATTGCTTCTTTTAGCAACGAAGTAGAGTTCCATTCTTTCAATTAACCTGGGCTTTCAATTTCAGATGCAGATTTATTTCGCTCACCGGGACATGTGCTTGTTAGAACAAAACTTCCCCAAGCCTCAAGAGTACATCCCGGAGAGGTGGTTAGCCAGTAAAGATGATCCACTTTACTATGGAAATGCCAACCCGTTTACCTTTCAACCTTTTGGCTTCGGAGTCCGTAGCTGTATAGGTAATATAAAAAACCAGTCAAGAGCGTGTCGGGCAACGCTCAGTATAGGCTTCCGTAGATTTCCGTCCATCACAATAAGTGTCCGCAGTTAAGAGTAAAAGAATTTGCTATTTTTCACATTGAGTTGTATACTTAAATAATGAATCCTAAAAATGGATCCACAAAGGACGGTGATAATTAAAGAAAGTGCTATAGATTCTGACTACGTATGGAAAGTTCGGAAAAATGTTGTCATATGAGTCACATCATGGGGAGTAGGAAAAAGTAGTACCATGGAGCGATAAATTAACTAGGCAAGGCAACTCCAATTTTCGACAGCTAAATAAATGTCGCATGCACTGGATCGCGATTCGCGGATCAGTTACTGTATCCTGAAAGTATTGTGCGTCATGTCGCACAACACTTTCATTGTTGGTAATTAGTGTTATATTTCGATTTTAGGTAAGTAATCAATCTTTTTGCAATAGCATTGCAATAGCTAGCTATATTGCGTTGCTGATAGTTTATTTATTTATTGAAACTATTATAAACACTTAGAAAACGAAACATATTTCCCTTATATATTAAAGTGAATGGAATCTTTGCAATATTTTAGGTGGGTTTTATGAGGAAAATTCTCAGTACTGCGGATTCGAAAACAAAAACGCTTAATGCTAATGGTAATATTAAACAATAAGCTGACTGAATATGGTTATTTAATAAAAAATCAGTTGGTACAGATTTCCATACAAAAATACCCTTTGTGTAAATGATACCGTCCGAATGACGTCACAGAGCAAGATGCACAGTTAACTCGCGCGAGTTATAGGAACCCCATATTTTGTTTACACTTTTTATTTTATCATTTTGTCGGTGTGATTGATTAACACATTGGTCTACCAAATTTCAGTTACTTCTAGTGCTAACGGTCATTGAGAATGTCCCCGGATGGATAGGCAGACAGATAGACATGGCGAAACATTAGAATTCCTAGTTTACTATGGAACCCTTATAATTTCGAACTAAAAATAAAAAACCAACTGAAGCTGCCCGTGGTTTGATGCGCACTTGGCCGGGGTTATTTTTTAATTCACTTCAACTGAGGAACCCTTAAGTAAGGCGTGGTGGCCTAGTGGTTAAAACAGCAGCCTCTCAAGTATGAGTGCACGGATTACTTGTAACTTTTCAAAAGTTATATGTACTTTCTAAGTATATCCTGGATACCAATGACTGAAGGTGAAGGAAAACATATTGAGGAAATCTGGACTTTAAATCTGAATTCGCCAAACCGCATTGAACAAGCGTGGTGATTACGCTCAATAATTATCTGTATGAGAAGAGACCTGTGCCCAGCAGTGGGACGATAAAAAGGGTTGTTGATGATGATGATGAGGAACCCTTCAGTATGCGTGGGCAATGAAAGGTTCTGTAGTTATAATGAAATTATCCCAATTTTTCTCAGCCTATAGAGGTCCACAGCTGGACAAAGGCTGTATACTTTAATTGCTGATATACTTATGTTTGTATTGTTTTCGACTATAGGTCGTCGCATAGCTGAACTGGAAATGCATACATTTGTGGCGAGAGTAATAGAAAACTTCCAAGTGGAATGGTTCGGGCCCCCGCCGAAGATAGAGCTGAAGTCAATCAATTATATCAAGGGACCATACAATTTCGTATTCAAGGATGCGAAATGAGATGAACGACTGCGAAAAAAGTAGTTTCCAAAGGCGCACTGCAAAGAATTGTTTTGTTTTTATAAATTTTCCTGGACTTCCGAAACATTTCTTTCTTATATTTTTGTCCCTTTTTAAACAGGTTTTTTTTTGTGCAGTGTATACAATATGTAAAGAAAACCCTGTCCGACCCATAAGGATAATAAAGGTTAGGTAAACACTTGACCAAATATAATATAAAATTTTACATAATCATCATAGTAACAATAGTAATGAATTTTGAAATAATCCTTTTTTCCCGGGAATTAATTCCAATTTCCCCGAAATTTGGTAATTTTTAAAAAAGTGACAACACCGGTATTATTATAAGCGAATAGCGACGCGACCACGTCACAGGTGCCGCGTGCCCTGCCCCCCGCCGCCCGCGGAAGGGTTTGCGTACCGCAAATGTATTAAGTTACCTCTTTTTGCGAAATAATATTTATTTTTTTAGGGGGATTTTTTTTTAAGTTTAGCCTGTCTTTGTGGGCATTAGTAGAATCGGTTATCGATACCTAACAATACCTTCACGGATCGGACAGGGTTTTCTTTACATATTGTATATTTCTTATTTAGTCAGTATATTTACATATTATTAAAATTTAATAAATAATTAAAATAAAATTAAATAACATTAAATTAAATTTTGTTTAATTTTGGCCTATGGCCCAAACCCAACACAGCTTAGTCGAGGAAGAGTATAGAGATAGTTTCGCAAGTACAACAAGTGTGCCATTGGTTCTAAAATAATAATAATAATAAACTTTATTCAATAATAATATTAAGAGACAACCATACAAATAATAATAAAAAATAAAAATAAAACATATTTGAGATTACATAATGTGAAGTCATATATTGTAAAATTGTTATACTAGATTGTGAAATTGTTCTGGTTGTCTTCCAACTGAGTCGCCCTATCCCCTCGTACTAGTATATAACTGTATCACGAGCGGATAGTATTCCTTAGCCAAAAAACAACAGATACCCACAAGTTAAAAGTTGAAGTCATATCATTGTAAAATTGTTATACTAGATTGTGAAATTGTTCTGGTTGTCTTCCAACTGAGTCGCCCTATCCCCTCGTACTAGTATATAACTGTATCACGAGCGGATAGTATTCCTTAGCCAAAAAACAACAGATACCCACAAGTTAAAAGTTATATAGTCATGATTACAGGGTATAACTTATTACGATATTACATATATTAATACTATTTTGGCCCTACTAATAATTATGGCCCAAACCCAACACAGCTTATTCGAGAGAGAGTATAGAGATAGTTGACACATTAGCAAGTAGAACAAGTATGCCATTGGTTCTAAAATATGCCAGTTGCTTCATGATGTTTTCCATCATCCTTTGGGAGTAGTGGTGAAGAGTAGCTTGCCTGTTAGTATTCAATAGGATGCACTTTGTAGAGTGTGCGGGAATTGCATGACTTAAGTCCGTCATTAACATTCTATCATCGGACGACTCGCCGTACGGCAACGACAACGTAACGGTGGATAACTTTACGTTGTTGACACTACTACAATCCGTACGAAGAGTTGCGCCTAGTCTTTTATACCGTGTAAATCGAAGGACTGGTACAACTTGCCTGCGGCGATTTTTCCGTCTAACTACATCATTAGCCTATGGCCTCTCGGATTTCACGTCATTCAACTCGATTGTTCTATTATCTCTTATTCTATTAATTCTTTTTTTCTATTCTTTTTTCGTCAACCTTCATCTTGTTACTACCAGTTATCCTGCGAAGATCGTCGCTAAACCTATCCTGAGGGCATTCCACCTTACGTTTACCGATTCGCGATCTCCACTCAAGAACACGTCTACTCCAACGGTCATCGGTTCTACGGCTCATTAGCCGTAGAACCGATGACCGTTGGAGTAGACGTAAACTACATTTAGTTTGCTTATTCTGTGAGCTATATTGACAACTTTGGTTATCTGCCGGATCACCGCGTTGCAAATTCAATCCAGCCAAAGGGCTATGCTTGGAGTCTCTCTGAGGGATTCGACGTAAACATGAGCTATGGAAAGCCATAGCTAATGTTTACGTTCAATCATTTGGGAGGAGACACCTGACAAAGTTGATCAAATTTAGTGGGCATATGTCGTTTCGAAGCCGGAGATTCTTTCGGTGGTTGAAAACCTTTATCTGTACGCATCGCATGCACCGCAGCTTAGGCCTTGAAAATGAGGATTCTAGAGCCACCCTGACAAAACGCGACAATGACCATCTAAACATTCAATTTAAAGGTAGTCTCCAAGTTCAGTTATACTACCAAATTCAGAGAGTACCATTTTGTAGGAAAAAAACTTCACAATTACTCTTTGTTCAGCTCTTGTTTCAATTTACAGTGATAGTTATGGGAAGAATGTGTAGGTCTGTCAATGTGAACTAGGTGCCTACCTAAGTACCTACTTAATTATGAAATAGTCTACAAATATACAGTCTACAAGGTATCTACCTTGTATTCAAAGAGTACCATTTTGTAGCAAAAACCTCCACAATTACTATTTTAAAGCTTTTGCCAGCTCTTGTTTTAATTTACAGTGATAGTTATGGAAAGAATGTGTAGGCCTGTCAATAAGAATTAGTTACCTAAGTACCTACTTAATTATGAAATCGTCAACAAATGTACCGTCTACAAGGTAGATAACGTTCCCACTAGAACTGATATATATGCCCTTATTATTCCACAATAAACTCGAACAAAAAGTCAGATATGAAATGTTTTTTCCACTAAATTACCCCTGGAAACATTGTAGGACTCGGTACTTGAATTAATTGCTTTCGGTGTTTATTTGTTGGCGAGCCAACTGCGTCGCTTCGTTTATATATGTACGAACAAGTTTGAAAGCTAATTTATTATTTCACGCATATGTGAAGAAGTTTAAATGTTAGGTTTTTATCAAAGCGATAGAGGGTAACTCAAACACGTCATTGGCGCCGATTCTGTTGTTCACGAACTAAACAAATTTTAAGTTAAGTGCATCTTTTTCTATCCATTGCGTTAAGAAAAAGATAGAAGATAACATTTTAGTTTAATCCTGTCAAATTAAGATACTCCATAGACAGTTTAGACGCGATTATAAACACGGCGACTAAAAATACGCCCGTTTTCGTCAGGAGCGCACTAATTTGACAGGTCTAAACTGACATTTAATCTTCTGTCCTTTTCTTAATGAAATTGAAAGAAAAAGATGCACTGAACTTAAATTTAGTTAAGTTAAGGGAATCAGGGCCATTGTCAGCTAACAAATAAACAATGGCCTTGTTCATAAACTAAACTAAATTTAACTTCAGTGCATTTTTTTGTTATTTCATTAAGAGAAGGACAGAAGATAATATGTGAGTTTAGACCTGTCAAATTAGCCCGCTCCTGACGTAAATTGATGTACATATTTTTGGTCGCCATATTTAAAATCACGTCACTGTCTAGTATCTTAATTTCACAGGATTATAGTAGAATGTTATCTTCTATTATTTTCTTAATGAAATTGCTAAGTTGGCAAGGTCACGTTGTCAGGTAAGTTGGCAGACTTCCGTTGGCAGCTGAGTTGGCAGTAAAACATTTTTTTTTCCGGGTGGAAAATCCTCATAGATATCCGCCGCCCTGGGGCGGGCGACGGGATCTGTCAGACTCTTACTGACTAAAAACCACCCGGATGCTCCGTCTCATACCTACACCGGGGGCTGCGAGAACTAATACTGCTTCCGCAACCCGCGATTGGTGCTGGCCCGCCGCAGTGGGCCTGCACCTGCGGAGTGAGGTGTACGACTCCCCCCGTGACGTCTAAAAGTGGCGCTGGTAGAACACTTCGCGGCGCCACCTCGGGGTCACATTTAAACATTATGGCATTAAACATTATGGCTTAAGTAAGCAGACACATGTTGGCAGCTAAGTTGGGAGACGTACATTTCATCAACGTTGATAGTGTGGTTATGGCTGACATTTGAAATTGCTACAACTATTGGTTGACACAAGTTAAAACAAAGTCCGCCGAATTAGATATATACCCCCTTATTCATAAACGCTGCTTAAAGTTAACTAGTGATTAGCGATTGTTTAAACATTCATTTTAGACGTTTGCACGTCATTTAACTTTAATCACTGTTTATGAATAAACCCCTTAAACTGTGGTCTTTAACTTTTCTGATGGTAAACAAGTCTTTAACAAAGACTTGTTTACCATCAATATATATACAAATACCGTCTACGAAAATTGTGAACAAAATGCAAGACGGGGATTTGGTTTACTAAATGTGTAAATATCAGTAAGGAGCTTACCTACATTATCTAAATCCATTGCTAGCCATCCTACAGTACCGTACAGCATTATATGTCCTTTGTCTTAGGTCTTAGACTTGAGTCCAACGAGGCTTGAAAAGAATTCGTGAAGGAAACAACTTGAGATCTGATACTTCTGATCTCTTTACTTGTATTTTTTATTCAGATATGAAATGTAGGTTTCTTTACAAATTTTCTATGATATAACATGCTGTTATTATTGTAAGGAGTAATAATAATACTAAGTTAAAATAAGTTAAGTTATAATATAGCGAATCAAGCAAACTTTGAAACAAGCTATAGCTGCAATACCTTTGTTTTCAAAAGGTCCTTCTAGGCATGGCCCTGTATTGTTGGAATCCTAATAATATCATGTTTGTACAGACAGCATATCACGCTACTACAATATGTCAGATTTCTTCATTATATTTTCAACTTTATGTCTGAAGCAATAAGGCTCAAGGTGGATTAGGAATATTTGACAGTTTCGGGTAACTTGCTCTACTGTCATCTGTACTTTAAAAGAAACCATGACCTCTGAGTTTGTTTCAGGATTTTTTCTAAGAGATCAATCAGCAAGCAAGGAAGTGCCGGCGATAACTATGCAGTATTAAAATATTTATCAACCGAGCTCTGTTGGAGGTTGTATACCTACCTTGGCAACTAACACAAGATGCAGCTGTCTGTTGTCATGACATAACTATGAAAAATAAATGGTGTGAAGCTGATACGGTCTATATTTTAATAAATAATATAACTACTCGGGGAATGCGCCAATGCTAGATTCGTTCATTTCTAATTAGCTCAAATCCAGGCTGCTTCTTATCTGGTAGGGCCGTGGGTTGTTCGAAAGTGATAACGTGGCCTTTGGCGCACAGGTAGGTGAAGGAACACTGGTAGGTTTAGTCAGTAAAAGTCTGACGCGCTTTTAGCTCCGCCCAGAGCGGGAGAGGTTAATGGATGATTTCCCAAAAAAAATGGGCTGCGAATTGAGAAATTCCTAATAGTAAACCCCTACAATACTGTAGCAGGAGTACATGTACAACGTTATATTTTGTGTTTTTATTCCAAGCGAAATCCTTTATTTTGTACCCCAGCTATGTTAGCACTAACTCTTCAAAATAAAAACCTAAAACAAATTTTTAAAGTGCATTCTAGAGGAGCACCGATAGCCTATAGTATTTTGGATTCAATTTATAAAATGTGCAATATTAACAAAATTGTTAAAATACAATGGATACCTGCGCACATAAATATACCTGGAAATGAAGAGACTGATCGACTCGCTAAGGACGCTGTTATAAATGGAACACCATTCTCTTGTTTACCACCTTATACTGACCGCCTGTATTTAGTGAGGAATAAATGTAACCAAATGTGGAAAGAATATTTTGACGAGAGGTCTGTGACTAAAAGTATTTGGTATAAGACGATACAACCTAATCTGTCCACTTCCCCTTGGTTTGTTGGTTCTGATCTGTGTAGATCTGATGTTGTGATTTCCATGAGGCTTCGATCCGGACACATTCCACTAAACAGCTTTTTATTTTTAATGCGTAAATCCGATTCGCCAAATTGCGACGAGTGCGGTGTGGTAGAAGATGTGTATCATGTGATGGTGGAATGTGCTCGGAACGAAGCCGAAAGGGTCAAATTCCAATTAGAGACGCGAATCAACCTGAATCATATTGGAATGTGCAACAACATTTTAGCTCACCCCTTGTCAAAGAAAGCCAGAATGTTGTACAAACTTGTCCAAATAGCAGTTAAGCGTAGATCGTAAGTTAATATTGTTAATCGTATGTATGTGTGTACGAGGGTGACATAATCATGCTTGATCAAACCCTCCTTAATCAATAAAGAACAAAAAAAAAAAAAGTGCATTCTAAATTTGCGTGACCAGAGTTATTTTATTACCAGCCAGCCAGCCCTACACACTCCTAAGGTCGACTTTTGCAGACAACCTTTACGATATTTTACCAAACAGAATCAACACGACGTACACCAATCGACTATAGTTCAAAATACCCACGTTTTTGAACATGCTCTCATAAAAAAATGCATTTCTACCGCCGTCAATGAATTAATGAGGCTGTAGTCAGAGGGTTCACCAATTATATCGTGGACGAAGTCATTGAAAGCCTCACAAATATCCCTACCCTCAGAATAATTGACGTTATTATGATATTAAACTTTTGGATAATTGAAGCCTCCACGCATGCCTTTTATGTAGATCTAAAAAAAACTTCACTCAAAGAACACGAAAATATATCCATTCTTTCATGGATTTCGTTCACCACACGGATTGCACGGGTGAAAAAAACCTGAACCCACCTACTGACGAAGGCACCCCGCCTTCGCCAGTAGGTGGGTTCTGATTTTTTTTTTTTTTATAAATTATAAACTAGCGCTTGACCGCAATCCGTAAGCAGTGACGCAATCGTTGATGGTAAATCGCACTAGTCCATCAAGGGCCCATTCACTGTAACTTTGAAGACACTCAAATTGTAGTCCGTCGGAAACACCGCCGCTGGCAAATTGTTCCAGTCCCTCAATGTACGCGGTACAAAAGGAGGAGGCGAAACGCTTCGTTTATTTGTAATTAACGTAATTGATTAACGTGGTGCAACAGTAAACCGGTAAGATATTAGTATTTTCCCTCATATATTCCCAACACCGGTGAATGAAAACATCTTGAGGAAACCGTCATGTCCTAGAGGCAAAAACTTCGAAGATATCTGGTACTAGCTGCGGCCAGCGGTTTCACCCGCGTCGGTTTCGATATGTTTTTTTTTTTTGTATGCTCAGCCCCTATTGGCCGCAGCGTGATGTTATATAGTTTAAAGCCCTCCTGGATTAACGGGCTATCCAACGCAAAAATATTTTTTCATATCGGACTAGTAGTTCCTAAGATTAGCGCATTCAAACAAACTGTAGTAATACCTACAAACGCCTGTAAAAACTATTGAGTCGCCTGGGTTGGATGTGAACCTTTAATATTTGAGCCTTCTAAAAATAAATTTAGTGGTAGGTACTTGACATTTTGCTGCTTCTGTTACAAATCGGCGGTAGAAGTTCATCATTTCCAGAAATCTCCGCAACTCTTTAACTGTTTTTGGTAGAGGGTAGTTCAAGATTGCTTGTACCTTGTGTTCCAAGGGTCGAGTACCTGCTGCGGGGATTTTGTAGCCAGCCCGCACTGGGCCCGCGTGGTAGTTCACGGCCAACTCCCTCTCACCGAGAGGAGGCCTGCGTCCCAGTAGTGGGAACATTACAGGCTGATTGATTATTATTGTCCACGCCTAGTTTGGAGACCACAAGCAATGTTTTAATGATTGTTATGATTTAGTTAAGCTATTGGTTTTTTTTTTTATTGCAGTCTCTTCTCCTTCTTGCATGGCAAGAATCGTTGTTTTTTTCCTTTTATGTTTTGCATTAAGCTATTGGGTTAGGTACGAAGGGACTGGCATACACATTCGCGTAAAAGTCCCAAAATAAAGAGAGAAATAAAAAGTAGCAGTACGTGTCTAAATGCGTTCCCGACTCGTCACAAAATGTAGTCGATATCAAAACGTGTCCTATGAGTATCCGGCGGTACATAAGCAACGCTTTTTTTTTGTTGGGATGGGAAGTCCTCAAATGACCTCTCCCGCTTTGGGCAGAGCGGAAGGGCGTGTCAGACTTTTACTGACTAAAACCCACTCGTGTTTCTTTACAAAGATCAGCTGTAGCATGAACCGGTATTACTGTGGTCAAAAATTCCGTAGCAATCGCATTATTCTCGTGCGAAAATATCACCATACCGCCAACTGAGGATTTGCCAGTCGCGCCTAAATCACAGTATTTATGAAAGTCAGCATCCCGTTTATTCATAATGAACCTTGCTTACTGTTAACTAGTGATTAGCGATTGTTTAACCATACATTTTAGACGTTTGTTCGTCACTTAGGCTTTAATCGTCGTTTATGAATAAACCCCTTAAACACTGTGGTATTTATTCATAAACGATGATTAAAGTTAAGTGATGTTATAAGGTCAAAAATGTATAGTTAAAGAATAGCTAATCACTAGTTAACTTTAAGCAACGTTTATGAATAAGGGGGTAAATCGTTCGTCAAGCAAAAATGCCGTCATAATATTATTATAACAATGTAGGTATCCTTTGCTGGTAGTGGCTGTTTGCTAAGGTGGCTGGTAGTGGCTGGCGGAGAACTGCTCAGGATCAAGCTTGTTGGCGTGCCATGAAAGAGGCCTATGTCCAGCAGTGGACGACTAAAGGCTGATGATGATGATGATGATAAGGTATGCGTTATAGCAATTAATTCATAACAATTATAAATGATGTTGCCACGATTTTTTTTTTTAATTTTTTAATCCTGAAACCACGGCAGTTCTGATTGTAAACGTTTAAACTTCAGGACTTCATTTTAAGAGTTTTTTTTTTACTGAAGGTATATCTAGAATAAAAAGAAAAAACAAAATGGACGACTAGACAAAACTAAGCAAACGTAGTGAGCCACCCGTGGGTAGAATAATAAAAATTAGGAATAAGTCTTGCAACATCGTGAATCCAGAGAGTAACCCAAGTCCAACGCATGACAATTTATAATAAAAATAATTCGCTCAATCTTCAAATAATCACTATACATGTTTAAGATAATTAATAAATATATAAATATTTAGGTAGCACATTTTAAAAGGCATTTCTTTACCACTTGTTAGACAAAAATTGTGATATCTCACTTAAAATTCATGATGGTAACATTATTTTTTAGTCTATAGCACTTACATATATAAGGTAGCTCTCTACCGGCGAAACAGAATTGGATCATCAACTCCGGAGCTAACAGCCTTCTTACATATAAAAAATCTTCTTTAAAATATTAGTTTAAATGTAATCGTCATTCTAACAATTTTATGTAATATATTAGCTGTAACAAAGATAAAAGACATAACCCGTCCTTAATTAACAGGGTCTATCAGTGATCTATCAGTGATTTTATTGTTTTTATTTTATCAACGCCTTTAAAATGCAGGCGACAAAGTTCAAGCCGCTGTTCAGTTTAGTAGCCAGTAGCCTTAATAAGGAGTTTACCAGGTGAGTGCTATTTGTCGTTTATTAATAACCATATTTAGTCCCCCGTGTGGTACCGGGCTTAGAATAGTACCAACCCGTATCCTCCCGTGGGTGTCGTAAGAGGCGATTAAAGGAACTCTCACCAAGGAAACGGGCAGCAGCGCTTCTCCTATGGAATATCAAATTACTGCGGTCTCCAACCCGCCTTCCAAGCGTGGGGATTATAGCAAACCCCCCTCAATGCAATGAAAGCCTTGGGGAGGCTTTTGTCCAGCAGTGGACCTCTAATAGGCTAACGAAGAAGAAGATACTTGGGTATTTAAGGTTATCCAGGTTGGATATATTAACTTGTAACTAATCGGAAAGTCGTTTTCTATAAAAATAATAAATTACCAATTGACGGTAGATGGAGGATTCTTATAACAAAAACCACTAGCATAAAACATCCGTATGCACTAAATATCCGTGTTTGCAAACCAAAGAAAATAATTTAATTTGAACCGTCTGAAAAAGGAATACACGTAAAAAAACTCTTTTCACTAAAACTTTTGCTGTTAGCTTATCACGCAATTTCACGTGTGCTACAATTTAAATGGCATAAAAGCTAATCGTGATATCAAGTCATAAAAAAAATGAAATTTTTGTGTGCATAAATAACAATTTATTTTTAATTTTTTATATTACATCTCATTAAATAAAATTATAAGGTACTGTCTGACAAGCAAGAGTGTCAAAATTAAAATCGTATACAATATCATAATGAGAATAAGCAAGCTGATATTACATGAACCTACATAGTCAGTTGCCTAACATTAGGAATTATTAATATGTAGTGGGTGCGATTTCAAATAATTAAATTCACATACTTAAGTTTAGCGACCCGCTAAACTTGAAGTGGCAGTGGGCAGGGCACATTGCTCGTAGAACCGATGGCCGATGGGATAGTAAGGTTCTGGAGTGGCGGCCACGTACTGGAAGACGCAGCGTAGGGAGGCCCCCAACAAGGTAGACCGATGACCTGGTGAAGGTCGCGGGAAGCCGATGGATGCGGGCAACACAAGACCGGTCAGCGTGGAAAGCCTTGGGGGAGGCCTTTGTCCAGCAGTGGACATCTATAGGCTAAAGAAGAGAAGAAATTCAAATACACAATCAGCACTACCTGGAACTAACTGTAGGCTGTAGAAATATTTATTCCAAGCGAGTATCTAACCCGAGACATGCAGCTACTGCGCCAACCGTATATGTCCTCAGAAATTAACGTTATCATTGAACTATGTACAAGATAAACTAGACTATTCCGTTTGAATTATCTTAAATGGATATATTAATACTGGTTTAAGTCCGCGGCTTCGTCGGCCACACCCATTCTGTTAAGAATCATCACCTACCCGCACTAACAATAAATTTTTCTTAGTCCTTGGTGTAATTTCTTCTTTTGTTTCTCGACTCATAAAACTTTTTATACATAAAATTTTAAGCACTAGCTTGACCGCAATCCTGCCTGATGGTAAGCAGTGATGCAATCGTTGATAGTAAAACGCGTTAGTAGTCTTGAAGACACTTAAATTGTAGTTAGACGGAAACACCGCCGCTGGCAAATTGTTCAGGTCCCTCGATGTACGCGGTATAAAATATGAGGCGAAACGCCTCCTCCGGATCGTAGAGGACTGCATAAGGGTGGCTGCACGCCATACAACAGGTCGTCTGATGATGGAACGGAGGTGGGAGAATTAAGTCTTGTAACTACAAGCTTGGTGTCTAATTAAGCCTATTAGCCCTCTCCAAATATTGGGCTACCAAATACGGAATTATGGTTTCTATTCCAAATAGAAGCTGCAGAGATTAGTGCGTTCAAGTAATCAAATAAAAACATTTTTTCGTAGGAAAATAGTTAATTAAGAAAAGGATAAAATCAGAAACAAAACTAACATTTTTAATATTTTTCAGAACATTGGGGGTAACAAGCGCTGGCGCAAACTTGAAGTCATGGAAAGAGATTCCTGGACCTTCATCTTTACCCGTTATCGGCCAAATGCTCTACTTCTTGCCTGGAGGTAAGTTACATGAACACTCATGTTTAAAGCAAACTCGAGTCTAGTGTCTGTGTCTGGCACCAGATAACTTTCCTTAGATGCCTCTTCCGAAGGTTATACAATTTTATTTTCCTGTTACCTACAAATTTCATCATAACTACTACCTCTTAGGGACATGGTGATTTAACCCTTTGGAGGTGAGAAAAGGCTTTGATCAGCCCACTGTAGCTTTCAGGGACATATTGTCGTAGCCTTTTCTGCAGACTATTTGTGCGGTTACCGTCAGAACCTGTTTGCACAAGTTCCAGCAAGAACTATTGCTACAGCTAAATCTCCATGGTGATTTAACCCTTTGGAGGTGAGAAAAGGCTTTGATCAGCCCACTGTAGCTTTCAGGGACATATTGTCGTAGTCTTTTCTGTAGACTATTTGTGCGGTTACCGTCAGAACCTGTTTGCACAAGTTCCAGCGAGAACTATTGCTAGAGCTGAATCTCCAATACGTCGGTGATAAGGTGCTGAATGCCTTTTTGAAGGTTAACCCTGCATGTCATGTGTATGTTAAAAAACGTTGCCCCACACAAGAAAATTCCTATATCGTGGATGAGTTTACAAATATAAACTTCCAGACCCGGTACAACTACCCGCGACGCGAGAAGTATGTAAGGCACTGCCCTTTTTCCTGTTAGTTTTGTTAAAAATTCTTTGCAATCGGCCACGTTTACCACCATATACCCACCAACGTCATCTGTAGTCCCGGCAACAACGACACCTTCCCATCAGGCTGACCATATTTATTTGAAATCTTTGTTTTAGATCAAAACATACAGCAAGCTGAAGGCACCATGAAACTGTATCAGGCGTATGGGCCAATCGTTAGATTTGACCGAATACTGAGTCAAGAACCTATGATTTTCCTTTTTGATCCTCAAAGTGCAGAACTCGTAAGTTTGCTTGCTTTTTTTTTCAATGTCGTGTTCCGCATGATGTCTGGTAAAGCCGTACGGAGGACGGAGGACGGGCCTGAGCAGGACGGGTGTTGCGATGTGTGCCGAGTACGATGCGTCAATGTTGTTGTGTCGGGAGTTTGGTTGTGGAGGGTTTCCACATCAATCTCCTTCTGGCGCAGCATCGTTGATCGTGTTGTTGGGTTTCACATTGCACTACCTCGCTCAACTGCCGTCTTCCTTTCTATTCACTAAGATTTTTAAATGAATGGGCTTAATAAACTAGCGCGCTTTACCAAAAATGATTGCATCACTGCTTACAATCAGGCAGGATTGCAGTCAAGCGCTAGTTGATAATTATAAAAAAAATAGTAAAATCAACAACTACGAAAAAAAAAGAAAAAAAGATAGAATGTCATTTTTCTCTTGTATTACGTTCTTTGTTAATAAAGAACGAGAAACGAACAAGAAAAAAATGTCATTCTTTGAGTTTTAATAATCATTTCGCACATCACATCGCAATTAATAATTCCAGATATTACGCAGTGAAAACACATTGCCCGTTCGTCTAGGGTTCCAGAGCCTTGAACACTACAGAAAAGACATTAAAAAAAAGCAAGGCCAAACTACTCCTATCACGGGTCTTGCAACTGAGTAAGTAAAAATTATTGGAGGTATTCACCGAAAAGTAACAGATACAGCATGTTTGACGAACCCAATAAAATATTTTAAAAGAAAATCAAAAGAATAAAGTTATTTACATTTGCTTTCAGTCAAGGTGAACTGTGGAAAGAGTTCCGCTCGAAAGTGAACCCCGTGATGTTACCGCCGGAAACTGTCAAACAGTACGCCACAGTTCTTGATGAAGTAGCACAAGACATGGTCAAAAGGTAAGTTATAAACTACAATAAATTGCCATTAATACTGTTTTTTTTTAGGGTTGTTAATAAACAACCTTTATAGTTTCGCCAAGTCTGTCTGTCTGGCCGCGGATAATCTCAGTGGTATTAGAGAACCGAAATTTGGTACCAATATGTATAGATATCAATCACGCCGACAAATTTCAATAATAAAAGGTGGAAATAAATGTTTTATTAGGGTACCGCCCATACACGTAAAGTCGAGAGTGATTTTTATTTTTCATTTCCACCCTATCTTAAGATATATTGTTGAATAGGTATTTAAAAATGAATAGGGTTTACTGAAATCATTTTCTGATTTTGTTAATATTTTCGGAAATAATTGCGCCATAATAAAAAAAAGCTTTTTTCCGAGTTCATGGGCTCGAAACAGGTATGAGCTACACAATAATCTGTTCTTTGTAGGCTCGTTTTTTTAAATTCCGTACCTCACTGTAACAAATAGCCAATTTTTTTAAATAAGTGGAGTCGCTTAATATTACTTATAGGAAACTACGGAACGCTATACTAAGCGGGTCACGACACGCTCTTGGTCGGTTTTATTAAGTGTATTTAATCAACAAAATCTATTGCAGGATGAAAGCCAACCGTGACGTAAACAACATGATTACTAAAGAATTCGATAAGGAAATGAATCTATGGGCGCTGGAATCTATCGCTACAGTCGCTCTTGGCTGTCGTCTGAACTGCTTCGATCCCAACTTGCCAGCAAACTCTCCAGAGCTGCAGTTGATCCAGTGCGTCCACGATCTGTTCCTGGTAGCTAGTGAATTGGATTTCAAGCCAAGCCTTTGGAGGTGGTTCTCAACACCTATGTACAAGAAAGCAATGAAGGTGTATGAGCAACTAGAAGAGTACGTTTAATATCTGTTTAATTTTTCCTACTTTTTTCCCATTTCATTCAATAGCTATACCCACGTAGGTTCCGATCCCGTAGTACAATACCTATTCCCACGCGAATAAAAAATATCCTATGTGCCAAATTTTATCCAAATCCATTCAGCAGTTTTTGTGTAAAAGAGCAACAAACAGCGATTCATCCATCTATACATACAAACTTTCACATTTATAATATTAGTAGGACTATTAACTAGCGAATTAAATAAGATTACAATTGGTTGCAGATTAACAAAACACTTCATTCAAAAAGGAAAGGAACAACTGAGTAACCAATCTGAAAATGAGAAAAGCGTTTTGGAAAAACTGTTAGATATTAATGAAGAAGTAGCTCACGTTATGGCTAGTGATATGTTGTTTGCTGGCGTAGATACGGTATGTATAACTTGTGACACAAATTCATAAAAAAGCAGGTCAGTGAAATGCTTAAGTCTTTTGTTCATTTAATTTTACTCAGGCCGCCAACTCAATCATAGCAGCTTTATACCTTCTGGCTAAGAACCCGGACAAACAAACCAAGCTAAGGGAGGAGATAATGTCAAACTCTGAACAAAGACCATATCTGAGGGCTTGTATCAAAGAAGCTATGAGAATAATGCCAGTAACATCTACACTTACCCGGACGACAACCAAAGAATATGGTATTTTAGGCTATAAGATACCTAAAGATGTAAGTATAAAATATTTTCTAAAATTCATTGTTTCTTTTTCTGTGTATAATCTTTCCATTCAGTAATTTATCTCTTAGTTTAACTAAAATTATTTAATGTCAGATAGACTATACTGGCAACGACATCGTAACCAAAAAAGACTTCATTATTTCAATTAATATTTGCTTTCCATTTCAGACACAGGTCGTATTCGCCCACCGGGACATGTCCTTGATGGAACAAAACTTCCCGAAACCTCGAGAGTACATCCCGGAGCGGTGGTTGGCCAGTAAAGATGATCCAATTTACTATGGAAATGCCAATCCGTTTACCTATCAACCTTTTGGCTTCGGAGTCCGCAGTTGTATAGGTAATAGAAAAATTCAACTAAACCCGTAGTTCGATGAGCATTTTTTTTTTTAATTCACTTTAACTGAGGAACCCTTCAGGGAACCCTTCAGTATGCGTGGATAATTAATAGTTCTCTAGTTATAATGAAACTATCCAAAAAACTAATTTACTTTCTTTGCAGTTGCAAAATATGTACGCTCGTGTCTTTCAGAGGGGTACATTTACTCTAAAAAAAATTTGAAATGTAAATTTAAGATTCCAGGACGGTGAATCGAAATATCATTATCAGATACTAGTAATATTATGAATCTGCCTCTTCACTGACATATAAAATCATGGAAGAGGCAAAATACATCGCCTCTTTACGCAATGGGAAATCTGGGGACTTCATTTTTAAAATTTATATTTTAGAGACAATTAACTTAGTTAAAAGTCTCTCAGCAAAGCCGCATACAAACTGACATACAAGTCGAAACATTAAGGGTCCCTTGTTCAGTAAAAACAAAACATATTTGACGTATATACCAATGTTTAATTGCATGCGTAGTATGAAAATGTATGTATTTTGTTTACGTATTGCTCATCACACTGAATTTTTGCTTGGTTAGTCCACACATCCTGATATTTAATTACTTGTTTGCTTATATTTGTATCGTTTTCGATTCCAGGTCGTCGCATAGCTGAGCTAGAAATGGATACATTTGTGGCGAGAGTAATAGAAAACTTCCAAGTGGAATGGTTTGGGCCCCCGCCGAAGATAGAGCAGAAGACTCTCAATTATATCAAGGGACCATACAATTTCGTATTTAAGGATGTAAATTAGATGAATGGCTGTGATTTAGCAATGTTTCGAAAATCCGACTAATTCGTCAATTGGCGAGCGTCAAACTCGCTAGCTTTCGCGAGTTGACACCTTAAATATTTGTCGTCGACTCGCTTGATCGGGAAGGTCTGATACATGTACGTAAGGTCAGCTACATATAAGTCTTATGAAATGAATAATATTGGTAGCCACTTTAAACGCGTAAGACTTTTTTTAAATGAAAACCTATACGTTTTGGATATAAATATTTAATACTAGCTATGAGCCGCGGTTTCACTCGCATAAGTGTCGATCCTGGTTATAAACCACCTGTGTGCTAAATTTCATGAAAATCCATTCAGTAGTTTTTGCGTGAAAGAGTAACCAAACGTATATCGTATATATATCCTTACAAACTTTCGAGTTTATAATATTAGTAGGATAGGATATGAAAAAAAGGGGAGGAAGTAGAATGCGATAAATCAACATGTTTATAATATAAAACTGCCTAACTACCTAATAATTATGAACTATGTCGGATATCAACAAATTGCGCGTTTTTTTTATCTTCAATTGATCTGTCCAACTTTGGGCGGAGGATAAGGGCGTGTCAAATCTTACTGACTGAAACCACCAGTGTTCTTTCAGTTGCCTGTGCGCCAGGGCCAGGGTTCTTTCGAACAACCCACGGCCCTGGCAAGCACCGTCCTCGTGGACCATGTCATGATGTGCTAACATTTCACCGAGGTGCGTGGGGTGCGTCGTGCGTGCTTGATCATGTATAAACTTGCTGTATAGGTAACAACATTCACCATTTTGATCTTGTGTCGGATGGTGATTACACTTCAAAATGAATCATATCACTTCCGCGTCTTACGCGAGCAAAGCCGCGGGCTATAGCTTATTTAGTTTTGGTGGTTTTAATTCGTCTTTATTTAACTGTACTTTTTATGTGCAAGCGAGTTAACGACAGAAAAAAAAACAAGTAAAATTGGAAGGTGCCAAGTCACGCTCGCCAGTTGACGAATAAGTCGAAAATCGCATAGCAAAGCATTGTTTTGTTTTTATTAATTTTCCTGGACTTCTGAAATAATTTATTTTTAAGGTTTTATGTCCGTTTTTCTGTATAATGTAAATATTTATCATTTAGTCAGTACATTTAAATATTGCTAAAATTTATAAATATTAAGGCTGGCATATGTCCAGCAGTGGTCTGCTATGGAATGATGATTATGAATAAACAATAAAACTTAAATAATAACTATCAAATTTATAATATAGAATTACAATAATAATTTAAATGATTTTTTTTTATAGGTATTTAATATTTTATTTCTAGTTTTAAAAAATTAAAATTATATAATATTAAACTATAAGAAAATTGTAATAATAAAATTGAATGATATTATACATTTTGTTTAATTTTGGTCTAATTTAATAGTAATGTAACTAAATTTCGGTCACAGCAATCGAAACTCAACACAGCTTAGTCAAGGGAGAGTATAGGATAGTTGACACACGTTCTAAAACATTTACACACAACACACAACAAATTATAAAATAGCGCTTGCCCTCAATCCTGCCTGATGGTAAGCAGAGTGATGCGATCGTTGATGGTAAAGCGCGCTAGTTTATTAAGAGCCTATTCACTCTAGCCTTGAAGACACTCAAATTGTAGTGTGACGGAAATACCGCCGCTGGCAAATTGTGCCAGTCCCTCGATGTACGCGGTATAAAAGAAGAAGCGAAACGCTTCGTCCGGATCGTAGTGGTGTTAACAACGTAAGGATGGAAAATCTCCATACGACGGGTCGTCCGATGGTGAAACGGAGATGGGAGAATTGAATTAATTTTTTTTTATTTCAAATTAACCAACAGTTGGTGCTTTTGTATAGTCCATGTCGGTCAGCCCAAGAAAAGTTAAGCTAATTGCACGTTCCAAAGCGTAGATCTCTATGGAGAAGAACGTGCAAGAAACTCCATGGACACTCTTTTAAAATCATAATATGGATTACATGTCTTCGTTACATATTTCTGTTGCTTCTATCATGTGAGCACAATGTATAATTATAAAAATTAATGAAAAGATAGAAAATTAATTAAGCCCACTGGCAGCTAAGAGATGACCAGTCTCCACTGACGGCCCCCGTTCACGAGCATGACGCGCGCATCAGCCCCACTTAGCTCAACCATTTTGAAGGAAACCAAATGACCCAACAACACGCGCCACCATCAGCAAGACATTTGAGTGAGCATGACAAACTCTCAACTGCCATGCTCGTAATGTCAAACAAGTTATATAAAAAAAAACCATAGTCCATGGTGCCTCACATTCACAAACTTGAAAAGTGCTTTTACATTATACAATACTATATTACTTGCAAAATCATGGTAGCAAAATCTTGTGCACAATTGAAATAAACAAATAAAAACAAAAAAGGAATATTTGGAAAACAACAAAAAGGGGGAATGGTATCTCTTTCAAACCTACAAAATTGTTTGGCTGTGAAGCAGTCCTGGCAAGTCCCATTAAGTTTTGCAGTTCCCTTGCAAACTCACTTATTCCTCAAGATGTTTTCCTTCGCCGCTTAAGAACAGTAGTTATGAGTTCTCCGCCTATTAGTATTCTATAGGATACATTTTGGAGAATGAGTGCGGGAATTGCATGACTTAATTTAGCTATCACCGTTCCAACATCGGACGACCCGTCCTACGGAAAGTATCCACTCTTAGGTTGTTGATACCAGTACGATCCGGATGAAGCTTTTGGCTTCGTCTTTTACAATACGTACATCGAAGGAATTGTACAATTTGCCTGCGGCGGTTTTTCCTTCTCACTACAACTTGAGTGTATTTAAGGCTGGAGTGAATAAGCTAAAGCTAAGTTCTTATTAAACTAGTCATCATCATCATCATCTCAGCGTTTATCCCAGTTGCATCCGAAGCTTTCAGCTTTAGAGTCTGGGGTCCGCTTTAACAGTCTTACTGCTGATTTTGGCTAAACTTCGATATTTTCCGTGAAGCGACTGCCGTCTGACCTCCACAACCCGAAGGCGATATCGAAGCATTGCAGTTAGACCTATTGTTGGACTTTTGAGGGCTCCTACAACCAGTAACGACTGCCATTAGATGTTCGTATGGCAACCGGGACCAGCGGCTTAACGTGCTTTCCGAAGCACGACCAGCCCAGTGCAAATATTCGCATTCATGCATACAAATATTCCTATTCATGCATACAAATATTTGCACTGCGCGGGGATCGAAGCCGCGCCTCCTTGCGCAGCGGCCGCATTAGCTGCCGCTACGCCACGGAGGCTCTTATTAAACTAGTGCGCTTTACAATAAACAATTGCACCACTGCTTACCATCAGGCGGGATCGCCATCAAGTAATCACTAGTATATATTGACATAAAATTATACAACATGTAATGTACATAATTAACGCACACCTTCAAACACCCCAATTAGAATATTATGTTATAATCATAATACATAGGTATTATTATTTTTGGGATAAAAAATTACTTAAAAATGATATAAACCGATTCAGTAAACGATTCTGAACAAACTACTTTCAGGAAGGGCGTTAATTAATTTACAGGTTATATATTAAAAAAAAAATAAGATAAATTCAATATGTAAAGAAAACCCTGTCCGATCCGTGAAGGTATTGTTAGGTATCGATAATAATAGGCACAAAGCCGCGCTAAACGTTAAGCAACATGACCAAAAAAAAAAAATTTTTTTTTTTTAATATTACAAACTTCCGCTTGACTGCAATCCCGCCTGATGGTAAGCAGTGATACAATCGTTGATGGTAAGGCGTGCTAGTTTATTAAGCCTACTCCCTCAAAAGAACTGAGTAAATAGGAAGGAAGACGGCAGTTGAGCGCGGTGATGCAATGTTAAACCCAACAACACGACCAACGATGCTGCGCCAGAGGGAGATTGATCTGGAGGCCCCCCACAACCAAACTCCCGACACAACAACATTTCGCGCATCGTACCCGGCACGTACATCGCAACACAACTGCTCAGACCCGTCCTCCGTACGGCTTCACCCGACATCATGCCGGAACACGACGAATCGCTTGGCGGCATGACTTTGTCTAGTGGGTGGTAACTTATGCCGGCGGCTGATGTTGTGGCCTACCACCGAGAAACGACGATTCGACGATTCGGTAAAAGGAGGTAAATTAATACATATGCGGTAGGCAATATATGCTCGGGCGAAAGGAGCAGGGCACGCGGTCGCATCGCAATTCGCTCATAATAATACCGTCAAAAATGGTGTTATCACTTATTAAAAAAATACCCATAATACCAATTTTGGGGAAGGTGGAATTAATTCGCGGAAAAAAAAGATTATTTCAAAATTCATTAGTATTGTTATTATGATGATTATGTAAAATTTCATATTTTATTTGGTCATGTGTTTATTATCCTTTATTATCCTTATGGGTTGGACGGGGTTTTCCATACATTTAAATACCACTCTCTTCTTTACATTTTAATAGCTGTATATATTACTGTATATATAAGACCTACAACAAAATATTAAGTCGCATCCGTTATGCCACCACTGCTCTCAATGTAAGTTAAAACAATGAAACTTGTTTACTCTTTTTACTTTGATGGTAACTTACTTCTTTTCCTCTTTATAACTTAGAACGAAAAAGTTGGGTAATGAACCATCTAATGACAGGCTCACTTCATTATTCTTTTCATTTTGTTCGTCTGTTTCCGTTCAATACTTTGCAAGAAAGAGAAAATTCAATTAGTAAATTGTATAACGTTGTCACATTAGCTAAGGTTTTCTATTTGACAGTTCAAGCACATTCATTGCGTCGTAAATCCGTCTTAAGTCTGAAATCGCCGACCCGCATAAAGCAAGCGTGGTGATTACATGTGATACGCTCAATCCTTCTCTGTATGAGAGTAGACCTATGCCCAGCGGTGGGACGATGAAAAGGTTGATGATGAGGATTGATAATGTGCAGTTACTTGTTATTGCGGCATTTTACAGCTTATTTGTCAGCCTCTGTGGCGTAGCGGTAGCGAACGCGGCTGTTGCGCAAGGAGGCGCGGGTTCGATCCCCGCACAGTGCAAATATTTGTATGCATGAATATGAATATTTGCACTGGTCTGGTCGTGCCTCGGAAAGCACGTTAAGCCGTTGGTCCCGGTTGCCATACGAACATCTAGTGGCAGTCGTTACGGGTTGGTGGAACCCTCAAAAGTCTAACAATTGGTCTAACTGCAATGCTTAGATATCGCCTTCGGGTTGTGGAGGTCAGACGGCAGTCGCTTCACGGAATATAGTCTATATATAATTGTAGGGGCGATTAGTGCATTTGTAAGTTTTTCATTTGGTATTTTAAAGCACTACAATTTAATAAATTTCTGGAGTAGATCTGATGATAAAGCCGGGGGACAGGCGAGGGAACTCGTCAACGATTCACAGCAGGTACCTTGTGTTTGTGCCTGATTAATTTGTATTGATAAGAACCTTACACCTAGATGAGTTGTTGGGGCTAGATCAATGTGTGTGATTTGTCCGTAAAAAAAAAATTGTGACTGTCATTAGGGAGTTGATGATGAAGACAAAAGTCAGTTCAGGGAACTCCTCAAGGATTTACAGTAGTTACCTTGTGTTTGAACTAAATTCATGTATATTGATTAGAACTTTGCACCCGTATGGATTGTAATGAAGGTCTGAGTTGAGAGACAGTCAAGGGAACTCCTTAACGATTCACAGCAGCTACGTTGTATTTGTGCTTGATTATTTTGTATTGATAAAAACCTTACATATAGCTGGGTTGTCACTGTCATTACCCGGCTGACGATGAAGATAAAGTTCAGTTCTGGGAATTCCTCAACGGTTTACAGTAGTTACTTTGTCTTTGGATTTGGTCAAACTGCAATGCTTCGATATCGCCTTCGGGTTGGAGGTCAGACGGCAGTCGCTTCACGGAAAATATCGAAGTTTAGCCAAAATCAGCAGTTAGACTGGTAAAGCGGACCCCAGACTCCAAAGCTGAAAAGCTTCGGATGCGACTGGGATTAACGCTGAGATGATGATGATGACTTTGTGTTTGGATTTAATTCATTTATACTGATGAGAACTTTGCAGTCATTTGGGTTATAATGAAAGGCTGCAATATATGTAGGTACTAATAATAAGGCCATAGAAAGTAGAGGGAATTCCTCAATAATTTACAACATTGAAGTTTAGCATAGGACAACCACTACCTACTCGTCATTCTGATGCGACAATCAAAAATAATCAAGCTACTCAATCTAAGTTGCGTAATCGTAACATATCTAGCAATTCTCATACATTCAGTCACGTCCCAGAGGAATTTTATAAAAATAAAAAGTAGTTTGGTATTTAATTGGTTTAAATACCAAACTACTGAACAAATTTTTACAAAATTTATTTTCATTGCGCGTAAAAATTCAAATAAAAAAAATTGCGTGGTTTGCTTTTTATCCTATTCCCAACTACGTTGGCGGCAGCGTCCAGTCTGGCCGTATGCAGCTGAACAGTACTTTTTACAAATAAAAAAAAAACTTTTTAGAAAAAAATATCGTCGTCCAAAGAAACACTACAAAGTAAAAAATAACTAGTTTCAAAAGTCGGTGGCAAAAAAAAATATACAAAAACCAAAGACATCATGAACATGTGTTCGCGGTCATATGCTACAAAATGATATCAATTGATAGTAAAATTAAAAAAAAAATACCTCGAAATCATTCTTTGAAAACAAAACGACACTTTCAGCTAATCTAACAAATTAAAGTAATGAAGTTGAATTTTCCTTTCAAGTTTCAGGTGCAAAGTTTCCACTGAATACAAAAGATAATAAATACTAGATTTCGGGTACAAAGTTCTCACAAAACGTTAAACATAATAAATATACCAGATTTACTTCGGAAGTTGTTTTGTCCTTTCGGATTACTCTAATTAATGGTTGCCCTATTTTCGACTTTGTTAGTCCAACGAGTGTTCCTTTCGTGAGCGATGACCATAATTTGTCATTGTTCTGGAACATTTATATTATTTTCTCGGAGTTTATTTTTGTAGAATGGAGTGGATTCAAGCGGGAGTATAAATAAATGAAGTATTGGTTCTAGTAATAATATGATATTTTTTGACATTATGACACTCCACTCTATATTAATAAATGTTCAAATTGTGTAGTAGCTTTTAGAAAATCATTTCTACTAACGGGTTTTATAATAATGTTAGTACGGTAATGTCATGCTTTAACCATTCCATTACGAGACGACTGAGATAATTTTCAAAAAATCAAAATCAAAGCATTATTTCAAATAAACCAGTTACAGGCACTTTTGAATTGTCAGAAGGTCGGCCAGTCAATAAGATGAAGCTAGTCGCCCATTCCAAAGAGTAGGTACCTATGGAGAAGAACGGGCAAGAAACTCCATGGACACTCTTTTAAATTTTCAAGCTATTGTTACAAATATTTGATTACATCATTCATGTTGAAATCCACCGTGTGAGAACGATGCAGAAATAAATTGTACGCCGAGAGCGTCCATTATGAAAGACACACAAAAATCAATTCAGAAATTAAAATACGGCGTGGCAGCTAAGAGATGACCAGTCCCCTCCGACGGCGTCCGTTCACGAACATGACGAAAGGATCAGCATCATTCAGCTCAACCATATTGAAAGGAACCCAATGACCCAACACACACGCCACCATCAGCGAGACATTTGAGTGAGCATGACATACTCTCAACAGCCAGAGCACTATCAAGTCAATAAAAAAGACTAACCCAACAAAAAAATGCCTTACAGCATATTCGTACATTGTGCTCACACGTTTGCCATGCAATTATACAATACTAAGAAATTGAATCTACACAATGCTCAGATAGTTTTGTCCAAGGTTCAGCAGCTCCAACAGTGTTCCCGAATATTAAGTATAGCTCCTGTGTAGCTGTACAAGTCCGAACACCTCTGTCAGCGATACAATTCCGTAACGTACAATATGCTTGGCTACATAGTGTGTAATACAGGCTTCGAATTAATAACATAAACAATTACATATTCAAACTACAAGAGGAAAAATCAGAGAACAATCAGTGTATAGAAATCGGACGCAGCTCAAGCCCAAGCCTTTTTGTCCTCAATATAATCCTTCGCACAGCCAAAGTACACTAAACGGGCCGTCTCAATATCAGTCAAATTACGAATTGTTCTAACTGCGTATGCAGCAGAACTTAGTTTTTTTGACAATTTTTCTATATGTGGACCCCATTGAAACTTAGCATCCAGAGTTATACCCAAGAATACTGTGCTGTCTTCAGATTTCAATTCTTCGCCCTTTATCAACACTTTAGTTTCCACCTGCCTAACGTGAGGTAGAGTAAACTTAATGCATTTGGTTTTTTTCTCGTTTAAGAGTAAATTATTAACATTAAACCAATGGACTACTTTGGAGATCGCGCTATTTACATCATCAGTAACCTGCTGCTGACGTTTCAGTTTAAATAAAAGTGAAGTGTCATCTGCAAACAACACTATATCGTGGTTATCCTTTATTAGGTACGGCAGGTCATTGATGTAAATAAGAAACAAAAAAGGACCAAGAATTGACCCCTGTGGGACTCCCATTGTTACCAAAGACCCAGAAGATCTTGTTCCATTAACGTCAACGCTTTGAATCCTACCACTCAAGTAAGATGTAATAAGATCCAGTGCAGAATTCCGGATCCCGTAGTGGCGGAGTTTCCTGATAAACGTATCGTGAAGAACGCAATCGAATGCCTTAGACAAATCACAAAAGATGCCCAAGGCATCGCATTTATCCTCCCATGCATTATAGATATGTCCTAGAAGTTCAACACCGGCATCAGTAGTTGAACGACCCCTTGTAAAACCGAACTGTTTGCTATGTAATAATTTATGTTTATTAAAAAAATTTAGCATTTGGTTTAAAATTAATTTCTCAAAAATTTTACTAAAGGTAGGTAGTATAGAAATAGGTCTATAATTTGTGGGGTCTGATGTACTACCTGATTTAAACAAAGGTATTATTTTACTATTTTTCATGAGATCAGGAAACTCTCCACAGTCAATACAAGCATTAAAGATATCAGCTAGAGTGGGTGCCACAATATCAATAATAGACTTAGCAACTTCCACCGAATGACCCCATAGGTCAGCAGTCTTTTTTACATTTAGAGTGTGAAAAATTTTAATTATATCTCTACTGATCACATATTCAAAATGAAACTCGGAATCACAAACATTAACATTTTCTTTAAGCAAAGACTCGGCAACAGAAGGTGATGAGTTTAAAGATTTAGTAGTTGAAACAGGAATATCCGAAAAGAAATTTTCAAATGCCTCCGAGACTTGCGAGTCTGATTTAATTATGTTGTCATTAATAGACAGGCTATAGTCAGTATTTCTATCACTGGACCTTCCCGTTTCACTATTAATAATTTTCCAAGTCGTTTTAATTACATTGCCACTGTTTTTTATCTTTGAACTCAAGTAACGTGACTTGGCCATATAACAAACTTGTTTAAATAATTTTGAATATTTTCTAACGTACAAATTGAATTCAACAGTGTTAATATAAATTCTCTCATTATACAGTTCATAAAGCCGAGTTCTACTTTTATGAATACCGATGGTAGCCCAATCAGAGAAAGATGCGCTACTATTAACAGAGATAGTCTTGGGAACAAAGGTGGAATCAAATAGCTTACAGTATATATTAAAAAAATTGTCATAGAGATGATTAGGATCAGCATTAACAGCACTGGATAAGACTGGCAATTTATTAATGAGATTAAATCTAAAAACCTCCAAGCGGCTTTCAGTTTTGGGGTTAACAGTGATATCCTTTTTGGCCACTTTTTTACTATGGTTTGGAATAGTAATCCTTTGTCCGCAGTGATCAGAATCAAGTAAATTTACAACTTCTTTGTGGCTTGGTATTATGTTTGTAAAAATATTATCTAGGCATGTGGCACAAGTAGGTGTTATTCTCGTGGGCTCCAAAAATAGGTTTACAAGATTGTAGGACTGAAATAGACTTATAATTTTACTACAATAACCAGAGTTGTGTAATAAATTAATATTAAAATCACCGCAAACGATAATGGCTTTGCTTGAAACACAAATCTTGTGTAAAACTTCATCCATTACCTTTTCAAAGCAGTCATACAATCCTGAAGGGGGTCTGTACACACTTAACACAATGAAGCCCTCCAACTCTATACAAGCAATTTCAGCTGTTCGTTCAACAGACAGGCTCACAATTTCTTTACGATTTTTAAATTTGAGCATGTTACTAACTAAAATTAATGAGCCACCATGTATAGCATTTATTCTGCTAAACGAACTACCAACCTGGTGATTCTTAAAATTGAACAAGAACTGGTGACTTTTTAGCCAATGTTCGGTTATACAAATAATATCAATACCATAATGGTTTATAAATAAATCTACCTCTAAATCTTTGTTCATAAATCCTTGAATATTTTGATGCACCAGATTGATATTATCTATTGACCTTAAATTTCCTCCCGAGTTGCTTTTGAGGTTTTGTATATTATAGCTAGAGGTTGGCTCTATTGTCTTAATTTCTAATTTAAATTATTAATAATGTCAACTGAGACCAAATTATTGGCAGAATTAATTTTAATGTCATTGCATTGCTCAAAAGAAGCAAGTTGTTTAGCCAAATTCTTGGCTGTAATAGAAAAAAAATATGATAGCAACACAGCTATTTGTCTTTTATAATAATTAGAAAGATAATACATAACATTGTTATGTCTACCTCTTGTCAAATACAAATTATTCTTAAAATAATTATTAATGTCAATTACATGTAATATTTTGTTATTAAATGTCAAGTTGGACATTGTCATATTAAGGTCAAATCTAATCCTATTTTCTTCCTGTGGCAACTGGTCACTGTAAGGGAATGTAAACAGAACAACCTTTCCAATATTCAGATTGCTTAACGTTTCACAACACTTAAGCAGTTCTCTTTTGCCCAAATTTCCCCTACTACCCACAAAAATTAACAAAGTTGTATTCTGGGAAAAGTTACATTTAACAATTCTTTCCATAATTCCATATAATTGATCATCATCATCATCATTATTTCAGCCGAAAGAGGTTCACTGCTGGACATAGGCCTCCCCCAAGGATCTCCACGACGACCGGTCCTACACCTCCCGCATCCAGCGAATTCCCGCGACCTTTACCAGGTCGTCGGTCCACCTTGGGAGATAATTGATCGTTTATTATGAATTTAGCAGATTACGAACTTTTTAAACTGGGGACCCTGGTAACTTTAATACAGAGACCTCTCCATGCTCGGAAAGCACGTTGTAAGGGTGCTCCCCTAACATGTCAATGCAGATGTAAAATGTCAAACTTAAATGCAGAAAATGTCAGTGAATGCTCAACGGGATGAATCTAAGTAAAAATGCAAGTTGTCCGATTCAAACCAAGTTTAATTGAACATTTAAAATAATAGGTAACATGAAACGCTTTTTTTATAAGTTATAAACTGATGAAACTTTTTATAAGTTAGAAAATGCTTAGAATAATGCAATGTAGGTCGCGCCCAAAGTGCAAATACGCTAGCTTACTGGCTAACTTATTGTAATAAATATATTTTAACCCATGTACGTACACCGTACACACGTTAAGTCGTTGGTACCGGCTGTCATTCGGAAGTCTTTGTGTCGTTGCGGGTAGTCAGAGGCTTTAAAATCGAACAGCCAGTGTTACCAAGAGGTATCCATATTGCACAGTAACTTCGTTGTGAAGGACAGATAGGTCTTACCATGTAAAATACTGGTGTTCAGCTGAATCCAGTTATACTGATATCTCACCCGAACATAGTTGGGAAAAGGCTCAGCAGATAATGAAGTTAAGAATCCGCAGACGTGAGCGTCCGAAAACATGCCCGACGCACTGCACCAGCGCACCAGCCCCAACAACGCCCTAAAAGCATTGTTATACCTATTTGACGCGTAAGGCGCTGAAAGATTTTTGCGCATAATGAGCCCACAGGCAACACGAATACAAATATGAACAATGCGCTCTGAATAATGTTATTTTTACTTGAGCGGTACAACGTTTAAATCTGCTGGGACCGACAGCCAATACTCTACCTCCCCTACGCTCCCTGTCCATGTCCTCATCGTCACGCAGGTGATCAGTGACTATGTATGTGTTAAACATTCGTTTTTGACGTTTACACGTCACTTTAATCATCATTTATGAATAAACAGCATAGTGTATAAGGGGTTAATTCATAAACGATAATTAAAGAGACGTGTAAATGTCAAAAATATATGGTTATACTCGTACAGTCACTAATCACTAGTTTAACTTTAAGCAACATTTATGAATAGAGGGCTTTGTTGGAAATATTGTGCGTGTCTATTTATAACGCATTGGTTTTAGCTATAAGAAGGCTAAATCTAAGATCTTCATTAAATGTGACTTAGTGTGTACGTAGTTTTAGTTATGTGGGTACTACATTTTATTCAACATGGAACCTTTTAGCTTGTAATGAGACCCTTTTTCAACTTAATGTTTTAAACTGAAGTCATGAAGCCACATAAAGTAATGTCTACTGAAACTTTTAAAGCAGAACATGTGAAAACATTTTCAAGGAAACAGTACATAATTACATTAAACTTGTTGCTTATAGGTAGGTACATTGAAAATTAGCATTATTAACACTAGGCACGCTTACAAAAGGAATGTATCCAAGGTATGAAAATCAAAGAAAAAAAAAGTCCGTCTTAAAGATAACTAGCTTTACGCCCGCGGCTTCGCCCGCGTGGAGTTCGGTTATATCGCGCTTTTAAGATTTCCCTCGGGAATATCAATTTTTTCCGGGATAAAAGGTAGCCTATGTTCTTTCTTAGGGTCTAAAGATTGCCTGTGCCAAATTTCATCAAAATCGGTTGAGAGGTTTAAGCGGGAAAGCGTAACAGATAGACAGACAGACAGAGTTACTTTCGCATTTATAATATTAACACATTTTAGCACGTTTTTGACTAGTTTTTGTACATTTTTAATTGCGGAAATTAGCCCACTTAGAGTATTGTAATAGTTCTTCATAAGATTCTTGAAATTGTAAAGTGATTATTTACTTTTTTATAATTTGAAAGTATGTGTTTAATACTTATTTACTTACCTAAAAAACAAAAAGGCTTTCTTCAAAAGCAGCAACGTTCACGAGGGTCTGTAGTGGGAGCTCTTTTGATTGTTACCGAAATATCCCCAAAATACCTTTAAAAATTCATTAACCCCTTTATTCATAAACATTGCTTAAAGGTAAGTAGAAATCAGCGGCTGTTTAACCATACATTTTTGACGTTTGAACGTCACTTAAGTTTAATTATCGTTTGTCAATATACCCCTAATATCCATACAAATATTATAAATGCGAAAGTCTCTCTGTCTGTCTGTCTGTCCGGCTTTCACGCCACAACTACTACACCGATTGTAATGAAATTTGGTACACAGATAGTCCAAAGCCTGAGAAAGGACATAAGCTATATAACATCCCGCTATGACAAATAGTAGCAGAGCAGTAACAATTTTTTTTTTTGCGAAAACGGGAGCTAACGCGGACGTACTACATATTGCTTCCATTATTTTAACAGGCGCTTATTTTATATCAACTGAGCTGGTTTTAATTTACGGGAACCACCGCGCGCTATAAACTAAAATCCACGCGGACGGAGTCGCGGGCAACAGCTAGTAATAAAATATATAATCTTAGAAATTACAAAAACCCGACTGCATAAAAACTGAATCAAAGTACGTACCTAATAGAAATAAAACTGAAACGTCAAAAACAAGTACTGTAATCTGGCACTACGATGAATAACTATTAAGGTAATTAAATAGAAATTAAGTATTCAGTGACCGGGACCCATTAAAATATAGAACGGCGCACACTCTATATTTTCTTTATTATCTTGTTGTGATGTTTCTTGTTGTGGAATTATGTTTAGAGATATCTTTTTATTATACATTTTGTTGATTTAATTTTTTATATTTTGACAATATGGCGTCTCATGGTCGCCATTTTGATCTATTATTAAATTATATGTCTTCAGTGACACTCGCAAGACTAAGAGGAATCGATTGACCTATGAATCATAAAAATCGGCCCAGGCGTTTAGTCTGTATAGTGGATTCAAAGGAATATACACACATACATAGACTGATGAACATATTACCCTCCCTTGCGGTGCGGAGTCGGTTGAAAAAGGAGATGAATTGAATTTCCGATTTAAATTGTTTTACCACTACATATTATTTTAATTAACAATTAATCAACCTACGCTTTTGGTATATACATATTCTCATGTGATTATCATCATTAATGATTCACGAGTTTTTTTTTTTTTGTCAACAAACAGCAGAAAGCCGACTCTGTCTCAACAGGCTCAGTCGTTATTTGGTGGTTGAGTTTTGTTAAAAATCGACTCTGCCTCAACACGATACGATTGGTATTCGAATGGCTATAGCTACATTATAAATATAAGTCAAATGGATTCGTCCGTAGCCATGAAGGTCAAACGCGTTTATAAACATACACTGTAGAAGTCTCGCCTCGGCAAATCATTCACTCACAGTTCTGATCCACCAATGAAATGATTTCCAACCACTCGTTTCGCAATATTGTTTTAATATAATGAATGAATAAAATGTGATGTGAAGTGATTTTAATGACTTGACTTTGATTACATAGAAAAACACTGTTATTGCTGTAAACAAATGAACATATAGGGTATGTTCATTTGTTTAAACGTGAACAACAGTGTAATCTGTGATCCGTCAGTGATATCTATTATATCTCTAGTTCTACTGTAGGTACAATACGCGTGTTGTGATAACAACACAAGCGGCTGGCATGTTATTGTGTTAGCAACAACATCAAGATGCAGATGACAAAGTTCAAGCCGCTGTTCAATTTAGTGGCCTTTAATAAGGAATTTACCAGGTGAGTGTCATTTCTAGTTTATTAATCACCATATTTGTGTATTTGAGGTTATGCTACGTTAGTAAATAGTGATCATAAATACGTTTTCTATATAAATAATAAATTACAAATCAACAAGTTTATCTATTTTAACATGTTTTAGTAGTTCGTGTTCATTGAATGCTAATGATCAGTTTTTATTACCTTGCAATGTATGAATATTATTTTCGGGTGATATCTTGGACTAAATTTCCAATTGCTAAACCGTTTCTGCATATGATCGGAAACTGTGTCTGCTCAACAACGTAAATAACGCAATGAATGCTGTTTACAAACATATAAACTCACATACACAAACAGAACAGCTACCTATAGGCAATACAAATATTTGTTCCGTGCGGGTCGAACCCGCGACACGCAGCGCAGTAATCGATCCGGTAGGCAAATGAAGGAAATAGTGAATTAGCTAAAGGAGAAACATCTAAATAGAAAGTATTAAAGCTATTATTACAAATCTATACTACTATAAAAAACCTGAAGAGTTTGTTTGTTTGAACGCGCTAATCTCAGGAACTACGCGTCTGATTTGAAAAATTATTTTTGGGTTGGATAGCCCATTAATCCAGGAAGTCTTTATGCTATATAATATCATGCTGCGACTAAAAGGAGCGGAGCATAACTAACTCCACGCGAATGAAGTCGCTGGCGGCCGCTAGTTTTTTATAATATGAATGTTGTTTTCAGAACAGTAGCGGTAGCAAGCGCTGATGCAAACTTGAAGTCATGGAGAGAGATTCCTGGACCTTCGTCTTTGCCCGTTATAGGGCAAATGCTCCACTTTCTGCCTGGAGGTGAGTAATATTAAAACAAACTTAAAAGTGAAAACCTTTTTAAAAAAAAGTTTTGCCCGCATATTGTCCCTGCAAATACTATTTTCTATGTGTCTATGCTCTTCTTTAAACGTTAATTTATGCAGGAAAAGTCTTTGCAATTAGCCACTTTTGGCTACATTATATGACCCGCCCCACCAATGTTGCGTTTAACCTCCGCAGTAACTACCTCCCATTAGGTGGAATCGTTGATTCATTTGAATAGCGTCAGGAACGGGTTATTTATTTGAAATCTTTCATTTAGGTCAGTTTCAAAATATAGCACAAGCTGAAGGTACCATGAACCTGTATGAGACGTATGGGCCAATCGTTAGACTTGATGGAATATTGGGCCGGAAGCCTATGATTCTACTTTATGATCCTGAATATGCGGAATACGTAAGTTTACTTATTGTTTGTTTTAACTGGCGATAAAGAAGTAACTATGGGAGAAAAAATAATATTAAATTGAGTTTTAAATAATCATACCTTCAGTTGTATTTCAAATAAATATATATACATATAAATATACAGATATTACGCAATGAAAACTCCTTGCCCGTCCGTGGAGGATTCCAGAGTCTTCAACACTACAGAAAAGAAATTAAAAAAAGGAAAGGCCATACTTTTCATTTCACAGGCCTTGTGACTGAGTAAGTTTAAGTAACTAAATTTATTAATCACCAAAAAGATTAAGCTATCACATACAGAATGTTGGATAAGAACAACAACAAAATAATTAATATAAATACATTTTCTTTCAGTCAAGGTAAACTATGGAAAGAGTTCCGATCAACAGTGAACCCAGTTATGTTACAACCGAAGACGATCAAACAGTACGCCACAGTACTTGATGAAGTGGCACAAGATATGGTTAAAAGGTAAATTGTACACTACAAGAAAGTGCCATCAATAGAGTTTGCTTTTCAATGAAAAATATCAATTGCAGGATGAAAGCCAACCGTAACGAAAAGAACATGATTACTAAGGACTTCGATAAGGAAATGAACCTATGGGCATTGGAATCTATCGGTACAGTCGCTCTTGGCTGTCGTCTGAACTGTTTTGATCCCAACTTGCCAGCAGACTCTCCAGAATGGCAGTTGATCCAGTGCGTCCACGATCTGTTCCATGTAGCTAATGAATTGGATTTCAAGCCAAGCCTATGGAGGTGGTTTGCGACACCAATGTACAAGAAAGCTATGAAGTTATATGAGCATCATGACAAGTAAGTTTAATGTCGGCGTCATTTTAAATTTTCTCTTATATTTCAATAATTTAATTATGTGACATAATTCTTGGTTACAGTTTAACAAAACACTTCATTCAAAAAGGAAAGGAACAGCTGAAGCACCAATCTGAAAAGGAGAAAAGCATTTTAGAAAAACTGTTAGAAATTAACGAAGAAGTAGCTCACGTTATGGCTAGTGATATGTTGTTTGCTGGTGTAGATACGGTATGCATAGCTTGTGACACAATCTCATAATTATAAATAATATGATCATTGAAATGCATGCATATTTTATTTATTTATTTTAATTTTACTCAGGCCGCCAACACAATTACAGCAACCCTCTATCTTCTGGCTAAGCACCCGGATAAACAAGCCAAGCTAAGAGAGGAGATCATGTCAAACTCAGAACGAAGACCATACCTGAGAGCATGTGTCAAAGAATCGTTGCGAATAATGCCGGTAGCATCGGGAAACATCCGGACGACATCAAAAGAATATAATGTTTTAGGCTATAAGATACCTGAAGATGTAAGTATTAAATATTTTCTAAGGATTTGAAGTCTGTTGAAAGCTTGTTATTATCCCTTTCACTGTGCCTATTCATGTCTTTCAATTGAATATTCTTAAAAATAACTTTACTATTAATTACTTTCGACTCTCTTTTTAGTTGTTGGCTACGAAATAGATCTTCTGTCTTTCAATTGATCAAGGCTTTCCATTGCAGGTGCAGGTTGTATTCGCTCACCGAGACATGTCCTTGATGGAACAAAACTTCCCCAAACCTCGAGAGTACATCCCGGAGCGGTGGCTAGCCAGTAAAGATGATCCACTTTACTACAGAAATGCCAATCCATTTGCCCATCAACCTTTTGGCTTTGGAGTCCGCAGTTGTATAGGTAATAGAAAAAAAAACAAATAAAATATGTATACTTACATATACAATAAATTTATCCCAACAACAAACTTAACTTTATAGTCGCATAATCAAAAAGTCATTTATTCAAATTAGGCTGATATACATAAGTTCCCCAAAACGCCCACCTTTCGCCACATCCTAGTATTTTCGGTGGGAATAAGAAGTGGCGTAACAAACTCCGCAGCAGCACAGGTGTCTTAAAAAACATGATTTTATAGAATACTACGCATGTAAAGTAACTAACATTACAAAACACGGAACACAACATTAAATTATTTAACACATGACAGTTAGCCACGCCAATATAACAACAAAAAGCAAAAGAATAAATAATTAAAAATGGAAATGTAAGTTAGATAAAACTTATTACCTAAATAAAAGCCTCCAGGCATGAAGGGCGTGGCAGCTTACATATTTATGCATTGTAAAAAATAGACAATCATATCAACTCATATAACCTGTCAATAAGTTAATTCAGAAGATAGAACATTAATCAGTGTCTTGAGTTAATCTGAACGAACAGCTGCATGATCAAAACATGTACTTTTAAACATTCCAGAGGAACATTTACTCAAAAAAAAATTAGCACTTTAAAACTTAACATTGCGCAAACGGATCCAGGAAACGATTAAATTATCAGATGGTGTAATATTTTTGATCGGCCTCTTCTACGTTATCAACGCAATCATGAACCAAAGATGAAACAAACATGGGGATGTTTGTTTAATCTTTGGTGGGACTGAAAAAATTAACAACCAAGTTACAGGTTTCTAGTACTAAAAGCCTATGAGCAAAGCGGCGGCGTGAAAACTGACGAACAAGTCTAAAATTTGGCATGCATACCAATGTTTAATTGCAAATATTTCAGTAAAAGACGAAACGGACTAAATCAAAATGTATGTTTATGCATCGGCTGGCACTCAGATGTTTTGCTTGGTTAGTCCGCACCCCTTGATATTTACTTAACCCATTGTGTGCGGGAGAAATCGCGGCGGACAACGCAATTCTGTTAACCCATTGTGCGCGGGAGAAAGCGCGGCGGACAATATCGAACCGCCTTGCACGTGGACCGAATCCGCGGGCACTGTCCACGGGCCAATCGTAAGGCACGTCCTCCCATGATCAACGAATCAGCATCAAGAACGCCGATTTGTCAGCCCCACTCCGTTTTAGAGATAGCTGTATTATTGTTTAGTATTTAAGCTTGTGCATAGCTTGTAAGACAACACATTATTATTATCAGACATTTTACATTGTACATTTTACGCATCCGCTGTACATTCTGTAGTAACTTAGTCGCGTCTCTCCTCTTGTAATTAGGTAGCTTATAGCATACATTGTACTCTAGACTTACGTGCAATATACAACGTTCTATCTATTCGCGTTTTAATATGGGTTACTCACATTTCTATTATTTTTGACTCCAGGTCGTCGCATTGCTGAACTAGAAATGGATACATTTGTGGCGAGGCTAATAGAAAACTTCCAAGTGGAATGGTTTGGGCCCCCGCCGAAGATAGAGCAGACGTCTCTCACTTATATCAAGGGACCATACAATTTCGTATTTAAGGATGTAAAATGAGATGTTGAAAATATTTTATGCTGGCGACTCGAAAGCATTTGATTACGAACACCACATTTTTTTAATAGTGTTAGTAGGCAAGGGTCACGGATACATTATTGTAAGTGTTGTAAGTGTATTTCAGTACTATTATTGAAAAGAGTTTTCAAGGAACTATTCTAGGACATCTTTTGTTTTAATACTCAGAAGCAACTGTATCATTCCACGATAACAACTACATAGTAAAGATAGAGTTTTCACAACGGGAGTTTTCACTACTTTCGAAAATTAATAATCAATCCATTAAAATCATTTAAAAAAAAAACAAGCACCAGCGAAAAATGCAACATTTTTAAGTTTTTTTTGAGCTTAAATTTAAGTTCTGGAACGAAAATACGTTTTTTAATATTTTAGTCGCCTGAACCCGTATGTTTTCTTTTTTTTTTTTTTTTTAATTTGTTATGTACATAGTCTGTATAATATTTGAAATTATAAATGTATTATTATTGTGTGTTCTTTAGAATAAATAATTTTGTATTAACCTAAGTTTTGTTTTATTTTTGTCTCATTTACCTAATAGTAACATCGCGACCCAAATTCTGTCACGGCGGCAAAACTCAGCGGAGCTTAGTCAAGGGAAAAAATATTTGTGTATCGTTGGTGCGTTATAAACATATAAACTTACATACACTTCAAAACCTAGTTAGAAGTCTTCAACTTCAGCCCTTGATCAATGGCCCCTGTGGAATAAATAACACAATTTTGCCAATAACACTTGTAACAAATTATAGAAACTTTTTGAAAATTTTATTTCACAATAATGGCGGATATCGCCAATGACAGTCGAAAAAGACGGCCGCTTGAACCGTCTACGAGGTAGGTTTGAGGCAAAGTCATGATGAGGCCACTATGCTGCGATATTTCAATGTTCATTATGAATTATTTACTGAATGCACTTTTTACTACATAAATCACGTTCTTTTATTTAGTAAACAATACTATAAATAACTTAAAAGTCCAATGAAAAATGAGCTTGACACTCAGCTTTCCCGCCAAAAACTCATCTAGTTAAAGTCTTATCTCGGCGACAAATTAAATTATAAACTAGCGCTTGACCGCAATCGCGCCTGATGGTAAGCAGTGACACAATCGTTGATGGTAAAGCGCACTAGTTTATTAAAAGCCTATTCACTCTAGCCTTGAAGATACTCAAATTCTATTCCGACGGAAACACCGCCGCCGGCAAGTTGTTCCAGTCCCTTGATGTACGCGGTATAAAGGAGGAGGCGAGTCCGGGTCGTAGTAGTGTTAACAACGTAAGAGTAGAAACTCGCCGTACGACGGGTCGTCCGATGGTGGAACGGAGATGGGGGAATTAAATCATGCAATTCCCTCGCACACTCCCCAAAATGCATCCTATATAACACCGAAAGGCTGGCTACTCTACGACTGTGCTCTAGGCTTTGGAGACCGACCAATCAGCCTCTTAGGTGACACTTAGCAGCACCAGCCCAAATGTGGCTGCAGTACTCCACACACGAACGGACCTGTGCTTTGTACATCATTAGAAGCTATGAATTGCTTGATAGATTGAGACTGAGGTCAGACTGGGAACGTTCTTAAAATCACGAGGATCGCCCCTCTTGTACTTGAGCAATCGGTATTAGCGTATAATCTACTGTCATTATAACTACCTGCGTTAACAAAACATCGAATTCAAAACATTCAGCATACTATAAAAACATATCTTTATTACAACGGAATAAGACTGTTATTGCAAAATATACGGCGACACTATATTTACCAACTGATTTAGAGCTTGTTGTGTATTTTAGCCAAGGTCAAAGTCATTCAGTAACACGCTTAATATGGATGAATCTAATGGGCGATACTAGAGCTGGGGCTACATCATACCTCGCTGCATGCGACACGTGAGCGATTAAAAAAAAAAATGAATGTTCACTTTTATGGCTACACCGTACATCTAATATTACTTGCGGTCTTTGATGAGACAGGAATAACATTACTGAAATCACTGCATTAACTAAGTCAAACATAGGGATTGCAATCCGGTCCGGCGGATCCGACGTGTTTTTGATCCGGTGGGTCCACTCCGGATCCGGTAAAACAAAAGAAGTGCAAAAAGCAAATCAAAATTCAAATTAAGTGCTGTAAGAAACGAAGATAACAATTCCGATTCTAACTCCATCTCATTATTGCCAATGAAACAAAATATTACAATAAAAAAGGAACTGGAAAAGCAAATTCTGCAAGAAAAAATAGTGTTTAAGAAAGTCAAAATAAATTAAAAGGAAACAGACTATTATATACGGATTTACGTGAACCCGGCAAAATCCGGCCGGATTGAAAATGATACCGAATTGCAATCCCTAATCAAACATTTATCAGCGTAATTGAAGTGAATTTATTAGAAAATGGTCCCCATTCCCTTGTTCAAAAACTAAACTGAATTTAAGTTCAGTGCATAAATTTTTATTTCTATTTCATTAATAAAAGGACAGAAAATAAAATGTTAGTTTACACTTGTCAAAGTAGTCCGCGCCTGACGTAAATTGGCTTATTTTGGTCGCCATGTTCATAAACGCGTCTATACGTCTATGGAGTATCTTAATTTGATTAAACTTAATAATATGTTATTTTCTATCCTTTTATTAACTAAATAGGCAGGAAAAGATTTGCTTAACTTAAAATTAATTTAGTTTGTGAACAAAAGAATCGGCGCCAATTTCTCACTTACTCAGCTTTAATCCATACTATTATTATAAATGCGAAAGTATCTCTGTCTGTCTGTCTGTCTGTCCAGCTTTCACGACGAAACTACTGAACCTATTGTAATGACATTTCGTACACAGATAGTCTAGAGGCTGAGAAAGGACATAGGCTATATAACATCCTGCTATGACCAATAGGAGCAGAGCAGTAACAAAAAATGTCGCGAAAACGGGAGAAAACGCGTACGTATATATTGCTCCCATTATTTTAACAGGCGCTTACTTAATATCAACTGAGCTCTTTTAATTTTTTTCGGAATGGACTACGGCTTTGAAATTTGGCATAAATATTGTTTATTGTTAGCCGTATGATTGCTATCGGCGTGCACTGACTAAAACATCCATACTAATATCATAAATACGAAAGTATCTCTGTCTGTCTGTCCGGTTTTCACGCCAAAACTAATGAACCGATTGTAATGAAATTTGGTACACAGATAGTCTAGAACCCGAGAAAGGACATAGGCTATAAAACATCCCGCTACGTCCAATAGGAGCAGAGCAGTAACAAAAAATGTTGCAAAAACGGGAGCAAACGCAGACGTACATATTGTCCCATTAGTTTAACAGGCGCTTATTTTATATCAACTCAGCTCTTTTTATTTTTTTTCGGAACGGGACGAACAACGCACTCAGTTACCATTGAACTTAGCTCATGAGGAAATGCAATATTAGTAAAAGCAGTGAGCTCTTTCGGTTCGAAGCTTACGCGGGAAAAAACCGCGGGACACAGCTAGTACTGCTAATAAATAAGATGCGTGTGGCTATGATGTAGCATATAGTATGATCTAGCCGCATGAATAGCTCTTCATAACTCATTTTGTAGCATATTTAAGTACTGTAACTACGTCAATGTACGGACGACAGCTGATCAACCTACCCGAACGGACAAATATTCCCAATCAACCTTGAGCCTCAATGCTTCAATGATAAAGTTGAAAATCTAATAGAGATTTTGACAGATTGTAATAGCTTGATGTGCTGTAGTCTGTACAATGTAGTCATACCATTATCATCTCGTTTTGCTTCCAGTCGCATCGCAAATCATACTCCACTGTAACCTCAGCTTTAGACTATACAACACTTCCACGCTGTTGTCCGTCGTTCATATAATTTGTTTACAACTTTATATTTTTAAAATGATATAAACAAAGGTAGACTCTCCACTTTTTGTTAACTTTATTTTTAAATCGAATGTGTTAAAAAAATAATTCGAAGTATTTTTTTTTTATTTTGATACATAAAATATCACCATACCTACATACGTACCTTAGTTTACAAAACTTGTTTGTTTACCAAATAGGACAAGTAAGATAAAATGCACTATAATTAGATAATTATTGTAAAGACATTAAATCGATCGGGCAGTGACATATATGCAGTGACATATATATATTTTTTTTTAAATTAGTCATATACTTGTCCTTTGATACTTGCTGATAACAACATCAGTCTGTCACAGTGTTTCGTGTTTTTGTGAGATCAACAACATGCAGTCGTCAAAATTCAAACCGCTGCTCAATTTAGCAGCAATAAATAAAGAGTATATAAGGTTAGTGGTTTAAGTTAGTTTTAATTAAAATCTACGCTGAAGCTGTGTGTTAATCCGTCTTTAGATCAATTGTTTATTATTGTTTTTATTAATTTAGTAATAGTTTGTTTTAATGACTGCACGGTTGCCATTAAAGGTGGTATAGTGGGGCAAGCTGGGACGCTTGCCCCAACCTGGCTCTGATGTATCATCATCATCATCAACCTTTTTATCGACCCACTGCTTGGCACAGGTCTCGTCTCATACAGAGAAGGATTGAGCGTAATTACGACGCTCGCTCAATGCTTTGCAATGCAATCAAAGGTTGGCGATTTCAGGCTTAAAAGTCCAGGTTTCCTCAAGATGTTTTCCTTCACCTTGTTGATGCCTGAACTGTACTCTGATCTATATGGTGCCTAATTACCCAAAAAAGAAAAGAATCCGGATAGGATCGGCTGCCTGCTGCCCAACCCTGAGCCCAAGGCTGGCTACGCCCATGGTTAAGCTATTGACTGCTGCATTGCGTGTCACGGGTTCCATTCCCGCACGGAACAAATATTTGTATGACCTACAAATAGTTGTTCCGGGTCTGGCTGTTTGTGTATATGCGTTTATATGTTTGTAAAAGCACCCACGATACAGGTCAAAATACAAGTGTGGGGCAAAGCTTAACAAAAAAATTAATGGTGTTTATCTGGTTTTTTTTTCGATTCTTTGTAATTTTTTTACATGCTTTTTATTAGCTTCACTTGTATGTTTGCTTGCTTGCTTGATTTTTTTTTTTTTATATATGTATATTATAAACTAGCGCTTGACCGCAATCCCGCCCGATGGTAAGCAGTGACGCAATCGTTGATGGTAAAGCGCACTAGTTTATTAAGAGCCTATTCACTCTAGCCTTGAAGACACTCAAATTGTAGTCCGACGGAAACACCGCCGCTGACAAATTATTCCAGTCCCTCGATGTACGCGGTATAAAGGAGGAGGCGAAACGCTTCGTCCGGATCGTAGTGGTGTTAACAACGTAAGGGTGGAAACCAGCCGTACCACGGGTCGTCCGCTGGTGGAACGGAGATGGGGGAATTAAATCGCACACTCCCCGAAATGCATCTTATAGAACACCGAAAGGCTGGTTACTCTACGCCTGTGCTCTAGGCTTTGGAGACCAACTCGAGTTAGATCAGGGTCACCAATCAGCCTCTTTGCACGTCTCTCCACTGAATCCAGAGTGGCCAGGTGACACTTGGCAGCACCAGCCCAAATGTGGCTGCAGTACTCCACACACGAACGGACCTGTTCTTTGTATAACATTAGAAGCTGCCCAGGTGTGAAGTATTGCCGGACCTTTGCGATAACGCCAAGTTTCCTGGCAGCCACCTTAGCCTTGGACTCAATGAACCGCCCAAAGTTAAGGTCCGAGGAAATCTCAACCCCTAAAAGCTGAAGGCGGTCGGAACACTCCAAGGACACATTTCGAAAAGTAGGAGCCAAGGTGAACGGGCTCCTTTTGGCGGTGAAAAGACACGCCTGTGTTTTGGCGGCATTGAACGCTACAAGATTGGCATTGCCCCATTCGGAGACTGCCTGCAGCGCAACACTCGTTCGCTCAACCATGGCCCCTCTTTCGGACCGGATTGATTCCCTACTAGCCCGAGCACCCGGCGGGCGGTAGGTTTGCTTGCTTGTTTGCTTGTTTGTTTGTCTGTCTCTAACTCTTTGGGCTACAAGTGAGCGGCTCATTACTGTAAAATGTCACGTTTTCAATGCGTTCATTCGTTCGTTCTTTTTTTAAAAATTATCGAACCAAAAAGTTGAAAATAAATATAGTTTAAACTATATTTTTCGTATTGACTGCACTGTGATTTGTGGTAATATTGTATCAGTATATTATAAAAGGTACTCGTACTTTGTATACATAGATAATAACACTATCTGTGTAAACATTTAACACAACTGTTTAAGTGTTTATTACATAGATAGTACTTTTTGCCTAGTCACAATGCATAAACAATAACTCTCTCTGTAGAGTAGGTATAACTTTTTTTTGTTTTTGAGGGGAAACCTTCAAAAGACATCCGTCCTCTGGGGACCAAAGAGAGTAGGTATACCTACAGAATGATTAAACTTCAGACAAGGTGGCCAACCGTCCTACATTCCATAGAACCGTCCCACAAAGACTGTTGTAACCCCGCATTCCAATATTTAATAAAGTCGTTCGGCAAACTGTCTAATGCGTCTCAATAATAATGCGAAATATAAACTTTGAGATGTTCAGTTATTAAAATTACTTTAATCGGTATTTTTACCGCGCAGGATAGAATAGCACAAAATACCGCCAAATCAAACCCGATGAAATAACGAACTTACGGTGCATTAGGTCTTAATTCCGTAACCTGAGAAATAGCGGCACCTAAGATCGCACCATGAAAAACCAATTTGGTGTGTTCATAGTGGACTCGCAAAAAGGATATTCCTTTTATTGCAAAAGTGTTTATTCATTCATTTTCATTTATTTCAAGTAGATAGGTATATAACATCCATTAAGCACAACATTTTATATACATTCTATCCATATCAAATTAAATACAAAATAAAATAACAATCACAATAAATATAAGCATATGAAATAATTAATTATACAAAATATATATAAATACAAAAAAATATATTACAAGAATAAATTTTAAAAAATACACTTAGCAACTGCGTTGCAATATTCTCGGTTTCCACGGAGGCCCCCAGAAAGGTGGACCGATTACCTGGTGAAGGTCGCGGGAAGCCGGTCGTAAGTCGCCGTTTTCACCGAGCCAACATCGCGCTTGAAGTAGATTAGGTATTACAATTTTTAGGTATATGTGTATTTATTACATATTCTATACAACGTGTAACAAAAAGGGTATATACATACCGAGGGCATGGCATCTTTATATGATATCAAACGATATCGGAAGGCGTTCAACTCAAAATAAAATACTCAAAAAATTGGTACCAAATTTTCGGTTTCACGTGTTTCTTATAATCAAGTCATAACAAACGTGGCAGCACACTACATACGTTAATAACTACTCGTTACACGTCACGTTACTTGCCAAAATCCGATAAATGTCTTCAATATCTCTGTGCGACTAGTATGATAGTAGCCTATCACAGGCGGTGTTTTTCCTCATAACTTCCTAACACAAAGAGATAGGATTAAAAAACCTTTCCAATATAGTTTGATATCATGTAAAGATGCCATGCCTTTGTTATGTATATACCCTTTATGTTACACGTTGTATATAGGCAACGCTACTTACGACTTAATGTAACTTAAACAGTGATGATGTGTTTACTGAGTATTATACAATCATACCGTTAGATACCTAGGTAATAGGTATAGTAAATATCTTATATAGATTTTGGTCGATTTCAGAACTGTGACAGTATCAATTGCTGATATTAAAACAGAAAACGTAAAGCCATGGAAGGAGATACCTGGACCTTCGTCTCTGCCCATCATTGGGCAGTTGCATCATTTTGTATGGGGAGGTGAGTTTTTTGCTATACAGCTGAACAATCCTGTCAAAATCTTAACCTTACTGAGAGCTCTCATTATCAATAATGTCAAATCCTAGCATCATTTGGAAAGACAGTTCATTTCAAGATCACTTCACTCATGTTTTCCCGTTGAGAAATATACATAATACACGCCTGTTCTGTTCTGCCGACTGTTCAATCAATGACAGTCGTGATATGATTCACCTCATCATCATCATCATCATTTTAACCGAAAGACGTCCACTCCTGAACATAGGCCACTCTCAAGCACTTTCACTTTGACCCAGCAACCAACGGGTTCCTGCTGCTTTACCAACATGGCCGGTCCACCTTTAAGGTGTTCTAACGCAACGTCTTCCTGTACTCGGTTGCCACTGCAGAACCTATCGGCTCCATCGGCCGTCTGTTCTGCCAGATATGAGCCCTGCCCCCTCCAACTTTAGTTTGGCAATTCTTCTGCCTATATGGGCCATTTCACCTGATTCTGGGTATTAACACTGTTAACGTAAGTTTTCATAATTAAATTTTTTCAGAATACATCAGCTGATCTATTACGAGCCCCGAACTTTTCATAACGGTGATGGCCAGTCTTACCAAAGGGTTAACTATACAGAGTAGTGCTGATAATACGACAATAAATGAAAACACGAACAGTGCTGGTTCATAAGACTAATCCTAAACCATAGAGAGAAAAAAACCTAGCATCAAAAATAAAAAAAATCAAACAAACTAAATCGCATAAAATTGTTAACGTAATAGTCTAATAGAACATCCTTTAAAATATTGGTTCACTGACTTCCGATCGTATCGATTTGCTTTTTTCGCGCCATTATTATTAAAGTTTAGTATCGCTGGATGTGGCGGTCATCAACCTGTAAGCGCTTCTTTATCAACATGTACATCATGTAGATAATGCTAAAAATTGAAAAATAATATCCTTTGACTAAACTAATGGATATATTTATATGATTTTTTATGGGTAGACTGAGAATGTGTTGAAGTACACGATGTTTAATTTATTGTCGTGTTGTCATTGCCACTTTGTATAGGTAGCTTTAAGCAAAATGGTAATATTATTTCTGCTGCATCATTTACGCTGAAAGCTGAAATGATACTAAAGTCGAGAAAAGGCTAGTTAAGTGATGGTGGAGATATATCTGTAACAAAATTAGAAGGGCCAGATTGATCCATGACCCATGACGAAGCGACGATGTTCTTCAGAGTGGCTTGATGATGGTAACTGAGGACCAAATGAAATTGCGTTCCATAGGAGATGTATGTCCAGCACCTTAATTGTGTAACGCACTATTACCTACTCACAATTTGAATAATTTTGAAGTCTGTTGCTAATCCATTGCTCCATATTCAAAAAAAAATGTGTTGGCACAACAACGTAAACAACGCGATGAATGTTGTTGAACTGTCAAAATCAAACCATCATCATCATCTCAGCGTTAATCCCAGTCGCATTCGTAGCTTTTCAGCTTTGGAGTCTGGGGTCCGCTTTACCAGTCTAGCTGCTGATTTTGGCTAAACTTCGATATTTTCCGTGAAGCGACTGCCGTCTGACCTCCACAACCCGAAGGCGATATCGAAGCATTGCAGTTAGACCAATTATTAGACTTTTGAGGGCTCCAACAACCCGTAACGACTGCCACTAGATGTTCGTATGGCAACCGGGACCAACAGCTTAACGTGCTTTCCAAGGCACGACCAGAGCAGCGCAAATATTCATACATACAAATATTTGCACTGTGCGGGGATCGAACCCGCGCCCCGTTGCGCAACGGCCGCGTTCGCTATTACTACGCCACGGAGGCTGTCATTGCTATTGATAGTATGTTACGTAATTACCCTGCTGGTTCTCTCCTAGTTCCTGCTGGGCTCAGTGGCTTATTACGGATTTCTTATGAATTTTCGTCGTTTCAGCTCTTGCTTTTAAATATTCATTTTCTTGCCGAAAATATTTACTTTGACTAAAAAGTTTAATAATTAAATGCGGTAATATCATTACCCTCTTGAGCATACTTCCTGTGTTTGTCTTTTGTCGTTCTGAGAAATTTTAGAATATTGTATTTTAGAATGTTTTATATGTTTAGATAATAAGTAGTTTAATTAAGTTCCTACTGTTAACTGCCTTCTAAAATTCAATGTATTTTAGTTTGTTTAGGTTTTCGTAGGTACAAAGGATGCCTTAGGTATTCTCCACCAGTAAACCAGGGATGGTGAAAAGATTATAAAGCAGTTGCTGTGGTTGGTTAGAATAATAATAATAATAAACTAGTAAATCTAACATAGTATGTTAGATTTATCATCATCACATAAGTAATTATTTCTACACTTTTATACTTTATTGTGTTACAGGTGATTTGGCCAACATAGAGGATCCTTCAAGTACCATGAAACTAATTAACACTTATGGACCTATCATAAGGTTGGATAGTATGTTCGGCAAGTCCCCTTTGCTATTCCTAAGTGATCCTGAAAGTTCCGCGCACGTAAGTAAATAAAATCATAATTTTATTAAAATACCTACTGTTAAATTATTAAAGTGTACCTAATATTATAATGTTAAAGTTTGTGAGAAAGGATAAATACATGAATGTTCGTTAATCTTTCATGCACATAGGACTATATCAATACTAGCAGCGCCCTCTGATTTTGCCCGCGTAAGTATGGATGGCCTCATACGAAGGCTCAGAGTCACACAAAGGGCATTGGAAAGAGTTATGCTCGGAGTTTCTCTGCGTGATCGAATCAGAAATGAGGAGATCCGCAGAAGAACCAAAGTCACCGACATAGCTCTGCGAGTCGCTAAATTTAAGTGGCAGTGGCCAGGGCACATTGCTCGTAGAACCGATGGCCGATGGGGCAGTAAGGTTCTGGAGTGGCGGCCACGTACTGGAAGTCGCAGCGTAGGGAGGCTCCCAACAAGGCGGACCGATGACCTGGTGAAGGTCGCGAGAAGCCGATGGACGCGGGCAGCGTGGAAAGCCTTAGGGGAGGCCTTTGTCCAGCAGTGGACAACTATAGGCTGAAGAAGAAGAAGGAGAAGAAGAAGTATGGATCTCGTGGGAATATCGTGAAAAAAATTATTTATTTATAAAAGTAAGTAAAGTAGTAGTGGTAGGCCATAACATTGGCTGTCGGCAGAAGCTACCACCCACCAGACAAAGTCATGCTGCCAAGCAATAAATTGGGCGGGTTCCGGCATGATATCGTGTGAAGCCGTACGGTGAACGGGTCTGAGCAGCTGTGTTGCAATGTGTGCGGAGTACGATGTACCAAATATTGTTGTGCCGGGAGTTTGGTCGTGGAGAGTCTCCAGATCAATCTCCCTCTGGCGCAGCATCGTTGGTCGTGTTGTTGGGTTTAACATTGCATCATCTCGGTCAACTGCCGTCTTCCTATCTATTCACTCAGTTCTGTTTTTTTTTTTTTTGAGTTAGGCTCTTAATAAACTAGCGCGCGTTACCATCAACGATTGCACCACTGCTTACCATCAGGTGGGATTGCGGTCAAGCAGTCGTTTATAATTACAGAAAAGTATTCTTCCCGATATTCCTACGAGATTCACACTTATGCCGACAAAATTTCCGACAATGTCCTTCGGAAGGCTTGTTACATCGAACGTCGGCTCTTCTCCTTCTTCTTCGTAGGTTAGTCTCCTTGAACAGGTATCTTATAGTTGGGTATCACACTTTTTGTACAGATGCCAGTACATCAAACTACTGCCATTTGTCGAGTGACTTGGTTTTCAACTTTATCGCTAAAACATTAAGGTTCAAGATTGACTGAGAAAAGACAATTTCAGTTAGCTTCACCTGCTGACGTCTGTACCTACATTAAAGCATATTTATTTGATCTAAACGGAGTTACTTTACTTAAAGCTTTATAACTATGTGAAATCTGATCCTTTCTTGATGAAATAAATATTATTATTATTATTTATTATTATTATTATTGGCTAGCTAGACACCGTAAATGTGGTGGATATCGATACCTAAACATTTCTACGAAAAGAGCTGAGCTAGTTTCTATGAGAATTGGACCTCAGTCCTCGGTTTCATCAATGTAATACGGATCACTTTTTCTTCTGTATAACTGTATCTTATTCTCGTATACCTTTCCCACTTCCACTGCGTTGTCAATGGTAGCGCAGAAGTCACTTTAATGTAACAGTCATCATCAACGTCTCAGTGTTAATCCCAGTCGCATCCGAAACCTTTTCAGCTTTGGAGTCTGGGATGCGCTTTAACAGTGTAACTGCTGATTTTGGTTAAACTTCGATATTTTCCGTGAAGCGACTGCTGCCTGACCTCCACAAGCCGAAGGCTATATCGAAGCATTACAGTTAGACGAATTGTAACTTCTGAGGGCTTCAAAAACCCGTAACGACTTCCATTAGATGTTCGCATGACAACCGGGACCAAACGCTTAACGTGCTTTAATGTAACAGTAAAAGTTATAAAAAGAAAATACAAATTACAATATCAGAAACAAAACTACCTTTCAAATATTCAATGTTTGAATGATAGGTATCATCGTTCAAAAATTGCATGTCTGTGATATCTAATCATATTGATAACATACATCTAATAATAACCTTGTCTGTTAGTTAATGTCAGCGATAAAAGGACCTTCCAATGACTCTCTAAAAATATAGAAATAATAACAGTCATGATGACTAAATAAATTATGTTCGACTGAAAATAGTGTTTCGGATTTATAAATCCATACTAATATAATATTATATATATATGCGAAAGTAACTCTGTCTGTCTGTCTGTCTGTTACGCTTTCACGCTTAAACCTCTCAACCGTTTTTGATGAAATTTGGCACAGACAATCTTTAGACCCTGAGAAAGAACATAGGCTACCTTTTATCCCGGAAAAATTTGATATTCCCGAGGGAAATCTAAAAAGCGCGATATAACTGAACTCCACGCGGGCGAAGCCGCTGGCGGAAAGCTAGTTCTCAAATAATACCCAAACAATATCCGTTAGCGACACATATTTGATAACACTAATTGTGAAAAATCTTCACCTTCGAACTCGGAATAATGCTGTCCTTCTATTATACAGACGACAGCACATGAAGCTACTACAATCTGTCAGATTTCCTTATTAGATTTTCAACTTTATCTCTTAATCATTAATGCTCATAAAGGTTTATTGGGGATATCTGACAGTTTGGGGTAGCTCGCCCTGCTGTCGTCCGTACCTTATTACATCTAAATACCACTACAATGTCTATCCAAACGAAAATTACTGAATTCGGTGAAAAAATAAAACTGTACATAAACATTTATGACCTTTGAAAGCTTGGAGCAACTTTTATGGTACAAAATGATAAAATCCGTTCACAGTCCACAACAGTCCTAACAACAGTAGGCCAATCACAACCTTATTCAAATTTGTATAAAGTTTAATGTGTTTTTACCCGACTACGGCAAAGCAAAAGGAGGGTTATGATTTTGACAGGCTATGTATGTATGTATGTATGTATGTGTGTATGTATGTATGTATGTATGTATGTATGTTCATCTGTTCCCTCGTAACTTCTAAACTACTTATCAGAATTCGACAAATGATATATCATTAGAAGCGTCTTAATTGTCCGCTGGTTATGGGCTATATGGGGTTTCACAAAATTTACTGTGGCGCCCTCTAGCGGACAAAACATACAGAGTAAAAAACTAAAGTTAAGATAAATATGCCGTGTTTGGTATCATTTGAAAGCCCTTTACTTGTACATTTTGAATATATATATTGCTAGCATTTGCGTGTGACTTTACCTGTATTCATGGGCTGGTTGCATATAATTCACATCTTTTCGTTCATAGCTTCTTTACTACTTATCAGAATAAGACCACTGCAGTACCATTAGAAGGGCCTTGATATTTTGTTAGTTATGAGCTATATAGCTTGTCACCAAATTTAGTATTGCGCCCTCTAGCGGACAAAAAGTTCTATGTTAATATAAAATTAAAATAAATATACCGTGTTTGGTATCACGTGAAAGAGCTTCACGAGTGCTTTATGCTTGTACATAATAACAAGAATGCTTTAATGATGTTAAATATGAGCGATAAGAGTAAAGCGCGGATCACGGGAACTGTGAATCGCTTTATGCAATGTAGAGCAGTGTGAACATTATTAGAATATGTAATGCACTAATGAAAACAACATAAGCTGGGAGTAACTCCACGCGGTGAAGGCGGAAACAGTTTTATAACTGGCTAAATCTCCCATCGTACTGGAAGACGCAGCGTAGGGAGACCCCCAACAAGGTGGACCGATGACCTGGTGAAGGTCGCGGGAAGCCGATGGATGCGGGCAGCACAGGACCGGTCATCGTGGAAAGCCTTGGGGGAGGCCTTTGTCCAACAGTGGACATCTATAGGCTGAGGAAGAAATCTCCCATAAAAAGGCCTCTGCACTATATGCCTTCGGGCTTATGTTGTTATATGTGCGTGTAGATGTAATATGTCAAGTACTTACCTAGTTTTTAGTTCATCAGTTTAACTTTTGTTAATAATATGCGCCACAAATACACCTTAACACCAAAATAGTACAAATAAAAAAAACTCTAACGAACTGAATAGGTAGAAACATATGCTTGGTAGAAATAATAAAAAGTAAAAAAACTAAAACCCAACTACGACAAAAAACGACGCTGAAAAAGTATAAAACAAGATTTTCAGAATACTGAACTGAACAAAGTTGCTAATGTAGTTGCAAGTAAATGGACACAGTAGTAATGTCATACAATACTATTCTGAAGTATGTAATATTCACTATGTAGAGATAAATTTTCATGTTTGGAAAGGCGTAGTCACACGTTACATATACCTACCTACCGTAGCACCTTGACAACGTGTGACTACGCCTTTCCAAACATGAAAAATTATCTCTACATAGTGAATATTGCATACTTCAGAATAGTATTGTATGACATTACTACTGTATCCATTTACTTGCAACTACATTAGCAACTTTGTTCAGTTCAGTATTCTGAAAATCTTGTTTTATACTTTTTCAGCGTCGTTTTTTGTCGTAGTTGGGTTTTAGTTTTTTAACTTTTTGACATTATAGTCAGTGACAACAATGAGACTGATTTTAACAGTAATTCAAATTCAGATGTAAAATGTCTGTGAAGAGTCCTTCACAGACATTTTACATCTGAATTTGAATGCATATTTAAATGGGTCGCCCCTTAAACACGTGGGGATCGAGAGGGGAAATCACGAAATATCTCAAAGAGGGAGGGTAAAGGGTCAAACGTGTGATTTCTATACCGAAGAGCGGCATATAGTGTGGCCTTGTCTCGCCGTTACAAGACAGAGTTGTCTTGTAACGGCGGTTTTTTTTTTTATAATTATAATTTAGTGCTTGACTGCAATTCCGCCTGATGGTAAGCAGTGGTGCAATCGTTGGTGGTAAAGCGCACTAGTTTATTAAGCGTATTCACTTATAAAACTTAGGAATAGGAAGGATGACGGCAGTTGAGCGAGGTGATGCAATGTTAAACCCAAGCCCAACACGACCAAACGATGCTGCGCTAGAGGGAGATTGATCTGGAGACTCTCCACGACCAAACTCCCGACACAACAACATTTGGCGCATCGTACCCGCCACACAACGCAACACAACTGCTCAGACCCGTCCTCCGTACGGCTTCACCAGACATCATGCCGAAACACGACGAATCGCTTGGCGACAAGACTTTGTCTGGTGGGTGGTAACTTCTGCCGGCAGCCGATGTTATGGCCTACCACCGAGAAAAACTAACTTTAACCTCACCACGGGGGAAAAACGGGTTGAAAAAATGCTAAAAAATCATCAGGCGATTAATAGACGACCACAAAGACATGCATTTAAAAAAAAAGAAATATTTTATTACAGGTTCTACGAAGTGAAAACTGGTATCCCATCCGGCCCGGTTTCCAGTCCCTGGAACACTACAGAAAAGATTACAGGAAATCCAAAGGGATTGATTTTCATGCAACAGGCCTTGTTTCTGAGTAAGTAGACAGATGTGTAGACATATTAGGTTAAAAATCAAAACGAAAGTCGTAGTTACTGTGTGTGTCATAACTAGTCACCATTTAGTGTGTCAAATCACTAATATTTCAATGGAAGTCCGTAGAAGACGAGTTTGCTTCCCATCCCATCACGTAATGAACGAGTTCGAGATTGGTTTGAATGGTTGACGACAATGGGCCACTCCAAAGCTACAGACAGAAGACACGTTAACACAATTTAAAGTCTTTTTTTTTATTATTGTAAGACTGAGATAGCTATTATCTGCTATACATCTAACATTTACGACTGTCGAGGTAAAAATGAAGTTGTTGAATCTGTTCCTATATACAAGCGAAAATGAGATTATTTTAGCTCCAAGTTAAATGGACCCTATCCACTGCAGAAGAATGAAGTTATTTACTTTTTTTACACCTAATAATGCCTTTTGTTTTGAAAAATATAACAAAACAATTGTATTCATTAATAATACTACTTGTATGCCAATGAAAAAGGGTTAGCCGATTAAAGCACCTATCTATATTCGAATCTGTATTCTTAACCCTTTTTTGTAGCCACGGCGAGGTATGGAAAAAGTTTCGCTCGACAGTGAACCCTGTGATGTTACAACCGAAGACGATTAAACTGTACACCACGGTACTTGATGAGGTGGCACAGGACATGATAGCAAGGTTTGAAGCCTAATCATCCATTATTTTGTAAATTTCTTCTGTTCCAACTGTTTTTATACTTCATTTTTCTCAAATAATGAAACCCAACATTAAAGTTACGTCTTAACGAGAGAAACAAAGTCTACGGTAGGGTACCTGTTGGACTGTTTAGCAGTTATATGTAGGTAGTTGTGACGTAACGGCACCGCCATCCAAATACCGATCACTGGCTGCTTATAAAAAATATTTATATGTTACTAGCTTTCCGCCCGCGGCTTCGCCCGCATGGAGTTCGGTTATATCGCGCTTTTTAGATTTCCCTCGGGAATATCAAAATTCTCCGGGATAAAAGGTAGCCTATGTTCTTTCTCAGGGCCTAAAGGTTGTCTGTGCCAAATTTCATCAAAATCGGTTGAGAGGTTTAAGCGAGAAAGCGTAACAGACAGACAGACTGAGTTACTTTCGCATTTATAATATTAGTATGGATGGATGGATATGGATACTTTAGTGGCATGTTCTAGAATCAAAACTTCGAAAACATGTGACATCTTCCAACCGGAACTGGGACCGCATCTTAGACTATGGTTCACTCCCTCTCACCGAGAGGAGGCCTGAGTCCCAGGAGTGGGGACATTATAGGCTTATGATAATGATACTTTCGCATTCTCTAGACGTATTTTGTCTGTATAAAAGACTCACACTATAAAAAATGTGTATAATCAAAACATTTAGGTCCGTATTACAGAACGTCACTCAAAACTCAAGCTTTACTTAAGTCTCGTTTGAAGCGATTTGATTGGTTAAAACTAGTTATAAGTAATGCTTAAGTAAAGATCAATGTTTGAGTTTCCTTCTGTAATACGGACCTTAATCACTTCATAAATTGTTACATAGTCTTTTTATTCGAAGTGTCTCACACTTCATCCACGTACATAAAGCTGAAGATTTTTTTGCTTGTTTGAACGCGTTAATTTCTGAAACTAAAAATCCTATTTTAAAAATATGTTTAAGGCTTACTTAACATCACGCTAGAAGCCAAACAAAAAGATTAAAAGTCAGAAACACCTTTAAGATAAAACAAATTAATAGCGATAAGGGCGATACGATGCGACTGATTGGGTACGATTAACAAGACATTTCGCTCATAAGGCAGTTATACATGACAGAGCAGAATTTCTACCTCAATAAAAGTATATTTCTATCATTGAATACAAGTCTTTATTAATAGAAGATCTAATAGAATCACCTAATCTTCATCAAGTTCAATCAGACAACGATGAAATGAGGCGAAGTAATGAGAACCATTAATGACTGGCAAAAGACAAATGCCTTTCCGTATTTATTAATTAAATTCCTGGCGAAATAAAGGATGTCTTTTATTCTGGTCCGTTTTGTCGATAAACTGTAAAATGCTTTGTTTTGAAAATATTTAACAACCGAAATATTTGTATTGCCTTAAATTATTAGTCTTTTATTTCCTAACTGCATCTTCAACAAAAGGCCGCCAAAAACATGTTCGTTGTCAAACTTCAACACTGATAAGCGTGATGGCATGGACGAATAAACTATACCTGGTTTTCCAAGAAAAGAGAAAAGGGTGTAATTTACAAAAAGCTATCTTGATTAGAATCCATTCTAATATTATAACTGCGAAAGTATCTCTGTCTGTCTGTCCGGCTCTCACGCCAAAACTACTAAACCAATTGTAATGAAATTTGGTACACAGATAGTCTAGAGTCTGAGAAAGGACATAGGCTATAAAACATCCCGCTATGATAGGAGCAGAGCAGGAACAAAAAATATTTTGCAACATTTTTTTTTTTTTGACGTGACAACGTCTTATAAATTGGTTTGCCGGGTGACACTTCAAGAAACTGCGTTACGCTCCCCGCTCACGTTATGCGCTCACAATGAGAGCGAGTGAGAGGCACGCGTCCCTTCCACTCGGGCATGGTCCCTAAGCCCTAGTCCCTATAGCCCGCCTAAGAGCGAGAGAGACAGACATAAATAAAAAATGAAAGGCACGCAAGTGCATAAAAAAAAAGAAGAAACTTCTTCGGGGCTACTAGGCAAACATGATGTGGAAGAATATGTTTGATTCTATAAGTTTGATGTTATTGACACTTAGTTTAAGTCCATCTCCAATTTTAGTCAGAATTCTCGAAAACAGCTCGTCAGTTTGTCGAATGAATATTCACATTAAAATTATTTTACCACTCAAAGTCGTTGTCACGTAAAACTTTCGCCCGTATACCGACTTTACAGGCAACCATTTTTTTTTTTTGTTAATATAATGGGAGTAATATGTATGTCCATACATATTGCTCCCATTATTTTAACAAGCGCTTATTTTATATCAACTGAGCTCTTTCGGTTTGAAGCTTACGCGGGTGAAACCGCGGGCACAGCTAGTATTATTTATAATAACATCAATCTGCTTCTTAAAATAGAATAATTTTTATAATTCTAGGATGATCGTAATAAAGATGATAACTGGAGATGATCACAGCAGTCTAAACGTATTTGACTGTATCTAAAACATGAAATCACCTAATTTTCAGAATGAAAGCCAACCGTGATGAAAAGAACATGATTACTAAGGATTTCGACAAGGAAATGAACCTGTGGGCCCTGGAATCTATCGGTACAGTCGCTCTTGGCTGTCGTCTGAACTGCTTTGATCCCAACTTGCCAGCAGACTCTCCAGAATGGCAGTTGATTCAGTGCGTCCACGATCTGTTTATTACAGCCAACGAAATTGATTTCAAGCCAAGCCTTTGGAGATTGTTTTCGACGCCAATGTACAAGAAAGCCATGAAACTTTATGAGCATCATGATAAGTAGGTTCCAAAAAATTCAATATATCTATTAAGTGGTGAATTTAGTTATTCAATTAATTAACTTCAGATGGCTCAGACGACGAGATCATCGACTTCCACCAGCCACATTTATCCAACCAGGTAGCCAGGTAAGAGTTGCTGAGAATCGAGCAAAATATCTTGTATCCAATTGCAAGCCTAATGCATTGTCTCTAGCAGTAAGTAGACTGTTGTAGGGTGATGATGATTATCTAAAACCCGTACCTCCTTTTGGTCCTGGAAGTAGCTGAGAGCTTTCTTTAGCTCTTTGCACACATTTTTTTTATAATTATAACCTAGTGCCTGACCGCAATCCCGCCTGACGGTAAGCAGTGATGCAATCGTTGATACTAAGGCGCGCTATTTTATTAAGCCTATTCATTTAAAAAACTGAGTGAACCGGAAGGAAGACGTTAGTTGAGCGAGGTGATGAAATGATAAACCCAACAACACGACCAACGAAACTGCGCCAGTGGGAGATTGATCTGGAGACCCTCCACGACCAAACCTCCCGACACAACAATATTTGGTGCATCATACCCGGCACACATCGCAACACAACTGTTCAGACCCGTCCTCCGGACGGCTTCACCAAACATCATGCCGGAACACGACGAATCGCTTGGCGGCAAGACTCAAATCTTCATATGATCTGAATTGATTTTAATAATTTGAGATTGAGAAAAATTTGCTCGTGACTAAATAATCACAGCTGCACAGATCAATCGATCAGCCCCCTAATCGGCGAACACATTTTTGTCAATTGATTGCGACCGGTTGGGATCGTCCGGACCGCCCATTGGTCCGTTCGGTCCAAACGATCCCAACTAGTCGCAATCATTTGATAAAAATGTGTTCGCTGATTAGGGGGCTGGTTAAGCTTCGCTTGCTGCGGTTGATTTGTAGATGGATTTTACACACCGAAACTCCTCCATGTCTCGGAAACGTTCAGCCGTTGGTCTCGTCTGCCTTTCATACATCTTTGACAATCGTAACGAGTGGTTAGAAGCCCGAAAGTGTGACAACTAACCTTATCAAGTGGTATCGGAATACCCAGTTATTGAATCGTGGAGGTCAGATAGGCGGTTTTTCCATGTAAAATACTGGTATTCAGTCGAATCCGGTTAGACTGAAAGCCAACCCCAACATAGTTGGAAAAAGGCTGGGCAGATTAAATATTTACAAAAACAACTCCTTTTTTCATAAATTATAAACTAGTGCTTCACGGCAATCCCGCCTGATGGTAAGCAGTGATGCAATCGTTGTTGGTAAAGCGCGCTGGTTTATTAAGAATATGTTAATAGTCACTGAAACCTTGAAGACACTCAAATTATAGTCCGACGGAATCGTCCGATCATCGTCCGATGGTGGAACGAAGATGGGGGAATTAAATCATGCAATTCCCTCGCACACTCACCAAAATCCATCCTATAGAACACCGAAAGGCTGGCTACTCTACACCTGTTCTCCAGGCTTTGGAGATCGTTTTGAGTTAAATCTGGGTTACCACAGAATAAACAGGTGCATATTACTATACACTATGGTTTATGTTTTCAGTTTAACAAAACACTTCATCAAAATTGGAAAGGATAACCTAAAGAATAAATCTACCACCGAGAAGGGAGTTTTAGAGAAATTGTTGGATATCAATGAAGAAACGGCTCACATCATGGCCAGTGATATGTTATTTGCTGGCGTTGATACAGTAAGCATTTGACACAACATACTTATAGTCAAACTAATGGACAAACTTATACATTAAGTCAGCCGGCCGTCCAACTTTCTTCCTTTAAACCTTTAATTTTCCTTTAAAAAAACATACAACAACTTTCTTAGTATGAGAAAACAATTTCAACACTTTAAAAGTCCAAATGATATATCATGATGGATTACTTATATTATAAACTAAAGGAGAAAAAAATCTTATAAACAAGTTCAGTTATTCCAGAATAAAAAATCAATCGGATAACTTTTTTTTTTTTTTTACTTATTATAAACCAGCGCTTGACCGCAATCCTGCCTGATGGTAAGCAGTGACGCAATCGTTGATGGTAAAGCGCACTAGTTTATTAAGAGCCTATACACTCTAGCCTTGAAGACACTCAAATTGTAGTCCGACGGAAACACCGCCGCTGGCAAATTGTTCCAGTCCCTCGATGTACGCGGTAAAAAGGAGGAGGCGAAACGCTTCGTCCGGATCGTAGTGGTGTTAACAACGTAATATTTTTCTGTATATATCCACTTAATTTGGAATATTACGAATATTTTAAAATAAAAATATCCAAATCCATTCTGTAGCGATGAGCTTATCCAATAACAGTTCTTAATTGTTATTTATATATGAATGAATATTGAGCGGTATGCATATTAATGATGAAGGAAACCATCGTGAAGAAACCGGCATGTCCTAGAGGCGAAACTTCGAAGACATCTTGTATATATGTGAATTGTAATAAAATAAAATAACTTACTCGATGGGACGAAGACCTGGAGTACTGAAATACTGCTGCCTGGGCTGCCCTAGTTTAGACTCCATTCCATTCTATCCATACTTCCATACTATATACTATATCCATACTAATATTATAAATGCGAAAGTAACTCTGTCTGTCTGTCTGTCTGTTACGCTTTCCCGCTTGAACTTCTCAACTGATTTTGATGAAATTTGGCACAGACAATCTGTAGACCCGGGGCTACCTTTTATCCCGGAAAAAATTGATATTCCCGAGGGAAATCTAAAAAGCGCGATATAACCGAACTCCACGCGGGCGAAGCCGCGGGCGGAAAGCTAGTTTATTTATATTTTGTACCTTGTTTTGATTAATGTAGAAAATTGTACGATTTTTTACTTACTTACATCTACCAACCAACACTAGGCCTACATGATCTACCACGCGTTGCTGGTTTGTAAATGTCGGCCCACTCCCTCTCACCGAGGGGAGGCCTTTATCCCAGGAGTGGAAACATCACAGGCTGATTATCTTATGTAGAAAATTGAGCGATATGATCTGTTTCAGGCTGCAAACACAGTAACAGCAACACTCTATCTTCTCGCGATAAATCCAGAGAAACAAGACAAACTAAGAGAAGAGATATTATCCAGCTCTGAGAAAAGACCATATTTGAGGGCTTGCATTAAAGAGTCGCTCAGATTGATGCCCGTGGTGTCAGGGAATGCAAGGAAGACCACGAAGAAGTACAATTTATTGGGTTACGAGGTGCCCAAAGATGTAAGTCAAATACTAATAGTGTTTTAGTACACTTATAGTTACATAGGTCTACCGGAATGTTTTTACCGGATTTTTAAATGAAACGGACGCTAATAGTGTTGTGCTACATTTAACCGTTCTGCCAATAATTGTTTTTGAGTTTGGGTTGGGCCTTCATCCAATAACTCCAACAATTTCGAGTCCAGATCTATTAAATCAAAATCCCCACTTTTTCGAAACTCTTCACAATTTTCGAAACCACATCTCACACGTTTTTACACTTGGAGCATACTCTCCGTAAGTTTCTACCAGCAAACTATGACTTTAAATGGACTTTTAAAGAAATAAGAAAAGCAATGCATTCCGCAAATGCTCTTTGTCAAGTATAAGCATCCATATTGTTTTGCTTACATCTTGTTGCACAGACGTGTGATTACTTTAAACTTTCAGGGGAGTATTTTAATAACCTAATAATAATAATAATAATAATAATAATAATAATAATACTTTATTTGCCAGAATGTAGGTGTACAAAGTAGTATGATCTTAATATAAATATGGCCCAATTACATTCTACCATGACATATGGTGTGCAAATATTTAATTTTATAATACATTATAATTCATTGAAATTTATGCTGTCATATTACATCAGTTACCAATATGATTGCAAATACTACAAAAAAAATTTATCAAAATATTAAGAAAATGTCAGATTGTGATAACGTCAGAAATTAAAATAATAATAGTAAATATAATATGTCATCTTGAATTTTTACAATATTCCATGTATTCGCCAATGTCATAAAAACAATTATCCAATAACCAACTTGTCAGCTTTTTCTTGAACATTGAGATAGGAAGTTCCTTAAATGAGTTAGGTAACTTGTTATATACCTGAATAGCACTAACATATACATTTCTTCTAAATATTTGTAATCTACACTGAGGTACATTTAATTCGTGTTTGTACTTATTTCGAGCTGAAGCCTTTTTTTTTGCTCACTTCTGTTTGCATGCGAAAATAGTGAGGATTTTGTCTTACTAACATACACAGTTCCTTAATGTACATGCAGGGCAATGGTAAAATGCCTAGTTTTTTAAATAAAGGTTTGCAGCTGTCCAAAAACCAGACGCCAGATATTGCCCTAACACACTTCTTTTGTACCCGAAATGCCATCAGAACCTCAACTGAATTGCCCCATAGTATCAGACCATATGACAACACAGATGATACGTATCCGTAATATGCAGTGACTGCTGCGGCTACAGACACTGTTGATCGAAGACGTTTTATTGCGTATACGAATTTGTCTAACTTATCACATACGTAATTGATGTGTGATTTCCAATTGCAGTTTTGATCCAATATTATGCCCAAGAATTTTGTTTCTACTACTTGCTCTATGACTCTGTCGTCATATTTTATATTAAGACTATGAAAGTTTGATTTATAAGTTTGAAATTGAATTAGTTTTGTTTTATTTATATTGATCTTTAAATTGTTGTTATTAAGCCAACTTATTATATCTTTTATTGCTTCATTAATTTCCTGTTCCAACCTATTTTTGTCATTACATTTTATTATTAGTGTCGTATCGTCAGCAAATAAGATTGTTTCGTGGCGAGTTGCGTTGGGAAGGTCATTAATATAGAGCAAAAATAAGAATGATCCCATCACGCTGCCTTGGGGTACTCCAACAGCATTTGTCTTATAGTTGGATGTATAATCTATTTTGTTTCCATCAATTACTTTTGATATCTGCACACATTGACGTCTTTCACTTAAGTATGATTTAAGCCAGTCATTCGCCTGGCCCCTTAATCCATATTTATCTGCTTTGGTTAGTAATAGTTTATGGTCAACAAAGTCAAAGGCCTTACTCATGTCTAAAAAGATTGCTACTACAGGTATGTTATCATTCATAGCCTCGGTTATTATTTTTATTAAATTAAAACAAGCTAAAGATGTGGTGCTATTTTTTCTAAATCCAAATTGTTCTCGTTTCAGCAAATTATGCTTGTCCACATAGTCATATAGCCTTTTTAGCATTGTTTTTTCAACTATCTTCGATATTGTTGGAATTAGGGTTATAGGTCTATAGTTCGCCATGTCAGATTTATCACCATTCTTAAAAATTGGTTTAACTATTGAATTCTTGAGTGTGCTTGGGAATTTACCTTCTAAGAACGACATATTAATTAAGTAGCTCAGTGGTTCACATAAGTTCTTAGCAGAAGCTTTTATAATTTTGGTGCTTATTTCGTCAAAACCGACAGACGCAGTATTATTTAGGTTTTGTATTATCCTGAACACTTCTACTGCATCAGTAGGATTTAGGAATATAGAATTATTCTGATTAATGTCCATAGTTCTATTTATAGCGTCTATATTATAAGTGAATTCATTATTATTTGTCAATTGGATATAGTAATTATTAAACATGTCACAAATATTTTGAGGGTCAATTACTTTGTTGGTTTTTGTTACAATTTGTTCTATGTCAATATTTGTTCGTACGTCACCAATTTTTTTATTGATAATCTCCCAAGTAGCCTTGCATTTGTTTTTCATGTTCTCTATATATTTTTTGTTGTGTATCTGTTGAGATTTGTTAATACAACGTTTAAGTATGCCACTATATTTTTTATACGTTTTTGTTAATTTGTTTTTGTTTGTTTTATTATAAATAGTTTTTAAATGTAAATAGCGTTTCCGTATACATGATTTTTTTAGTCCTTTTGTCAGCCATAGAGTATTACTTCTTCCGGTCGACCTTTTTACCTTTTGAATGGGAAAACATAGTTTAAAAAACAGTTGTAATATTTCATGAAATACCCTAAATGCATCTTCCATATTATCCATACTATAGACGTCAGAGAATGAAAGTGCAGAAATACATTCACAGAACTTTTGTATGTTGTCTTCATGATAGTCCCTTTTATACTCAAACCAACTTAGCACATATTTGGGTTTATTAGTCGTCACAGTCAGGGTTTGTCCTGTTTCATGATCAGACAGAGCCAGGTGATGAACTTCACCTTTAGCTTGTCCGAAATTGCTTGCAAATAAATCTAAACATGACTGTTTGCGTGTTGGTGTTTTTATATGCAATTTAATATTGAAATTTTTTAGTAACCCTAAGAGTTCTTGACAACTTTTACTTGGTTTAATTATATCTAAATTCCAATCACCACAAATAATTATCTTTTTAGATTTCTTTGTGATTCTAGTCAGTAACATTTCTAATTTTTCTAGAAAAACTTTTGGGTTGCTATTTGGTGTTCTATAAATGCAAATAATGATGATTTGATTCGTTGTTAATTCTATTCCCGTACATTCAAAATTAAAATTACATGCAATGTCATTTGTAAACTTATCTAATTTAATACAGGTCATGTCATTCTTAACAAGAATGCATGTACCACCTCGTTTAGTATTTCGACAGTATGATGCAACTAGTTTGTAACCAGGAATCTTTAAAAGTGATTCCGATTTACTTTTAATGAAAGATTCACTTAGACAAATGACATCAATTTCCTTAGAATTTAAAGAGAATTCACTAACTACCACCGTTATTTCGTCTACCTTATTTAAAATACCTGCAATGTTTTGATGAAACAGTATCAGACTGGATTTATTGTGAGGAACGAAAAAATGGCGTATTTGATTTACGGGACGTTTCTTTGACACTTGACTGATTAGCATTCATTTTATGGAACAGATAAGGGATAGTTCCTTTTTTAAATGGCATTTTTGGTTTGACATTGGGTTGCGCTTGGTTTTTATGAAGGCTTCATAAATTCGTTCGTTGAGAGAAGAACCGATCGAAATTTCCACGGACCTATAGATTTCATACTTACATATCATACTTCTGGATAGCATCAGTCAAGATAATAATGCACTATTTTAAACACGGTAAATTTCAGGTTGATGTAATCTTCGCTCACCGAGAAATGTCATTGATGGAAAAGTACTACCCCAGAGCTAATGAGTACATCCCAGAGAGATGGGTGGCCAATAAAGATGACCCACTTTATTATGGGAAAGCTCATCCGTTTGCTTACGGACCTTTCGGTTATGGAGCTCGTAGCTGCATAGGTAAGCATAATCAAAAGAATGAATGGTTACTACTTGAACAGTTTATGGATGTACTTTTTCCGCTTCGTCATTCATTTAACATATTCCATCTAATTATTTTCCAAAGGGACAATATAATTTCCGACTGCAAAAATGAAAAAATATGTAAAAATTCTTAAAATCATGCTTCTAAACTTAACCATTACAGAATAATACATGAGGGATTTCAAAGAATATAGAACCACTCGGGGCTCTAAATGAAGCGATTATTTTGACATAAAACTGTCCTTTTCTCACCCCCAGGCCGTCGCATAGCTGAACTGGAAATGGACACATTTGTGGCGAGACTAATAGAAAACTTTCAAGTGGAATGGTTCGGACCTCCGCCTAAAACAGTTCAGCAGGCCCTTAATTACATAAAGGGCCCTTACAATTTTGTGTTTAAGGACATCAAATAATTCCTTAAGTTTTTATTATTTAGAAAACTTTTTAACGGTATGGCTGAAATTTATTTTTACGCCAAAATCGTTAGGGTTCGTAATTGCGAAAATATAATCCTATTATTATATATACACACATTTAAAGCACTTTTAAGGAGGGGAAAGGTGAGGGTGTATTATATTTAGATTAAATAAATAAGAAAATATTTTTTACTATTGTTTTTTTTTTCTATAATTCTCTCACAAAAATACGGATATATACGGATACAAATCAAATCAAATAGTTTATTTGTGATACACAGGTACATATCATAGGTCTTACAAATACAAAGTGAGTTCCTGCTGTGATCTGCCTCACAGGCACACAAATTCATTAAACAATTAAAATATACAGAAAAAAATCTAAACAAAAAGAAGAAAGAAATAAAAAAATAAATACTTATTAACACATTTATATGCACTCAATCAAACATCAATAATACAGTCAAGTCATTTCAACTCTAAGAATTCCTTTACTGAATAAAATGCATGTTCATTAAGAAATGTAAATAATCTATTTTTGAATTTAAAGATATTATTATTGTTGTGTATTATATTTAGATTAAATAAATATGCAAATATTTTTTACTATTGTTTGTTTTTAATAATTCTCTCACAAAAATACGGATGTATAAAACGTTATGATCAAAGCTTGAATTTATTCAGTCAGTCCACTACATTATCAATCTAAACATGATACTGAAAAGCCTGCATTGCGCAAGCAGAGTTTACCGCTTAGATTATACACAGCGTCCCGACATCAGTTACCGGGTAGTAGCCTCGACTAGATCGAACACCTGTCTGGTCTATTCTATGGAGAATGATTGAGAATGATTAAGCCTAATCCTCAAACTTCTATACTGTAACAACGACTCACCTAGGTTCATTAATTTATAAAAAAAAAATCCATCTGTAAAGTATTTTCAAAAATAGAACCCCACTTCTCTGCCTATCCAACCAAAACTAATTTAAAAAACCCTAGACAAAGCTTTGAACTATGTAATAGAATAGAAATGTTGCCACAAGGAACGGGAGAACAAAACATGACCGTTTTTGTTTGTGTAATCATATTATGTGACAACACAAGCTTCTGTTTGCTGAATAACTAAAGTAAATAATGTTCAACTACGTTTAATTTATTTATATGTTGTTTTTCTCTTAAAAGCTTAGCCTCTGGCCAAGGTAAAAGCCAACTCTTGGGAATTTACTAAGCACCGAACTGATAAAAAACATTAGAATGGAAATAGTTTGGGATTTGTATTAGAACGTGTGTCGCCGCTTGTTTCCCCTCTTTAACTCCACTGTAGTCAAGAGACCAATAGGGAAGCGTATTACGCAGTAAAATAAATACCGGATATAGGTTATAAGTTTATAATTGGTGGTCACACTGACATAAGCAGTGCATTTGACATACACTCTTACTTTCACAAAGGACATCAGGCATTCTGGTCAAAAAAAATAAATATTGCGCTGCCAAACCTAGGTTTATTTGACCTTTAAAAAAATAATGACTTAACCCTGTAGCTGCATATTCTGAGTAGTTATGGCATTTTCCACACATTGTTAGTCCAGAAAAAAAAATTGCGCCGTCAGACCTAGAAATAGAACCTTAAATTGTTGAAAGATACAATTACAACAGAAGATGAGCACAATTCAGACTTATGTCGGTAGATATCCCAAAGTTTGAGGACTTAAGACTTTTATATTTTTTCTTAACTAAATAACTCCTCAGAATATGCAGCTATAGGGTTAATCCATACATTTTTTTAAAGGTCATAATGTGGTTTACATATTAGAAATAATTGTAGGTCTGGTCGCGCATTTTTTTGTACCAACAATGGATGGAAAGTGCCTGGTGTTCTTTCTCATACACGCTATGGCGACCAAAATATCAAGATTTATATCGATAAAATTGACAGGAAAGGATTGATTGTGTTCTAATTATGGATGTAGTTTCGTAAAGATTAGGAGTATTCTTTACATATAAGTCATATTCATTATCATACGTTTAGCCTTAAATTTTATTGATAATTTTATAAAATAACAATATTCTACCTCACTATCGATAAACATGGCGCCCTGCATCTTGGCCAATCAGGGTCGATGTCGAAATAACAATTACTGAAGTGAGGACGCATTGAATTCACTACATTGTAAGCGGATTTTCTTATTGTTTTGATAAATCGAATATTAATCTAGTAATTTATATTTTTTTCTACCTTGATGCAATAATATCTTGAAAGTTTGGAATATCATAGTTATCGGTATATTTTTCTGTTTTTTAGAAATTATGTTGTGTTGAAATGTTATTTTCGACTAACCAACAGAAAGATATACATCCTCGTTCTATACCTACTCGAGGTCGAACATTTTGTCTTGCATGTTATAATTGTTCAATACAGCATTTTATAGCAGAGCTCCGTCTCTGAAGTAATTTGGAGAATACTAAACGCGGTGAATGCATGTTTCGGTCGAACTACGATTTTCGTGTCACATTTTTGGCACGCCTCCCCCGCCCACACTACCATTCCAACCTTACTTATCTATTCCGTGCTTCTAAGATTGGTTTAGTTTTGATCTTTCTGCGAGAGTCCCAATGAATACATTTTCACTTCTCCTTTTATTAAAAGAAAAGGCCGTGTAAATTAATTAACCAGTACCTACCCAAAACCAATAAAGAAAGATGAAACGACAGAATAAATTAATTCTTTTGTAAACGAACAATGAGGGTAGTATTAATAAATCCAACTGTTATAATAACAGCTGAGAACAAAAACCCTGCAAAAATATTCTTATTTCCAAAGTCTAAGAATTTATTTGAATAATTTAGGTACGTTTTAGGGGTTTGTGGATAAAAAATAACAGGCGCACGGTTAAACTATGTTTGCCATGGTTAGCCCGTGGATGGGTGACCTTTTTTTTACTAATGCCCCTTATGTCAATGGCATAAGGTTCAATATTGCGTGACATGTCTTACGTGACTTTCAAGTCCTATATATCTTGAGACCTAGGCATTGTAGAGGTACGTTATAAAATCGCATTGCTAGACCTAGGATGGCCTATCGAATGGTACAGGTTTCAAATTACTAGAAACTCGTCTTCTGTGAAGTTCCTGTAGGTACCTGCTGAACGTACTCGAAATTAAGCGCTATTGTTATTAAGTCTAGACAAATCTGGAATGTTCGATGAGCTTGCATATAAAAAGCGGTGTGACGCAGTGGATGAGTCGGCCCGTCGCCGACGCCTTGGACGTGAACGAGTTGGCTGAGGGACTCACCGCCTGCATCAAGAGCGCCTTGGAAGCGGCGACATGCACATCCACCGCGTCACAGGGGCGCTACCAGAAGCTCCCCGCTCACATCGCCAACATGATCGCCGACAAGAGGCGTCTGCGCAGGCGGTGGCAACAAACAAGATGCCCCACCATCAAGAACCAGCTCAACCGTGTCACGGACAAGGTTAAGGCCGAGCTACACGCGCACGCATCGGAGAGCTGGGAGTACATTATAGACTCGGCAGACGGCGACTGGGCGTCGGTACACCGGCTGTGCCGACGCCTAAAGAATACCCCAGCCCCGGTGCGCCCGCTACGCAACAGCGACGGGGCGCTACGCTACACGGCGGCCGACCGGGCCGAAATATTCGCCGAGCACCTGGAGCGTCAGTTCACGCCGAACCCGACAGACGCCCTGGAACATGTCGCAGCAGTGGAGCAACACCTTGGAGAGTACTTCAAGACGCCGGTAGCTCCAGACGAAGACCCCATAGTTTTCTCCCCGGGCCAAGTACTGGGGGCAATAAGGAACACTAAGCCCAGAAAGGCACCCGGTGCGGACGGAATTACAAACACCGCCCTCCGACACCTGCCACCGAAATCGGTGGCGGCAATAGCGCGCCTATATAACGGCATACTCCGCACCGGAACCTTCCCCAACTGCTGGAAGCAGGGGAAGGTGATCATGTTGCCCAAGCCCGGGAAGAACGTCTCAAAGCCGGAAAGCTACCGGCCGATCACGCTCCTCCCCACAACCTCCAAGGTGTTTGAGGCACTACTGCTGCAACACCTGCTGCCGCACACCACGCCCCGCCCGGAACAATTTGGCTTCCGGGCGGAACACAGTACGACGCTCCAGTTGTCGAGGGTACTGCACACACTCACCGCGGCCATGAATAAGAGGGAGTACGCCGCTGCAGTATTCCTCGACATGGAAAAGGCATTCGACCGGGTCTGGCACGCCGGCCTTATTTACAAGCTGACCAAGACCACCGCGCCCCGTCGCTTGATACAGGTGGTCTCCTCCTTCCTGAAAGACAGGACTTTCAAGGTATCGGTGGAGGACGTGACATCGAGCGCGCGCCCCATTGGAGCGGGCGTGCCGCAGGGAAGCTGCGTCTCGCCTGCGTTGTACTCGGTATACACCGACGACATCCCCGCCACGCACACTGCAACCCTCGCGCTGTACGCAGATGACGCCGCGTACATCACCACGTCGCTGTCGGCTGACCACGCGGCCATCAAAATGCAGCGCGTTCTGGACGACCTCCCCGACTGGCTCAGCAAGTGGAGACTGTCGGTGAACGCAGGTAAGACGCAGGCTATAATCGTCACGGCACGAGGCGGACGTCATCCACCGAAACTTCAGCTCATGGGGACCGAGGTCGAGTGGACCAAGACCGCCAAATACCTGGGGGTCACACTCGACAGCCGGCTCACCATGGGCCCGCACGTCTGCGACACCGTCGCGCGGGTTAAGGTAAGCCGGAACCTATTGCGACCGGTGCTCTCGTCACACCTCTCCACGCGAGTCAAGCTGGGGATCTACAAAACCTACGTGCGGCCGCAGCTCACTTACGCTGCCCCGGCTTGGCTCGCCCTCACGGCCGAGACGCACAGGAAGAAGCTCCGGACGCAGCAGAACATCACGCTGCGTCAAATCGTCAAAGCTCCCCGGTACGTGAGGAACTCTGTAATCAGCAGGGACCTGCGAGTCGAGAGCATCGACGACTTCGCTATCCGCCTAGCGAAGGGGATGTTCTCGCGTGCCAGCACCTCCGAGCTCCAGCACATCCAAGACATCGCGCCCTGGCACGCGAGGCCTCCCGATAAGAAGAGATACCTGCGCGACCTCATAGCAGACGTCGCGCTACCGGACTTGACACCCGGGTAGGTCACAAACACAAATACACGTGACCTACTCAGACAAGGATAGACACTATTCATTCGCAACACGACGCCGCCGTGCGCATTTGCGGACTGTATTTATATAGGCGCTATGCGCACGACGAACACACATGCACTACTCCACATGCAGGTACACACTCAGAATACCACACGAGCGGTGAATACACACCTACAAACCGCTCGTAACACACACTACCCCCCGCACCCTCGCAGCCTACCGTACATAGCTGGTTGAGCTGTTAGGGGGTCGGGGTAATCACCCGCTGTAGCAGAGCGCCAACCAAAGCCGACGCCCGGTCGCTGATCGACTCTTGCTGGGCCTTCACGGGGGCAACCCGTGATCCAACCTGGTAGGGGTCTGATCGCACGGGCGTCGTGAAACACTTCAGGCGCTCCTACAGCCACACACAACAAAGCACACCGTCCACCGCCGGAGGGAAGGCACACCCTCGCGGCGTCGACTTAGGTGTGCGAAGAGTGAAGAGCAGCACCCCTAGGGTGCACCCCAAGGACGGGTCTCCATTTTTGGAGGCCGAGAGACCGAACCCACGGTCATGGGGCCATCAAGGAGCCCCCAAACCGTCTCCTCGCGCCCCCAACTCGGGGTCGCAGAGAGGACCACGAGCGGATGAGTCAGTCTGCATTTGACTATCGACGCAAAACAAGCGACAGTTAAGATGCAATAATCAAGAAAATCTACAGCGATAACCGCAACGTGAACTTTGTGGACTACAACATACAAAATACAATACCCAAGACAGCGACTTTTCACACGTCTTTCTATGTAAATATGATATGTAATATGGCCTGACTTAACAAAAATGGCAGAAACGGTTACATTTAAAAAAATATATACGCTTTGAGTTTCGAACCTCTCACGTTCTTTTTTTTTTTTTTCTTCGTTTAAAAATACGTATAGAGCAACCAGAAGAACGAGAGTAAAGACTGGTTTACACGGTGCAATTTAATTGCCCACAGCTTCAATTAAGTTGAAGCAACAATAAAAGTTGCATTGTCTAAACACCATTTAAACGCAAGTCATTTGTTGCATTAATTTTATTGTATGCCATAGGCAATTAAATTGCACCGGGTAAATTAGCCTTAACATATTGTCCGTAGGACCGATGCTCGATGGGGCCGACAGGTTCTCGAGTGGTGACCACGCACTGGAAGACGCAACGTGGGTAGGGTAGGCCCCCGACAGGGTGGACTGACGACCTAGTGAAGGTTGCGGGAAACCGCTGGATCCGGGAGGCGCAGGACGATTCAACGTGGAGATCCTTGCGGGAGGCTTTTGTCCAGCAGTGGACGACTTTCATCTGAACCGATGATGATGAACATAATGACATCCTCCTTTTTAAAGTCTGTTAAAAACAATATAACAGGAGAAGAGTGAGTCAGAGTTCTAAAAGTGTTTTGTTAACTCCTGTGTTTGTTAACTAAACTAGACATTAAGGTCAGTAATAAGTATCAACGCTTTTAAATAAAACAAGGATCTGTCCTTATTTATTCCATCCGAATGGAGTAGGAAAATAAAAGCAATGTTACTTATACGGCCTAAGGCGTTAAACGCGGGATTGGGGGAGTCTAATACCCTTTCAAGGCATTTGTTTGGAAGCTTTTATCGAGCCTAAATGGAGCTCCAATGTTTGGTAAAATTGAAATGGAGTGCGATGGCTTTGGTGATTATAAAGATGGATATACACTTAATAAGTAGGGTGATATAATCTTTGTTCCGTAACGGGTTGCGACCTTTTCAGGGTTCCGTAACCTGAAAGTTAAACGGAACCTTATTACTAAGATTCCTTTGTCCGTTTGTCTCCATGCTGTATCTTATGTACCCTGATAGCTAGACAGTTGAAATTTTCAGAAATGAAGTATTTCTATTTCTGCTATAACAAAAAATCCCCCTTTTTACAGCCCGTTCAGCCGATTTTGACTTCTATTGCTCTGGTGGCATGACAAATAGCAACTGCAGGCTGTAGTAAATAGTTTGCATTCTAACCACTTTTTTTTAATGCCATCCTTATGTCTATTACCGACAAGGTGGACCGACGACCTGGTGAATTTCGCGGGAAATCGCTGGATGCGGGAGGCGCAGGACCGGTCGTCGTGGAGAACCTTGGGGGACGCCTATGTCCAACAGTGGACGTCTTTCGGCTGAAATGATGATGATGATGTAATGTCTACGGAATATAAGTTAAAATCGGTTGAATAGACCCAAAAAAAGGTTTTTTTAAATACCTAAACTTATTCCACATGGAGTTTAGTAATAGTTCTGTATAGGAAGGTCTATGAAAAGCTATCTTTACTACATTATTGGTAAAGATACCATATCTGGCAGTAAGTAATAAAAAATAGGCATTAGTCGTGATCTTTTAAGTACGTACCTTAGATACATATGTACATACACACCCACTGTTGAGGCACAGGCCTCCTCTCGGTGAGAGGGAGTGGGCCGTAATCTACCACGCTGGCCTAGTACGGGTTGGTACCTTAAATAAACCTAATATTAATATTCTCAAGCCTAAAACCAGGAGTTTCTATTTAGCCAACAAGACCTCTCTAATTGGACAGCTGGATCTTAACGCAACCCTGGATTCAGCATATAAACTTTCTACCTAACACTTTTATTTTAAGCCTGCACTAGTCGCGATTCGTGAAGATGCTTCACCGAACAGTAGGCTAATTGCGTAATACACTACCAGTAGCAATGAGTTTCATTTTGACATTTCAACAACATTCTTTGCGTTATTTACGTTTATGAGCAGACACAATTTCGAAAATATGAAGCAATGTGTCTACGACACATTCATTCTGCGACAACTTCACTCTGCATCAATGTCATTCGTCGCACAAGCTTCACTTCACTCGACTTTGACATTTTGGCATCTGGAGTCAACTTCGTTTCTATACCGCCATTAATACTATCCAACAAGAAAAAACATGTCGCGCATTTTTATACTAATGTAAAAGTTTAATTAAATCTATTTCTCTCTAAAAAGTCTTTGTTTGCGCTATATCACAAACACAATGGATTGGCTATATGCTTCGAAATGATTCCAACTTATAGTAATAGCGCGTTACGTAATTAGCGTGCTGGTCGAAGTTGAACGAAATCTAGAACTACGGAACGCTCAGAGTTCTTTCGGAATCGGCAGTTGCCGGAGACGAGCCGAGGTGGCACGAAGAGAACCGAAGTACCTCTCTATAATACAGTGTAGTGCAGGCTTAGCCTTCAAACATATATATCGCTAACATCTCTTAGTCAGCGTTATTCCGCACCTTGCGCATCTTCTATGTAGTTTACGAGCTACTACGAGGCTATCACCATAAAATATAACGCTTTACAAAATCTCTGATCACTCCGCCTCGGTATTCATGACGCGAAGATGCGTGTTATGAATATAAAGTTGATTCGCATCTTCGGTGTAACTATCTCGCTAAATCATCTATAACAGTGGTTGTAAAACCTTTTTCGTAGCGCAGCTCTAGAATTAGAATCGAAAAATATTTACCTTCTCTGCTTCGAACTTGAAATTTCAGTCTGTCACTTTAGGCACCTTTTGATTAAACAGAAAAACAGAATTTTCACAATCAACTGCTGAAACTTTCAAAGGTTTATTGTCTATTTGTAACCTCCATGTCTTTTTAGAAACTCTCTCAATGAGGCCTGGCGACCCTTAGGGGGTTGCGACCCTCACGTTGAAAAACACTGATCTTAACCTAGGTAGTTTATCATCTAGGTTAAGATCAGTGTTTTTATCATCTCCGTGTGCAGTTTCTGGCCTGCCATCGGACGCGTCCCCAGGTGGCGGATAGGGGAACGGCCCCCAGATATGGGGGTTACCGGTTTACCGGCGCGGACCAAAACCAGATGCGGGGACCGCTTCGGCAGTCACACGTGCGGCGGGTCGGCCACCACTTGAGGTGGCTGACGTGACCCGAACTCCGGGTCACCGTCGGGCAACCCGGTCTCCTCATTGAGAGGAGCTGGGGGCCCCGTTTGCCTCCGGGCAAACGAGTGGGGCTAAGAGGAAGGACACCTCGCTAAAAAACCCTTGGCTGCTGCGTCTTCTCGCACAAAAAGACGTACCCAGCCCGGCCCCTCCCTGTGGAGTGGAGGGACCACTGTGGGCCCGCCCTAGGCGGGAATCGCCGGCGGGGGATTGGTAGTTAGGCTGTGCCATTTTCCCATGACCCCGCCACTCAGGCGATGTCGTTGTGCCGCTGTGGGTTTAGTGGGTATTCCCGGCTTCGGCTGGGCGAGTCCCACACACGCCCTTCGGGGTATGGTGCGTAAATGCATTACCACAGCGCCAAAAAAAAAATTTGAACAGAGCTTTTAATACCTAGGTGTAGGTACTCATCAAGGATAAAGTTTTGAATATCTTCTCTATTCGCTATCTCTCTTTATCTTGACTTGGAACAAATCTGAAAAATCCCCTTCAACATGACCGTCTAACACATCATGGTAGCCTTTCAGGTGAGTAGCTATCTTACTTTCTAAATTCCAAATCAGATTTACAAACAACAAGTTCACCTTATTTCTTAAATCTACCCAACTAAATTAAATTCTTTCTAGGATTTATTTAACACAGTTCTCGTGCCAACTGCCTGACTACTAACGAACTTGTAAAACCTTTGCATTCTTGCCGCAAGACTTAGTTGTTTGCAAACCAAGCTGCGACGTGGCGTGCCAGAAGCGGTGAGGGACGGCCAGAGAGGGCACCTCCCTTTATTCTTATTGTCCAGTCGGGACGTCAGATCTGAATTGTAAATGGTGTTCGGTCCGGTAACAAACAAGCTTTGTGACCTGGATTTTGCATTAATCAACGATATTGCATCTTTTATGTATAAACATTTTTTTAGAAAGGGCTTCGCTGGTGGGTGTTTTTTGTTATTTACATTACAAAGTGTTGCCGTCATGCAAAAAAATCCTGTTTAAAAATTATGAATGTAAGTAGGTAAAAATAATGGTTGTGATTTGTTAAGCCAGAATTACAGTTGTAAAAGATGCTACAATGAGCCCCCGATAGCTCTATAATCGAATCTTCCTCAGCCTATAGATGTCCACTGCTGGACAAAGGCCTCCACCAAGGCTTTCCACGACGACCGGTCTTGTGCTGCCCGCATCCATCGGCTTCCCGCGACCTTCACCAGGTCATCGGTCCACCTTGTTGGGGGTCTCCCTACGCTGCGTCTTCCAGTACGCGGCCGCCACTCCAGAACCTTGCTGCCCCATCGGCCATCGGTTCTACGAGCAATGTGCCCTACCCACTGCCACTTAAGTTTAGCGACTCGCAGAGCTATGTCGGTGACTTTGGTTCTTCTGCGGATCGAATATTAATGAAATATTATTAACGACATTTTTTTTATTTGTAATCAGTTTAACCAACTTATTTGATTATAATCCTAAGCAACAGACATAATACGATTAACTCTATCCTTATTTTACCAAAAGCATATCTACCGTTCCAATTCCACCGTAACACAATCAAAGGACCCTACACATCTATCTCTCAGCTTGCAACACCTACGTTATAATTGAATAGGATACCCATAATATTTGTTGGTCGGCCGACTCTATTTCACAAAAGCTACCAATTCCATTTACAAACGTAATTGATCTTCGGCCCTGTAAATGGGACTTCTGAATGTAGCCGACTGATAAGAGGTCGAATTAACACTGAATTGGACTGTTTTCGTAACAATGTGGACATTTCTATGATTCCGGAAGGTTGTCTGCGAATGTAAATGTCATTAAAAGGGTTCCTTGAGCTTTAAAATATCAAAATAGGTATGTTTTAGAAAACTAATTTACGCTAATCTTCTTATCACAGGTATGGCCTGTCCACCTTATTTGTTTATTTAAAGCATAGTCACAACACTTATATTAAATTTATGCTAGAGTAATTTTAATAACTAAAGGACTAATGTACATGACAATTACGGCATACATAGCATTGATTTATATATTTTGCTGCCTCGAAAAATTTATTACGCTACACTAAGACTAAAACAAACAAGACAGACTATAGTGAATCAGACAGTGACAAATATTTAGAACTAAGTTAAGAACATATAAAATACAAAAATTGAAATCAAAAATAATAATGTATAAAACAAACTATATTGAAGAAAAAAAAATTATACCTTATTACAAAACGAAATCTAACTTTAGTTCCAAACTTAAACTTTGAGTCAGTATTTGTATTTCGAACTTTACAAATTTTAAAGTTCTTAAAACAAAAGTGACAGCTTAATACCGAACTAAGAGCTGTTTTTTTTTATATTTAAAGGACTGCATTTCTATAATATTTAGGTGCATAATTCAATAACTATTTTAGTGGTTTAAACCTGATCTTAATATAACCCATGTTTTCATATAAGTGGGTATGAGTTCTAGAAATGGGCATTAAGAGTTCTAGTAATATGTAAATGTGTTTTCTTAAAAATGTTTACGATATAATAAATAGTAGGTATATATACGTAGGACACTCAGAAAGTTTTGCAATAATGAAAAAATTGTTCTAGTGCATGTATTTTTATTACATCTTTTCACAGTACGAAGAGTACTAGCCTCTATACAAAGTTTCCTGCGTCTGAAATAGTTTTCGAAACACTTTTTCCAGTCCGCCCCAGTCACCTCGTTTATAGCCTGCTATATCCCTTTGAGCTGATCTTTTATTTTTGGGAATAAGAAGAAGTCACACGGTGCTAGAACATTGATATAAGGAGGGTGACCCCTGACCCACTAGTTTCACCGGGATACTATCCAGGAAGTCCCTCGTTTTAATTGCTGTGTGGGTGGGCTCGAGTCGCTTATTGCTCACAACCAAGAAAATTGTCTAGCATTTGGTAGTATACAGCCTTAATATCAGCGTTAATGCTTCTTTGGTTTCGTAAAGGAATTGACACCAAGCAGCCAGTCAAACTGAAAAAGCTCGCTATCAAAATCTTTCCCCCGCTTCTAGATCGCTTCACTTTGGTAGGCGTTGATTCTTTTTGAAACACCCAAAACCGTCGACTGGCGCTTCGTTTCTAGATCGTATTTATGAATCCAAAATTCATCACCTATAACGATGTCCTTAACACGCTTAGACAAGCCTGCTACAAATTTATCTATCATATCATGGCACCATTCCCCCCGTGCCTGCTTCTAAGCATCGGTGAGATTGTGCGGCAACCAACGTGAAACTATCCTCCGCAACCGAAGATGCACGTGTAGAATCTCATGAAGGCTTCCTGCAGTTTATGCTGAATTTCTTGGTAAGTAATTCTTCTATTGTCTTGAATCAAAATTTTCACTGCTAACACGTTTTCTTCTGTAGCAGCCGTCAAAGGGCGACCAATTTTTTCTTCATCCATCAAAGTTAGTCGATCACGCTTAAATTCAATATACCACCGATACACGCTTGCCGTAGAAGGGCCTTCATCCATGAATTCCTTTTGAAGTCTATAATATGATTCGTCTGGTTTCAGGCGAAATTTGAAATCTTAGCGCGAAAATGGTCTCGACGGAAATCTATTTTTCAAAGAGACACGATCATTTTAATCAACTCGCAAAAAATGTGGAGGGAGGTTTTGAATTTGGAACGTACCTCAAATCAAATCAAATCAAATCATTTATTTCAAATAAACCAGTTACAGGCACTTTTGAATTGTCAGAAGGTCGGTCAGTCAATAAGATGAAGCTAGTCGCCCATTCCAAAGAGTAGGTACCTATGGAGAAGAACGGGCAAGAAACTCCATGGACACTCTTTTAAATTTTTAAGCTATTGTTACAAATATTTGATTACATCATTCATGTTGAAATCAACCGCGTGAGAACGATGCAGAAATATATTGTACGCTGAGAGCGTCCATTATGGAAAACATACAAAAATCAATTCAGAAATTAAAATACGCCGTGGCAGCTAAGAGATGACCAGTCCCCTCCGACGGCGTCCGTTCACGAACATGACGTATGGATCAGCATCATTCAGCTCAACCATATCGAAGGGAACCCAATGACCCAAAACACACGCCACCATCAGCGAGACATTTGAGTGAGCATGACATACTCTCAACAGCCAGAGCACAATTAAGTCAATAAAAAAGACTAACCCAACAAATAAATGCCTTACAGCACATTCGTACATTGTGCTCACACGTTTGCCATGCAATTATACAATACTAAGAAATTGAATCTACACAATGCTAAGATAGTTTTGTCCAAGGTTCAGCAGCTCCAACAGTGTTCCCGAATCTGTGGAAAGTTTAACTCCTGTGCAGCTGCAGCTGCACAAGTGCCGAACACCTCTGTCAGCGATACAATTCCGTAACGTACAATATGCTTGGCTACATAGTGTGTAATACAGGCTTTGACTAAATAACATAAACAATTACATATTGAAACTACAAGAGGAAAAATCAAAGAACAATCATTGTATAGAAATCGGACGCAGCTCAAGCCCAAGCCTTTTTGTCCTCAATATAATCCTTCACACTATAAAATGCTTTCTGACACAACTTACGTTTAATGAAGGATTTGAATTTATTCAGGCTCAGATCTTGAACCACCTCTGGAAGTCCATTGTAAAAATGTATACATTGGCATCTGAAAGAGCCACCTATTTTCTTGAGCCTTGTTGTAGGTACAATAAATTTGTGCCTGTTCCTAGTATTTATATCATGGACATCACTGTATTTTTTAAACAATTTTATATTTTTATGAGCATACAAAAGATTTTCATAAATATATTGAGACGGCACGGTCAGTACATTAATCTCTTTAAATTTTTCTCTGAGAGAGTGTCTCGGACTTTATTTATAAATTGCACGAACAGCTCGTTTCTGCAAAACAAATATTGTTTGAATATCGGCGGCATTTCCCCACAACAGAATGCCGTACGACATTACGCTGTGGAAATAGCCAAAGTACACTAAACGGGCCGTCTCAACATCAGTCAAATTACGAATTGTTCTAACTGCGTATGCAGCAGAACTTAGCTTTTTTGACAATTTTTCTATATGTGAACCCCATTGAAGCTTAGCATCCAGAGTTATACCCAAGAATACTGTGCTGTCGTCAGATTTCAATTCTTCGCCCTTTATCAACACTTTAGTTTCCACCTGCCTCACGTGAGGTAGAGTAAACTTAATGCATTTGGTTTTTTTCTCGTTTAAGAGTAAATTATTAACATTAAACCAATGGACTACTTTGGAGATCGCGCTATTTACATCATCAGTAACCTGCTGCTGACGTTTCAGTTTAAATAAAAGTGAAGTGTCATCTGCAAACAACACTATATCGTGGTTATCCTTTATTAGGTACGGCAGGTCATTGATGTAAATAAGAAACAAAAAAGGACCAAGAATTGACCCCTGTGGGACTCCCATTGTTACTAAAGATCCAGAAGATCTTTTTCCATTAACGTCAACGCTTTGAATCCTACCACTCAAGTAAGATGTAATAAGATCCAGTGCAGAGTTCTGGATCCCGTAGTGGCGGAGTTTCCTGATTAACGTATCGTGAAGAACGCAATCGAATGCCTTGGACAAATCACAAAAGATGCCCAAGGCATCGCATTTATCCTCCCATGCATTATATATATGACCTAGAAGTTCAACACCGGCATCAGTAGTTGAACGACCCCTTGTAAAACCGAACTGTTTGCTATGTAATAATTTATGTTTATTAAAAAAATTTAGCATTTGGTTTAAAATTAATTTCTCAAAAATTTTACTAAAGGTAGGTAGTACAGAAATAGGTCTATAATTTGTGGGGTCTGATGTACTACCAGATTTAAACAAAGGTATTATTTTACTATTTTTCATGAGATCAGGAAACTCTCCACAGTCAATACAAGCATTAAAGATAACAGCTAGAGTGGGTGCCACAATATCAATAATAGACTTAGCAACTTCCACCGAATGACCCCATAGGTCAGCAGTCTTTTTTACATTCAGAGTGTGAAAGATTTTAATTATATCTCTACTGATAACATGTTCAAAATGAAACTCCGAATCACAAACATTAACATTTTCTTTAAGCAAAGACTCCGCAACAGAAGGTGATGAGTTTAGGGATTTAGTAGTTGAAACAGGAATATCCGAAAAGAAATTTTCAAATGCCTCAGAGACTTGCGAGTCTGATTTAATTATGTTGTCATTAATAGACAGGCTATAGTCAGTATTTCTATCACTGGACCTTCCCGTTTCACTATTAATAATTTTCCAAGTCGTTTTAATTACATTGCCACTGTTCTTTATCTTTGAACTCAAGTAACGTGACTTGGCCATATAACAAACTTGTTTGAATAATTTTGAATATTTTCTAACATATAAATTGAATTCAACAGTGTTAATATAAATCCTCTCATTGTACAATTCATAAAGCCGAGTTCTACTTTTATGAATACCGATGGTAGCCCAATCAGAGAAAGATGCTTTACTATTAACAGAGATAGTCTTGGGAACAAAGGTGGAATCAAATAGCTTACAGTATATATTAAAAAAATTGTCATAGAGATGATTAGGATCAGCTCATCTTATTCTTCACCTCACCTATTCTTAGTTATAAATAATCATATTTTAAATAAATTATAACTGGCCAGTTTCTCATCCTTACACAAAAACTTTTTGTGGCAATACTTTCTAAGTGACCTGGAATACATACATACCTAGTTGAAAAACCGAATCCAATTTGTAGTGTAAAACAACTGAAGGATTTTTCTTTGGGGGAATATAAAAAAGTGACGTTTTCTGACGTGTCCTATGCTCATAAGAATAGTCTTCTGTGAATTTTCAATCTTTTTTTTAAAGCATGACCTCCAATTAGTATAAAAAAGTATTTCATAATCTTGTCACTTCAGTTATTTTGGTTCTATCTATTTTTGTGGTTGCAACCTATTTGGTTAAATAGAAAAACCACAACTAATCGCAGAAACTTTCAATATTTCGTCGATGGCTTAAATGGCAAACAAAAAAATCAGCCAACGAAAAACGGGCGTAACCGTCACATTTGTTATGTATGTCATCATCATCATCAACCTTTTTATCGTCCCACTGCTGGGGATAGGTCTCCTCTCATACAGAGAAGGATTGAGCCTAATCACCACGCTTGCTCAATGCGGGTTGGCGACTTCAGACTTAAAGCCCAGGTTTCCTCAAGATGTTTTCCTTCACCTTCAGTCATTGGTGTCCAAGATATACTTAGAAAGTATGATGAGTACGTGATGTATGTGACTTGTCGTTATTTGTTCATTTGTGTCAACCTTTACCTTTAACTTTTTTCATAATAAATTTATAATTTTGAGCTAGTCTGATTTTATATTTATGAACTTTTTTCGTACTAACGGCGACCCCTTTAAAGACGTTTGCTGCCCTCCAGCGAGTCGTGACCCACGTTTTGAAAAAGGCTAGACAATATAAATGTATCAATCCTCCCAATTGATTTATGTTCGGATAAAAGTAATGCATTTATACTGTTAAGGTCAAAGGTTGTTTTTACTGACCGGGTAAAAATCATTATCATATAGCTAAAGATATCCTTTTGGTACCCAAAGCTTAGAGAGTGATTATTTGCATGATACAGGTAAATCTTTTAAGGACACCATAATTTTACTATGTCTTACTAAAATTTATTTGACCATATAAATACTTAACTAGCTTTCCGCCCGCGGCTGCCCCCACGTGGAATTCGGTTATATCGCGCTTTTTAGATTTCCCTCGGGAATATCATTTTTTCTTTTTTAGTAAAATGTAGCCTATGGCCTTTCTCAGGGTCCAAAGATTGTCTGAGTCAAATTTAATCAAAATCGATTGAGTGGTTTAAGCAGGAAAGTGTAACAGACAGACAGAGTTACTTTCGCATTTATAATATCAGTATGGATTTAATGATTCAGTCACATACGGAACCACACTGGGATTTACTTAGAAACATTGCTGAAAGTTTAGTAATTATTAGCAACTGTTTAACATAAAATTGTTTGGTTGCCTGGAAGAGATTGCATTAGCGATAAGGCCGCCATTTGTATGTTTTGTTGTGTTGAATATACAGTATGTTAAATAACAGAGGCCGTTCCCTTAAACTCGTTAATATATATCATTAATAGATTAAAATAAAAATATCAGCATAGAAAAATAAGCATAAAAAATCCGAATAAAAAAAAATCTAATTGGAAATAAATTTGAAACCTCCTGTTTTAAATCAAAATAGTAGCGTAGTATCATAAACAAATTGCGACCTTGCCGTCTTTCAAGTTCGCGTGTACAGTGTGTTTCTTTTACATGTCAATTTAAAATTTTTATTGAATATTTTCTTATTGGAAAAATTTAAAAAAAAAATTGTTTTCGAATGGAAATATTTTTTTTTAGCATGTATGTATGCTATACTATTTCGGGTTAACGGGAACGCCCTCTGTTAGTTAACATACTGTATTTTGATCGATGTTTGTTTTTGGTGTACAATACCGAATACAGTGTGAAGGCTAGAGTGAATAGGCTCTTATTAAACTAGCGCACTTTACCATCAACGACTGCATCACTGCTTCCATCAGGCGTAATTGCAGTCAAGCACTAGTTAACAACTTATAAAAAAAACGATTTTAGAGTTTAAACGTTTCTTAACTTTAAGGAACGTTATAGACAAAAGGGTGAGGCAAGGCCCGGAGAGTGACGTGGCGGACATATGTCCGCCACGTCACTCTGTCACTCGTCACTCTTCAAATTTGACCAAACTCTTAACGCTATATATATATATAGCGTTAAGAGTTTGGTCAAATTTAAGTCCGATTAAGGCCAGCCCGCGCCGCAGCTGGGCCAGTAACTATAAATTCCCGACTATGACCTCTGAGTTTGTTTCGGCCGTTTCTTCTCAGAGCTAGTACTCGGAAACGCCGCGGTCACCAAATCGAAATATAAATAAAAATTCGATCCAGCCGTCCCTTGCTGTTCTTCTAGCGACACCCTAAGCCGAGGTTCGTACCCCACAGGGGGTGCCCTTAGCGTGAGGTCGCTTAGTTTTTAGTAGCTCTGGCTGGAGGCTTTAAATTCACTTAAGGCAGCCACAGGATAGTCCGGTTAAGTAGTCAAATTTAAGGGTTAAACTATGCAGCTTTCTCTATGAGACCAACATCGTAATCGCAAGAAAAAAATCAGTTCCGTAAAACAAATTAATCTCTGCTGCACCCAAATTTATAACATTTAGTATTACGCACTGTTTTGGTTACTTCTTCCTCTCCGGGTTTCTCTTCTCAAAAATAGAAGCACAATATTTTCCATAAAAACACTGTCATATCTGTATCGCCACAAGTATAATTCCATTTATGTAAGCAGCAAAATTCATTGTAGGGTACCCTACCATGAATTCAAAACACGCTATCTATTCCCCGGTACCCAACGGCAATTTTCCAATACAAGAAACAATATATCAGGTCAGCCGTACCTGCGTGAATTTCGTAGTTTTCGTCAAAAGAATCGGTAACGTAATTCATTCTTAGCCCACGGGGCCGCGGCCATTTCTCACTGCCAATCACACCTCCACTAGAATTTATAGAAACTAGCGAGGGTCACGCATTCATTCTTTTCTGTATTCCGATGTAGTGTTATGTGATACTTTTTGGTCGACGTGATAAAGGAGGGTTGCTAACTGTAAATGTAACCTATTTATTTTCTTCAGCGTGGGAGTGTTGAGAGAGCCGATTGGAATCCTAAAGATGAAAGGGAGTGGTCAAAAATTGATACTGAAAATGATTTAGGATGCTGCAAAGGAAAACTTTAGTTAGAGACTAGTCTTAACTTTGTTTTTACCAAGAATGCCATCCTTGAAAATACATACGGTTTTACCAATATAAGAGATCAATGGACTAAAAAGACAAATGGGTCTCTGCAAGTACAAGTGTACCCTCATCTGCCTTGATGAGCCAACATGTGACTATGGAGCCACAATACAAACAAGACTTCATCTCTTGTCCTGCACTCTGCTCAAAAATGTCAAGGGGGTAATTGCGTAACACATTAACAGTAGCAATGGCTAACATTTTGACAGTTCAACAACATATTATATTTAGTTAACAATATCATTCAAAATTACTCTGGTTGTTTTTTTTTTTATTAGTTATAAACTAGTGCTTGACTGCAATCCCGCCTGATGGTAAGCAGTGATGCAATTGTTGATGGTAAAGCGCACTAGCTTATTAAGCCTATTCACTCAAAAAAACTGAGTGAATAGGAAGGAAGACGGCAGTTGAGCGAGGTGATGCAATGTTTAACCCAACAACACGACCAACGATGCTGCGCCAGAGAATGATCTGGAGACCCTCCACGACCAAACTCCCGACACAACAACATTAGGCACATCGTACCCGGCACACATCGCAACACAACTGCTCAGACCCGTCTTCCGTACGGCTTCACCAGACATCATGCCGGAACACGACGGATCGCTTGGCGGTAAGACTTTGTCTAGTGGGTGGTAACTTATGCCGGCGGCTGATGTTGTTGCCTACCACCGAGAAACTGATTGTTACTAAAGTACCTACTTATATTACGCAATTAGGTTGCTTTGTTAAATACCTTTGCAAACCGAATGCTAACTCTGTTAAAATGGCAGAATTCGCTATGAAGCTTAAATAAAATTAATAAAAATAATCCTCCTTGAAAAAGGCCAATACAAAATCTAATTCCAAATTTATATCCTCCGGCAAATTGTTCGATCTGTCCCAAACGATCTTGTCAGCCAACTTTGAACCCGTCATAACTAATTGGCCAGTATAAATTTCACGTACAATGTACAGTCGAAACTTTGCTAATGACTAAAACTGGTACTTACGAATATGTCTAAAACGTTGCATGATTTAGAAGTTAGAACCCAGAGCATGTGTTGTGGCTACCGAAGGGACTTTGGTACATCCCTTCAAAGTATTTTAGTAATACTAAAAGCTAAAGACTGATATATGACTAGACTTTAATGATATTACACGTTTCATGCTTTGAATTTGAAATGAACTACAAATTGAGTTGAATGGTGCAAAAGTTTTATTTCAAGGAAAGAAAGTTTATTTGCCAAAATGGCGCAGAGGAAACAGTAACGCAAAGAACAAATTAGGGAGAAGTATGTGTTTTATTCACGCAAACCGGCCATTGTTCAGCATAATGCCCTCAAAACCCTAAACCCTTTGAGAGAGAAAGCACCACCTCTGGATTTGAATGACAGCTGCAGTGCGCATCTGTTACCATCTCACCATGAAAACTTGCGTGGAGTGAGATCTCGTTAAAATTAATGCTAAGGATTGGCACTATTGCTTATTTCAGGATAAACTCATTTCGCCATAATTTTCATGGTGATTTTTTTTTACAGAATCGATTGTGTTGACGTGTTTTCATGGTTCTAAAATATTGTATGTTGGCCTCAGAGGTCGGGTGCCTTTTAAATATTTATTATTTTTTTGAAAAAAAGGGGGACCACCGGTAATTTGCATTAATTTAAAAAAATCGTTGCCTCGCACTTGAAATTATTCCTTTATTGTGGGTACGTTTATAAACCACCACGTACGGAACAACTTCCTGTAGGCCATACAAATATTTTTTCCGTACGGGAATCAAACCAGCGACACGCAGCTCGTGTATCGCTGATTGGATTCTGTGTCGTTTTATCCAGGTTGTACTGCCATCATCTATGAGATTTACCCAGGGCCGCGCCGACCCCCGGCTGCGCCTGTGTGCGGAACCTATGAAGCGCCTCTTTTTAACCGACTTCTAAAAAAGGAGGAGGTTATCAATTCGTCGAAATATTTTATTTTTTATGTATGTTCCCCGATTAATCGATGACGCCTGGACCGATTTGCAAAATTCTTATTTTGCTTTAAATGGGTATACTATCCAGTTGGTCCCATAGTCACCAAGTCAGGATTTGATGATGGAAGACCAGAGAAATCAAGGGGAACTTTCAAAAATCGTAAGGGTGGCTAGTGCATTTCTAAGTATTTTCATTAAGTATTTTAGAGCACTACGATGTAACAAAGGTCCGGGGTATATGTGATGATGGAGCCGGGAGACAGTCGAAGGAACTCCTCAACGATTCACAGCAACTACCTAGTGTCTGTGCTTGATTAATTTGTATTGATAAGAGCTTTACACCTAGATGTATTGTGATTGTCATTAGGGGTTTTATGATGAAGACAAAGAACAGTTAAGGGAACTCCTCAACGGTTTACAGTAGCAACATTGTGCTTGGAATTGATTCATTTATATTGATGAGAACTTTGCACCTATATGGGTTAAAATGATGGTTTACATTAAATCTGATGATGAAGATGTATAGGCAGTTGAGGCAGTTCCTCAAAAATTTACAGCATTAAAGTTTAACATAGGACACCCACTACCTACTCGTCACGCTTATGCAACAATCAATTATAATCAAGAGACTAAATTTAAGTTCCATAATTGCGTCCTGTCTAGCATTGTTCATACTTTCATTTTGGTTTCATAGGAATTTTACAGAAATCGGTTCAATGGCTCCATTTTTAAACTAAAATTACGGGTAAAAATTAAAGTAAACAACATGACTTCGTTTCTCGTTTACTCATCGTGTCAGCATCCAATCTAACCGGATGCAGCTGAACAGTACTTTTTACATGATTTTTATTAGCTTTACTTGTATAGTTGTATGTTTCCTTGTTTGTCCGTCGCTAACTCTTTGGACTACGAGTGAGCCGCTCATTACTGTAAAATGTCCCACCGTTTTCAATACGTTCGTTCGTCCGTTTTTTTTTATAAAGAATATCGAACCAAAAAGTTGAAAATAAATAGGTATAGTTTAAAAAACATGCTTTGAAAAAATATCAAACCAAAAAGTTAAAAATAATTTATAAAAGCGTGAGGCGCTTAATACCTATACAAAAATTATGGCACAAAGCGCCTCATGCTTTTTTTTTTTAATTATTTGTAACTTTTTAGTTTGATATTTTTAATAGCATGTTTTTTTTTTAGTTTTTTAAACTATATTTATCACAACTAAAAAGTGTAATTATAAGTGGTGTTGTTTTTGGTTTTTGTATATTCATTTTTGCCACCGACTTCCGAAATTAGTTATTTTTCACTTTGTAGTGTTTTTTTTTCTTGTGGAAGACGGTTGATTTTTTTTTTTTGTAAAAAAGGTTTTTTTTCTATAATAAATGACGTTAATCCAGCGCCAGTTGTATCGATAATTGGACAGAAAGCTAGGATATACTCTCTTGTTTCTAACTTTCTAGTTTCTGTGTTAAAATTGACAAATCTTATACTAATTTGTTCTACGTGTGAAATGTCAGGAGTACAATCTAGTCTTATTGAAAAAGTATTTATTAATTTGACATAAATTTAAAATAAAATGTTGAATTTGGTTACCGAGTATGCAAATCATTTCATTTTGAATTTTATCTCCAAGATAAGTCGGCATATTTTTGAAATCGGTATCATTCGTACGTGAACAATTTTTGTATGTCTGTTTCTTGCGTCTAAGCCTAAGCTCTAAACCGGTCGGAAAAAAGACAATTTTTATCTTCAAAATTGAAAAAAAAATCCATTTTTTTAAAATATCCCAAACAGAAGTTATATATATTTGTATAGAAAATCATATAAAAGGTACATACCACTGATTCTGATTCTGGTGACCGGATAATTTCTTTTTTTTTTATCATGATTACTATCACTCATCGAGAAAACACGTTAAAACAATAAGTAAGTAACACACAAACTATTATTTTATTATAAAAATTCAATGCGCACCTTACACACACTTTCAATCAAAATTCAAATGATTGTTCAATCAATTGTTACCTTTATTTTGGTTATCTCGTTCGTTAAAATCGGAGAATCGGCTCGACGCCCGGACGCCTACGGTTCAAATTAACTATAACTAATACTTTGTTTGAGGTTCAAAAGAACTGCCGCCCTTTTAAATTTGAGATTGTATGTAATGTAAACTAAAACCCTAAGCGTGAAATGAAACCATAAACGTAAATATTAATAAATATAATTATAAACATTGAGAGACTTGTTCAACAAGCGTAATATGAGTATGTCTTGTAGTTTCAATACCTATTGTGCCTATGTTGCGCCTATTGTACCTACTTACTTAGCAATACTCCACTACAAAAAACAATAATTTAGGAAACAAAAATAATTTAAGTGGCGGTGGCGGCGCGGCGCCCCTATTGACTTGGCGCCTGTGTGCACCGCACACTTCGCACACAGGGGCGGCGCGGCCCTGGATTTACCGCAGGTCGCCTATTCTGGCTGCATCAAGGCTCCACGTCGTTCGACGGCGCGTTGTGTTTCACGCGTGCCTCAAAGAAATGTCAGCACATGATGACGGGGTCCATAAAGACCTTTACCTGGAACCGTGGCCTGTGTGGGCTTTTTTCAGTATAAGTCTTTTCTTTTATAATAATAACCTAGTGCTTGACCGCAATTTCGCCTGATGGTAAGAAGTGATGGTAAAGCGCGCTAGTTTATTAAGCCTATTCACTTAAAAAACTTAGTGAATAGGCTGTTGAGCAAGGTGATGCAATGTTTAACCCAACAACATGACCAACGATGCTGCGCCAGAGGGAGATTGATCTGGAGACCCTCCACGACCAAACTCCCGACACAACAACATTTGGTGCATCGTACCCGGCACACATCGTAACATAACTGATCAGACCCGTCCTCCGAACGGCTTCACCAGACATCATGCCGGAACACAACGAATCCCTTGGCGGCGAGACTGTCAGGTAGGTGGTTACTTTTGCTAGCAGCCGATATTTTGGCCTACCATCGAGAAAAATCATTCTTCTTCTTCTTCTTCAGCCTATAGATGTCCACTGCTGGGCAAAGGCCTCCCCCAAGGCTTTCCACGCTGACCGGTCTTGTGCTGCCCGCATCCATCGGCTTCCCGCGACCCAAAAAATCATTATTTATGCACAACTACCGTTTTTTTGTTAGGTTTCTATACTTACTTATTTTGTAATTTTTCAACAACTGCTAAGTGGCCAATCAAGCCTCCCCGAATCCTTCCGGTCTGCCAACAACCCTGACATTCACAGAGGTTTTCCCTGGATTTATTACGTTCACTACGGGAAATGTCCGAGTGTCACATAGTGCAGTTAACAGATGACATTTACATTGCTCATTGAAAAATGCAAAGCTATGAAATAGGAAAACCTAAAAGGTCCATGTCCGAACTTTTAAATCTAAATATTGAATCCGATGAAATACTAGACCCGTAGAAAGATAGATACTCTTCCTTTGTTCTAAGACCTTCACTTTTAATTATGTAAGTAATAATATTCGACTTCGCTTAACATAATCTGAGAGATATAAGCTGTAGGCCGAAAATTTACAACAGCAATTTGTTTGAAAACTTCTCGCTGCCGGAATAACATCTCATTTCGTTACTCTCTTTCTTAGTCTTCTTATCCACGAGGCTTTAAATTAATTTATCAATTTATTTGAGCAACAGGACTTCATCATCTCAGTGTTAATCCCAGTCGCATCCGAAGCTTTTTCAGCTTTGGAGTCTGGGGTTCGCTTTACCAGTCTAATTGCTGATTTTGGCTAAACTTCGATATTTTCCATGAAGCAACTGCCGTCTGACCTCCACAACCCAAAGGCGATATAGAAGCATTGCAGTTTAACCAATTGTTGGACGTTTGAGGGCTCCAACAACCTGTAACGATTGCCATTAGATGTTCGTATGGCAACCGGGACCAATGGCTTAACGTGCTTTCCGAGGCACTACCAGACCAGTGCAAATATTCATATTCAAATATACAAATATTTATACTGCGCGGGGATCAAACCCGCAACTCCTTGCGCAGCGGCCGCGTTCGCTACCGCTACGCCACAGAGGCTGTCAATTTGAGCAATAATATTTATAGTGTTAATAGCAATGTACCAGACCAAGATAAAAACGAAACAGGCTGTGACATCATTGTTTTGTGGTGGAGGCCCAGCGAAAACCCAGCAGCATTGGTTCACAAACTCACATTCCATCCTACCAACTCTCATAGCTAGGATGCTGTTGAGGCTGTCCCACCCAATGGACCAAGGATTTGCGATATTTCCACATCTCCGTATAAAAATGATTGAAAACAAACCTTCTGAAACCATCCTTCTCAATATTAGTTCCACAACAACCCTGACATTAGCCCATGATTTTCCAATACTTACATATTATTTTCTCTTTGGCAATTATGTGCACGAGCTCCGGACTAAACTGAAGTGTAGGTAATCAGTACAACAATGACATTAATGTGATTGGTAGTATTGTCAAGGACATGGTCATAAGTGACGGCCACACGCAAGGCGCCATTACGAATATTAGAAGCGAAAACTAACATGGACTGTTAGCTTAATGTTTTATGTCGTTGTTCCCTTAAGGACGAAATTCACCAAATATTTATATCTACAATAGAATCTTTTCCTGCGAATATTTTGAATTCCTCGCTCAACTTCCGTCTTTCGTCCTACTCACTCAGTTTTTTGAGTGAAAAGGCTCTTAATAAACTAGCACAATTGGGTTGTATCCCAAAAAATAATTTAATGTCCATCAGATAAATTTATAAAAAATATTGAACAAGTATTTTTTATTTTTTCGTTCATTCAAATACTTAGGAAGATATATTCTTCTGTATATATTCTTCGGACCTGTGCAAGGGCCGGACGCGAGAGATCGCCGCCACGAGAACACGACGGTACTGTACTGTACCATGTTCTCAGAGACAAGGTATCGCATTGCCTTGTAACTGGGTTTTGGAGGTCAAGCAGGCAGTCGCTCCATGTACACTACTAAATTGTTATACTGTATACTAGTACTGGTATACTAGTACTGGTATACTAGTACTGGTATAAAAGTACTGGTATACTAGTACTGGTATACTAGTACTGGTATACAAGTACTGGTATACTAGTACTGGTATACTAGTACTGGTGTACTAGTACTAGTATTCAGCTACTTCCGATCCCTAACATAAGTAGTTGAATAAAGGATACACAGTTACCAATGGTCTTTCTGTAAATAAACAATTAGATGTCGTTAAAACACACTTGAGTTCTTTTAACTTTCCATGAGAATGAATAATTGTCTATACTTATTGTAAGTAGATAGTGTAGATGTCGTTATAGAGGCTTAACCTCTAAGTTACTTGGTGGAAGCAACCTTGAAAAAAATACACAGCTTGTTAGTAGTTGAGTGTGCGCAACTATGGGAAACTTATTTACTATCGGAAAAGCAGCGGACCAATCCGATACAATTTATAAGTTCTCGGAAAATTGTATAAAACTCAAGTGGAAAGGCGGCACGACACTCCAGCGTAACAACATAGAAAATGTATTGCTCATATAGCTTTAGTGAGTATCTGTATACCTAAACTGTTGGTTTATTTATACACGCTGTCGTTTTCCAATCTTGTCAAATTCCATAATGTAATTATGCGCTACTGACTTTCGACACAATCCAGTAGTTCTTTTTCCTGAAGTATGTGAGACCGCCATGTCATCGACACGCGCTCACACACCGCCTTACCGCATAGGCAATGGAACAATTCTGTTATTTGAAAACTGTTTATTCTGAAATACTGACAAACTTAAATAACAAGTAGGTACGTATTATTTTGCTATCATGATTTTGCAAGTTATTTTATTGTTAAATGTAAAAGCACTTTTTAAGTTTGTGAATGTGAGGCACCATGGACTATGGTTTGTTTTTTTTTTTATATATAATTATATATAACTTGTTTGACATTACGAGATTGGCAGTTGAGAGTTTGTTCACTCAAATGTCTTGCTGATGGTGGCGTGTGTTGTTGGGTCATTTGATTCCCTTCAATATGGTTGAGCTAAGTGGGGCTAATGCGCGCGTCATTTTGCGTGAACGGGGGCCGTCAGGGGAGACTGGCCATCTCTTAGCTGCCAGTAGGCTTAATTCATTTTTATATTTTTATTAATTTTACATATAACGAAGAAATGTAAACTGTATTATGATTTTAAAAGAGTGTCCATGAAGTTTCTTGCACGTTCTTCTCCATAGAGATCTACGCTTTGGAACGTGCAATTTAGCTTCACTTTTCTTGGACTGACCGACATTGACTATTCAAAAGTACCAATTGATGGTTAATTTGAAATAAACAATTTTGATTTTGATTAGAAGACCAATATTCTCGCAATTCTATCTGGGCGCCAAACAAATGTCAAAAACTTGTCAAAATGTAGAGTAGGTATTTTTTGACAGATTGAGAACTGACTGCCAGACTATGAACGTTACTAAAATCACGAGAATTACCCCTCATCATCATCATCGTCATTTCAGCCAAAAGACGTCCACTGCTGGACATAAGCCTTCCCCAAGGATCTCCACGTCGACCGGTCTTGCGCCTCCCGCATCCAACGGTTTCCTGCGACCTTCGCCAGATCGTCGGTCTACATTGTCGGGGCCTACCTCGCTAAAAATGGGCCTTATCAGAAAGCTCATGGTCACTCAAAGAGCAATGGAGAGGACTATGCTTGGGGTTTCACTGCATGATTTATTTATTTAATTAATTTCCGAGGGGCAATTGTCGTCTCCGGTTGCCGTAAATGGAATGCCGCTCGAAGTTGTTTCAGAGTATGTATACCTCGGGCAAACGTTGCAATTAGGGAAAAACAACTTCAAGAAGGAGGCAAATAGAAGGATCCAGCTGGGATGGGCAGCATTTGGTAAACTTCGTCGGGTATTTTCGTCGCCCATACCCCAATGTTTGAAGACCAAAATCTTCAACCAGTGCGTCCTACCCGTCATGACTTACGGAGCAGAGACGTGGACACTAACGGTCAGAATAGTCCATAAGTTTAAAGCCGCTCAGCGAGCTATGGAGCGGGCTATGTTGGGCGTCTCTCTGAAAGACCGCATCAGAAATGAGGTGATCCGACAGTGGACTAGAATTACCGACATAGCTGAGAGGATTAGCAAGCTGAAGTGGCAATGGGCTGGTCACATATGCCGCAGGACCGACAACCGTTGGGGTAAACGAGTCCTTCAGTGGAGACCGCGTCTCGGCAAACGTAGCGTAGGACGCCCTTGGGCGAGATGGAGCGACGACATCAAAAAGGTGGCTGGTAGTGGCTGGTGGAGAACTGCTCAGGATCGAGCTTGTTGGCGTGCCATGAAGGAGGCCTATGTCCAGCAGTGGACGAGTAAAGGCTGATGATTGATGATGAATGATGATGCAATTTAAATGTTTATGCCTTTCATACATAATCAGCCTATAATGTTCCCACTGTTGGGACACAGGCCTCCTCTTGGTGAGAGGGAGCGGGCTGTAATCCACCACGCTGACCCAGTGCGGATTGGTAGAAGTCACATGTCTTCGAAGTCTTTGGCTCTAGGACATGCTGGTTTCCTCACGATGTTTGCCTTCACTATTTTGGGAGCAGTGGTGATGAAATAATTTACACAAAGTAAAGCGCCTGATAGGGTTCGAACCTACAACCTACGACTTGTAAGTCGCGGCAGCTACCAGTAGGCCACCGCTACTCTCATTACTAAGCCTTTTATAACAGCCTCCTGAAAATTAAAGATTTTTTTTTTTAGTAATTATAAACTTGCGTTTGACTGCAATCCCGCCTGATGGTAAGCAGTGATGCAATCGTTGATGGTAAAGCGCGCTAGTTTATTACGCCCATTCACTTAAAAAACCTTAGTGAATAGGAAGGAAGACGGCAGTTGAGCGAGGTGGTGCAATGTTAGACCCAATAACACGACCAACGATGCTGCGCCAGAGGGAGATTGATGTGAAGACCCTCCACGACCAAACTCCCGGCACAACAACATTTGACGCATCGTACCCGGCACACATCGCAACACAACTGCTCAGACCCGTCCTCCGTACGGCTTCACCAGACATCATGCCGGAACACGACGAATCGCTTGGCGGCAAGACTTTGTCTGGTGGGTGGTAACTTTTGCCGGCAGCCGATGTTATGGCCTACCACCGAGAGACGTACGTACCGAGGAGATCATGCAAAATTCTACTTTACATTTACTTAAGTGGTTTTTATCCCAAATTGGCAAGTGTACTAATCGTTTGAGAATTTTGGGGTTTAAACACTACCCGACACTACAAGACCTTCCGAGTGCTCATCGAGTATTTCAGGATATCGCCAAGCGGTTGATCGACACTTCGCGTGACTAAGCTGGCCTATTTTTAGGCCGTGGGAGCACAGCTGATGCCCTCTACAGTGGCAATGCTGCCAGGTATATTGGACACAACCCACTGACGCAGATGAATTAAAGCGGTTCATAGTTTAATGCAATTAATTGTACTTCTATATAAATTGAAATCAATGTTTGTTTTGTATGATTAATTTGTTTTATGTGTTCCGAAAACATTGATTAGGTTGTAATGCGACTTTGGTAGTGTGTTCAGGGGACTCTCGTACCCATATGTTCCTACGTGGCATTGTTATGCATATAACGGTCGTAGCTATTAATATAAATTTTTGATAACTCGTATATTGTGCTAGCTTTCCGGCCTTTCCGCCCGCGGCTTCGCCCGCGTGGAATTCGGCTATACAGTATGTTAAATAACAGAGGGCGTTCCCTTAAACTCGTTAATATATATCATTAATAGATTAAAATAAAAATATCAGCATAGAAAAATAAGCATAAAAAAATCCGAATAAAAAAAATTGTAATTGGAAATAAATTTGAAACCTCCTGTTTTAAATCAAAATAGTAGTCGTCATGTATAAATAAATTGCGACGTTGCCGTCTTTCATGTTCGCGTGCACAGTGTGTTTCTTTTACATGTCAATTTAAAATTTTTATTGAATATTTTCTTATTGGAAAAAATTTTAAAACATTTTGTTTTCGAATGGAAATATTTTTTTTAGCATGTATGTATGCTATACTACTTCGGGTTAACGGGAACGCCCTCTGTTAGTTAACATACTGTATATATAGCTTAGATTTCCATCGGCAATATCAAATTTTTCAATAAAAGGTAGCCTATGTCCTTTCTCTGGGTCTAAAGATTGTCTGTGTCAAATTTCATCAAAACCGGTTGAGAGATTTAAGCGGCAAAGCGTAATAGACAGACAGACAGACAGGGTTACTTTCGCATTTATAATATTAGTATGGATTTATGATTTGTCAAATTGAATATACTGATATATAACTACACAGAAACCGACCCGCCACTGGTAACTATGGATTACCTATGTATTAAATGAAAAAAAAACGTTTGTCGGTTATTAAGAGAAAGTTGCTGTTCAATGAATCTTGAAGTTATTCATATGACAAAGAACATAATATTTCTACGCTAAAGAGTTTAGAATCATGTGCTAAATTCATAGTTACAGAACCTGTAGTGTTTGTATCTCCTAAAAGGTACATACTAACATTGTCTCATGTACACTCGTAGTCGAGGTATCAATCAATCTGGCAGTCTGCTATTGACACTGTTCAAGGTTGGACGTGTGCTGCTTGCGATACGAGTGTAGTGGTGAGCCAGTGAATAACAGGTGTTACCGTAAGTATAAGGGTCCTTACAAGTGGCGACGAGGAGAAAAGGTCAGTAATAATTTTTTTTTTTTGGGGGGGGGAAAGGTGGCGTATGGTACCTAATGTTTTGTTCCCGCCAAACTCAAAAGATGTGTAATTCGTACTAGTACTAGAAAAACGTAATTAAACATAGTTAAAACGCATTTCTAAATAGAAGTTATGACCCCAAAGCAGAAATAAGAAACTAGAAAAAATAATATTTTGTTTACATGCGAGGAGACGATGAGTCATAATAACACATCCTATTTCGTAAGTACATACCTGCCGCCTCAGCGAGACTAACATAACGTAAACAAAGTACAAACAGGCGGTTGATTGTGTTACCTACTATTATTTACATCAAAATGTAGACGGCTTTTTCCTTGGTACCTACCTATCTTAATTATTTGATAAATTGCAAACAAGTAATGATTTATTAAGAAGATCAAAAATAACGTTTACTCAGATTTGCATTGTACGTAATCTAAATGATACTTTATTCTATAATGTAGGTACCCTAGACAGCTATGGGATACTATTATACCTACAGGTTGATAATTTTAATTGCTTGCGCGCCTACTTAATTACCTTTGTAACATAATATTATGATGTACCTAATTTAGGATTTTAACTACACATTTAATAAACAGTTTCGTGACAGACTTAAGGTGCAGTAAGCTACCTACCTAAGGAACTTTTAACGTTTTAATAAGGTTCAAAATTCGTATGTAGATATGGTAAAAGTAGTACGTCACCTGGGTGTTATGTTTGATTCGGTTTTGTCATACAGACCGCACTAGGATCACATTTGTAACAAGGTCACCCACTTACTCTCTTTTATATTACGAAATGCCAAACCATTTAAAGATCGGCAAACATTCTTGATGCTGTACTATTCTAGGGAATAGTAATAAGGTCTATATTGGAGTACTGCACCTCTGTGTGGTTTCCAATGTATAATACTCACATAGATCGCATAGAGTCTGTACAGAGATTTGTCAGAATCTGAGCGCGGAATGTTTTGTCTTGTTTTGTCGACCACCGTGACGTAGCGGACGGCGCGCCTGCCTGCGGCGTGGGGGCCCCGGGTTCGGTCCCCGGCCGGGTCGTGATGGAGAGCGGTCTTTTCCTGATTGGCCTGGGTCTTGGATGTTTGTCTATGTATATAGAGTCTATTATGGGTGTAGTGTCGTTGAGTTTGGTGGCCCATGACGCAGGTCTCGAACTTGCTTTGGGGCTGGCTCCGTCTGTGTGGTTTGTCCGTATATATTTATTTATATTTATAATGTGGTCTCAGACGTAAACTCCGCAATTACCATCAGCGGCTCACACTTTCACATGAAGAGTCTTGAGAGAAGGAGATGGGTCAGTGATTTAAGTGTAAGTATTGCCATAGAATAAAGAGGGGAAGTAGGTTATCTGCGACCCAATCCGCGATTTAATTGCCTACTGTCTTAGGGTTGACGACTGTCCGCGCTTCGTCGGTTACGGTTGTCGCCCAAACCGCTAACAAATATTTATAGACTAAGAGCTTATGTTTAAATTATTTGCTTAGTATTTAATTTACATATACTAGTCAGCCTTTTTTTTTGTAATTTTTATTTTTAGTTTTGTACACATAAAGAACCATATTTATTTTTATTTTTAATTAATACAAATATAAATAATACAAACATAACATCTATTGAATCAAACATTTAATACAAAATTACAAATTAGCTACAGAAAAATACGTACTTTCTTCGGTTTCGACTATTACGAAACGCGTTGTTATTAAACTTTAATGTGTAATATATCCGTATCCTTGTAAATAACTTTTAGAAATATAATTTGAAAAATATAAGTCTTTTATTTGTTCATAAATAGACATACCAACTTTGCAGTTTATGTGATCATTTTTTAAAAGCTAATGTGCCAAAAAGCCGTGACGCGCGAACCTCGTTCCGTGCTAGCCGCGACTAGCGCAGTCATAGGCACTCTAATATTGTGTTTAGGTGTGCGTGCGGCGACGCGTAGATACTATGGCGCACACATACAAGCCGCGCGCGGTCCGTTTGTATGAAGATAACGTACTTCCCTCTCTTTATTCTATGGTATTGCATTAAATTGCTAACGGCTCCTTTGATATTAAATTACTTGACCAGTTTACTCCTATAGGAACTTTAAAATGCCAACTCGATCTGTATGCATTCCACAATTATTCAGTATTCCCGCTAGTAACAATAATGTTTCTAAGAATAACCCGTTATCCAGAATGTGCAATCAAAATAATACAATATGCCCTAAGGTAGACTCGTTCCTGAACAATTTTAACGAATTAAGAAATGGTTTGTATAAATTGTAAATGTTTGTATAATGTCATTTAGTAAATTGTCCATATTAATCCGTCTCTACGGAAGCATTAATCATTGAATGTTGTGTACAGGAATAATTGGACTTCAGATTTATGTACTGTATGTTTTCTTAACTCTGGTGATTGTCTTGGTATGTAGTCTATCACTGTACTTATTAAATAAAATAAATAAATAGGTATGCTGACAACAGAATGTACCATATCTACCTTTCACTAGCACTCGCAAACTAACGAAGCAATTGTTTAAAATAAGTGAATTCTATTTAATTAGAATTTAGTTACAAATGGATTCCATTAAATTGGAGTTGAGCTAAAATCGTCGGGATTCCATTAAATTGGAATTGAGATCTAATCTTCTGGATTCCATTAAATTGGAATTGGGATAATATCTTCTGGATTCATTAAATTGGAATTGGGATATTATCTTCTGGATTCCATTAAATTGGAATTGGGATAAGATCTTCAGGTTTCCATTAAATTGGAATTGAGCTAAATTCGTTGGGATTCCATTAAATTGGAATTGAGATCTAATCTTCTGGATTCCATTAAATTGGAATTGGGATAAGATCTTCAGGTTTCCATTAAATTGGAATTGAGCTAAATTCGTCGGGATTCCATTAAATTGGAATTGAGATCTAATCTTCTGGATTCCATTAAATTGGAATTGGGATAATATCTTCTGGATTCATTAAATTGGAATTGGGATATTATCTTCTGGATTCCATTAAATTGGAATTGGGATAAGATCTTCAGGTTTCCATTAAATTGGAATTAAGCTAAATTCGTCGGGATTCCATTAAATTGGAATTGTGATCTAATCTTCTGGATTCCATTAAATTGGAATTGGGATAATATCTTCTGGATTCATTAAATTGGAATTGGGATATTATCTTCTGGATTCCATTAAATTGGAATTGGGATAAGATCTTCTGGTTTCCATTAAATTGGAATTGAGCTAAAATCATCGGGATTCCATTAAATTGGAATTGTGATCTAATCTTCTGGATTCCATTAAATTGGAATTGGGATAATATCTTCTGGATTCATTAAATTGGAATTGGGATATTATCTTCTGGATTCCATTAAATTGGAATTGGGATAAGATCTTCAGGTTTCCATTAAATTGGAATTGAGCTAAATTCGTCGGGATTCCATTAAATCGGAATTGTGATCTAATCTTCTGGATTCCATTAAATTGGAATTGGGATAATATCTTCTGGATTCCATTAAATTGGAATTGGGATAAGATCTTCTGCATTCCATTAAATTGGAATTGGAATTTGGCTTCTTTTAAATAAGAAGTCATGGGTTAAAGTAGATAAAACGCTTTCATTAAAATGAAAGTAGTTGTTGTTGGGTTCCATTCAATTGGATGTCTTTCCAGGTCGCCTTAGAGAACGATCCACCATGTCGAGTCTGCTACCGCCTCCAGAAAAATTAATTCTTGAAGGTGATAGTTCTTCTATGGGAATAAAATGGGAGAAATGGGGGAGGTCACTTCTTATTTACCTTGAAGCATCTGACGTTAGCATTGATTTTAAAAAGAGAGCAACGCTATTAGTATTAGGTGGATCTGCACTTCAAGACTTATTTTATAACTTGCCTGGAGCAAATATTAATCCTGGAAATGACGTCAATATTTTTGATGTAGCTATTAGTAAGCTTGATGATTACTATCTTCCCAAACAAAATAAGACCTATGAAAGACACATATTTCGACAAATAGCGCAAGTAGAAGGTGAAAATTTTGAACAATTTTGCTTAAACTTCGAGAACAAGTAGCCAAATGTAAGTTTGACAAGCCGGATGATCAGATTATTGACAAAATAACGGGATATTGTCTATCATCAGAATTAAGAAAGAAGATTCTCACCATGGGGGACGAGATCACATTAGATAAAGTAATATCAGCTGCAAATACACTAGAAATAGTTAATCACCAATTTGAAAGTTATGAAAAAAAAAAGATAAGACAAAAAACTTATGAGATAAACGGAAAAATAAAACTACATACATGAATAATTCCAGATGGGAGACTCAAAACAAACAATCTATTAAGTGCAATAGATGTGGTCATGTACATACTTCTCAAGGTTCGGCCTGTCCAGCTTTAGGAAAAAAGTGCAATGGTTGTGGCAAATTAGGCCACTACCAACGCTGCTGTCAAACTAAATCTATTGAATTAAAACGAAATTAGAACAAAAACAGAACTCGCACAAAAACGACCATAAAAGACAAAAGCAAGATATAACAGTTAATTCTTTAGAAGAAGAGCAGGTAGAATACATATTTAACTTAAATGATGATGCAACAATAAAATGTGAAATAGGAGGAGTAAGTTTAGAAATGTTAATAGACTCTGGTTGCAAATTGAACTTGATATCGGATAAAACTTGGGATCATTTGAAAGGAAACAAGGTACATTGTTATAATCAGATCCGAGAACCGAATAAAATATTTTTAGCATACGGCAGTAAAACTCCATTACATGTAACTATAATAAAAGCTAATAGCAAACAAGACCGGGCTCAAAATTTATGTCATAGGAGATGGATCAAGAAAAATCTTCTAGGAAAGGACACTGTACATCTTGGGGTTTTAGAATTAGGGCTCGGTGTGAACCTAATAAATTGTAATCAAAAAAGATCTCAGCCGTTTAATAAATTTAAAAGGTCTTTATAGGAATTCCTATAGATCCATAGTGAAACCTGTGATGCAACTATCCCGAAGAATACCTATATTGCAAAAAAGAGAAGGGGAAGGAATATAGTAATCGGAAAACAAGAGCAGAGGAGCCAGGAATATGTCAAGGGGAGAAGGAATATAGTGATTGGAAAAGAAGAGCAGAGGAGCCAGGAATATGTCAAGGGGATAAGGTATTTGAAAGAAATGGAAAAGACAATTAAGCTTTCAACTAATTGTAACCTCGAATGTCATGTGGTTGAAAAGTCGGTTTTTCTGTTAGTGATTAAACAAGTAAATACCTGATTTTAAATAAGGATAATAAAAAATTGTTAAAAAGGAAGGGATGTAGTGTTTGTATCTCCTAAAAGGTACATACTAACATTGTCTCATGTACACTCGTAGTCGAGGTATCAATCAATCTGGCAGTCTGCTATTGACACTGGTCAAGGTTGGACGTGTGCTGCTTGCGATACGAGTGTAGTGGTGAGCCAGTGAATAACAGGTGTTACCGTAAGTATAAGGGTCCTTACAGAACCCAAATTACGTTACAAACTATTGATCTTAACCTGACTCATTTTTAAGAATATTACTAATCCATTGCTTTTTTTATAAATTATAAACTAGCGCTTGACGGCAATCCCATCTGATGGTAAGCAGTGACGCAATCGATAATGGTAAAACGCACTAGTTTATTAAGAGCCTATTCACTCTAGCCTTGCTCAAATTATAGTCCGACGGAACCACAATTGTAGTATGACGGAAACACCACCGCTGGCAAATTGTTCTAGTCCCTCGATGTACGCGGTATGAAAGAGGAGGCGAAACGCTTCGTCCGAATCGTGGTGGTGTTAACGAAGTAAGGGTGGAAACTCGCCCTGCGACGGGTCGTCCGATGGTGGAACGGAGATGGGGAACTAAATCATGCAATCCCCTCGCACACTCACCAAAATGAATCCTATAGAACATCGAAAGGCTGAGTACTCTACGCCTGTGCTCTAGGCTTTGGAATCAGCCACAATAACATAAAAAGCGCAATGAACGTTGTTGATCTGTCAAAATGACAACCATTGCTGCTGATAGTGTGTTACGCAATTAACCTACAGCTTGCGTATCGTTACACTCTGTATAGTATACAAATCATCATCATCATCATCATCTCAGGGTTAACCCCAGTCGCATCCGAAGCTCTTTCAGCTTTAGAGTCTGGGATCCGCTTTACCAGTCTAACTGCTGATTTGGCTAACCTTCGATATTTTCCGTGAAGCGACTGCCGTCTGACCTACACAACCCAAAGGCGATATCGAATCTTTGGCAGTTAGACCAATTGTTGAACTTTTGAGGGCTCCTACAACCCGTAACGACTGCCATTAGGTGTTCGTATGGCAACCAGCATAGCATACAAATTCCTACAATAAATTAAAACCCTTAAAATTTAACTCCTAAATCGTAAACTGATAAAAGTTGATCCCTTGGTACGAAGTCGAAAAGTTTTTCTCATTAAAATGGTTTAGTAATTATAAAGTTAGTTATTATTGCCAGATAGCATATTGGATGATATTTAATGAGGTCTGTGAACTTTATAAAATATTTAAGTACGGTTTACAAAAGTTTTAAACTAATGACTTCGTAAAAGATTTCAGTAATCTTGTCTTAAAGTTGCCTATTAATGCCAATGATTTATTGGTCGTATTCAAAACTAGCGGCCGCCAGCGACTTCATTCGCGTGGAGTTAGTTATGCTCCGCTCCTATTAGTCGCAGCGTGATTCTATATAGCTTAAAGCCTTCCTGGATTAATGGGCTATCCAACGCAAAAAGATTTTTTCAAATCGGACCAGTAGTTCCTGTGATTAGCGCGTTCAAACAAACAAACAAAGTCTTTAGCTTATTTACATTGGTACAGGCATAACCTGGAATTAAACATGCACACTCATACTTGAGAGGCTGGTGTTTTAACCACTAGGCTACCACGACTTACCAAACACGATATTTCACTATTTAATTAAATAAAGTAGGTGATATTTTATTTCAACAATAAACCCATAATCCATCTTCGACTTTGCTTGGTCGGATAACAATACACTTTTAAGCTTCTATAATCCCAAAATGATTAAACGTGCGTGCTCTCCCGTTTATTTTTACAACTTTTAAGCTATAATCTTCTATTTTAGGTAGATATTTACCTATATCAACATAAGAGAGATGACATGCGTGCCAACAATCTCACACCGCGGGATGCCAGAGATCGTGCGAAATGGAGGCGTATTAGTAGGAAAGCGGACACCGGGCTCCAACGCGAAAGCCGCGAATGCGACCGGGATTATACTCTGAGATGATGATGACTTACCTATATCAACATATTTATGATCCTCGATTATCAACAAGTACCAGAGACAAATAAATATCTAGTCCATAATTCATTTTTTTTTACTCCTGTCTCTAACAAATTTCCGCTAGCATATCTACAAAATCCCGTCAGCATTTATGTCATCAAAACTTCAATTCAACATTTCTAATATCAAGTTGGGAAGTGGTGAGAAATCTGATACCTTCCTAATAGCGAAAGTTTTGAAGGGTCAGTGAATGCCGTCAGTCTTCAAGCCATCCTTATGTTGAACCGTAGTAATCGGTCCAACTTCCGAATTTGATCTCAACTTCTGGGCCCTCAATTAGAGCCGAGTAGGTTTCATATTATTTATTACATACTTAGTTCTGTTATGTGGAGTGTAAATGTTTTGAATTAATTATAATTATGTGCATGTTTCTAGATTATCCTTTTGGATGTCTTTGTTATTTAATTGGTTGGAAACCCAATCAAACACACGTACAATATATGTAGCATAGATTTAGCCTTTAAGCTCAGATTTGTAATGGCAATTTTTTAACGAAGCGTTTTTTTTACATACTTTTTTATTTTCAACCCACTGCTTAGTTCCAAGAACAACTAACAGTTTATTGTTAAGGCGCTGGGAAACGCTTTCTTTTTTCTCAATGCTCGGCTTAAAACCGAGAATCAAAAATCCAGTTCCTGATAAAATTCCACCGTGATATTTTTAAGTCCGTGTTAAGCCTTTTTCCCTACGTAGGAATTTATTTTGAACATAGGTGATTTCCGTTGCTCATGTTTAGTATTTACATGAAATTGACGCCGATTCCCATGTCCAGAAACTAAAATAAATTTAAGTTAAGTGCAATCCGATTTTTTATTTCTATTTCATTAAAAAAACAAAAGAATACTAGTTTGGTCCTGTCAAATTAAAATAAACCCTATACAGTTTAAACGTGGTTAATAAAAGTTTAAATGGCAGTCGTTACGGGTTTTTGGAGCCCTCAAAAATCCTACAATTGGTCTAACTGCAATGCTTCGATATCGCCTTTGGGTTGTGGAGGTCAGACGGCAGTCGTTTCACGGAAATATCACGGAAAGAAGCAACTACCGCTTCACGCAAAATATCGAAGTTTAGCTAAAATCAGCAGTTAGACTGGTAAAGCGGACCCCAGACTCCCAAGCTGAAAAAGCTACTGATGCGACTGGGATTAACGCTGAGTTGATGATAATGATGAGTTTAAACGTGATTAAAAACGTGGCGACTAAAAATACATCAATTTCAGCCAAACACTAATTAATAACTAATTTGCCAGAACTTCACAAATTTTACACACTTAAGTGGCAGTGAGCCGAGCACATTGTTAGTAGGACCGATGTCCAACGGGGCCGACGGGTTCTCGAGTGGCGACCACGCACCGAAAGAGCAGCGTGGGTAGGCCCCCGACAAGGTGAACCGATAACCTGTTGAAGGTCGCGGGAAACTAAAATGCGGGAGGCGCAGGACCGGTCGTCGTGCCTATGTCCAGTAGTGGATGTCTTTCGGCTAAAATGATGATGATAACGACACAAATTTTTATCTTCTACCCTTTTTCTAATGAAATTGAAAGAAAATAATGCAGTGAACCTGAATTTAGTTTAGATAGTGAGATATCGGCGCCAATATCAACATACCTATACGACTTAGTCCTTAAACCGAAGGAAACCGTTCGTGATGAAGTTTAACATAAACACATAGCATCTTTAGGCCTTCCTCCCCTTCATTCAGAAAGACTGACAAACACTTACAAACCATTCGAGATACAAACACTCCTTCACAATGAGCGTTGAAATAAGATTGTCAGCAAACATCCCTTACATTCATTCAGTGTCATGATCATTCGTTTACACAGTTCTATTCATCCATCCGTACCCTCGTGTATTCTTCAATTTCCGTTCATCCCATCTACAAACATATACATTGTGTGATTTCCTCAATTATTTCGCGTTTGCTCTTTAACATTTCAACGGCTGAAGTTTAATAGTCTGAAGATAAATGAGAAATCTCGTTAATCAAAACGCATGTCCTTGCTGTTATGGTAAATGAAATACTTAGAGCAAAAATATTTCTATAGAATTTCTTGTTCATTAGAAAAGACTTATTCCCCATAGGAACAAACCGAGGTAATGAATAAATATATATTAGTCATAAAGCTGAAGAGTTTGTATGTAAACTCGCTAATCTCTGGAACGGATCTACCGCATCTATTAGTTGAAGTTCGACTTCTTTTTTTGCATTGTGTATCTTTATTATTCAATAAGGCTTTATATTGAGTTAGGACTCTAAAAAGCGAGAAACCAAAAACTAGAGAAAAGCGAGGGCAAACAACGCGATGCGATGGGGTGAGATGGGTAGACAACAAATTTTACGCGGGCGAAATTGATTGAAAAACTAGTAAGTAATTAATACTACCGACCAACCACCACCACTAATCATAATCATGATTATAAGTATTATTTACTAACAATGTATGGGATGTCCACTTACTCCGAAATTAAATGAAGCGGTATTTCTGGACACGGTTTACACTGTCAGGGGGGAGCCCTGACCGCCACGCTTAGACCCTGGTTCAGACACCGGTGGCCTACTATTTTCTTTTTTACTACTATTTACTTTTTGTTTTTATTTTTATATTTAAGATATAACTCATGTATTTAATGAAATCAAAGGAATACTAGTATCCCAACATTTAGTCAATTATTTTTACCCAGAATCTGGATTGACGCCCGGTTCAGTATTCTGCTGAAATTTAGACCACTATATAGACACTATGTCATGAAATTAAATATCACTTCAACGGTATCTTCTTTCTTTTGAGTTAATGATGCTTTTGAGATTAATTATGCCTAGACGGTAGCTGTAATAGCCGCACCAGTAGCGTTTATTAGATCCTTAAAATTGCAAGTGTATGGACACTTGGGAGACTCCCGTAAGCAGGTCATGTTCTAAACGAAACGCACTCGTATCTAATGTTGGACAGATCTGTAAGCTGCCAATTTTTCAAGCTGTATTTGCTGCAACTCACCTTGGTACACAATCTATTGAGTATAATCCTGGGGACGTTCCTGGGACTTCAAGAATTCAAATGTTCATGCTGTGTTTCTTGTGAGAAAACGGTGCTTGAACGGTGTTCATTACACTCGTATAACTCGAGAATAAATTTTTATAATTTTAAATTTACTTTACTATTCCAAGCTTGAATTTTTACCACAGTTTAGTTCAAGAAGTAAGCCTTATCCCGTAAATCCGCCTTAGCCACATCCCTTTTCCATACATGCGTACTCGGTCCATAATAACATCTTTTCATATCGGGCTGTTCTGAATGGAGGCACCCATTTACTTCTGCAATAGGACCAAGTAGCAAATCTGATGGATCCTTCAGAAACCTGATGGGCTAAAATATATATTTTGTGAAGTAAGCTTAACCCAAATAGAAGTTACAGCCTGAAATATTGGCAATAGTATTTGCAAGCAATTACGTGTTTCATTTCAAAGAAATAATTTTGCAGGAATAAATTACAAAAGTTTTCCAATTTAGTTGGAGTGTTAATAAGTTTATAGCAATTAATCTTTAGCACTTGATATACGGCTTATCTTCTACTAACTTTTTGGAAGGTCAACATAAGTAAATATTTCAATATGGCTGACTGGTGAGCGGAGTTCAGAATGATATGCCAAATATTCCTGATAAAAAAAAAATAACTTTTGAAACGAGCTATAGAAATCTATATAAATAAAAATGAATTGTTGTTCGTTAGTATGATTATAACTCGAGAACGGCTGGGCCGATTGAGCTGATTTTGGTTTTAAAATGTTTGTCGTAGTCCAGGGTAGGTCTAAACGGTGAGCAAATAAGGAAAAATTGCGAGTAAGATAGAGTAAAACGACAATTCCATTTTCCCATATAAAAGTTGACCACTTACTTTCTGTCAAACACTTCACAGTATTTGTACTCTCAGTCCCACTCGAATTGAAGAACGCATTAAAACAAGACTTTTGAATCGACAACATAATATCAAGTTTGCTCATAACATCGTGTATTTAAATTTCAAAATACAAAAATAATAATTAATAGGTTGACATGTTTGACGGGTGCCAACCTTACAGTGTCACCAACTCTCAAAAATATTTAAATACGTCCATGGATACAACGTGTAGCCACGTGACGTGTGTCAGCTATATTTATATGATATAACATAACGTACGCCTTGGGGGAGGCCTTTGTCCAGCAGTGGACATCTATAGGCTGAAGAAGAAGAAGAAGATAGCATAACGTTATGCTATCTTCTTCTTCTTCTGAAAATGAAAAGAAATGGAAGATGAAAATGGTAAGAAAGCTGAACGCAAATATTAGTATTTGCGTTCAGCTTTCTTACCATTTTCATAGACCACACAGAAATACCGCCAAATTTGTGCGATTTAAAGCATAATTAATCCATACTAATATTATAAATGCGAAAGTAACTCTGTCTGTCTGTCTGTCTGTCTGTTACGCTTTCCCGCCTAAACCTCTCAACCGATTTTGATGAAATTTGGCATAGACAATCTTTAGACCCTGAGAAACAACATAGGCTACCTTTTATCCCGGAAAAATTTGATGTTCCCGAGGGAAATCTAAAAAGCGCGATATAACCTTAGTCCACGCGGGCGAAGCCACGGGCGGAAAGCTAGTGAATAATAAAACCGTATATTATCTTAAAACAATATTTCAACATTAAACGCACCCGAAAGTTACTCAGTCATACCGAAGAACACTCCTGACTAGATTAGCACTGAAGAAGAGCAAGAAATTGCACGTGAAGAGCGCCGCCTTAGTATGGCTCGACGGCGTGGTTCTGACTCACAAGAGCAAAGGGAAGCAGACCGTGAAACGGCTTGGTTGACAATGCGAAATAATCGAGTAAACCTCAGAGATTAACAGCTAGATAATTTACGAAACACAAGAAGAAATTCATCAAATACTGATTTGATTCAGGCAGCTTTTCAATACGATTACAACAATGATTACTGCTTGCATACTAGCGTTTGGTGGAACTGGTAAGACATTCCTCATGTCAGTAGTTTTAGCCACTGTTCACGCAAAATTCAATATTGCCGTTGCAGTTGCTTCTTCTGGAATAACAGCCACGTTGCTAGAAGGCATATTCTGCATTAAAATTTCCATTAAATCTTCAATCTATTGAAGGACCAACCTGTAACATTACAAAGCGCTCCAATGCCAATGTTTTATCCGAATCGAAGATCATTATCTAGGACAAATGCTAAATGGCGCATAAACGTGCATTGGAAGCATTTAATCGAGAAGATCTAGGTAATGACTCGAGATGTTTTGGAGGCGCAATGATTTTACTGTCTGGCGATTTCCGCCAAACATTGCCAGTAATTTCCAGATTGACTGCTGCCAATGCAATAAACGTTTGCCTCAAATCATCGAATCTATGGCGCTATGTTAAGAAACTTCAGATGACAACAAACATGAGAGTTGCATTGCTGAACGATACATCTGCAGAAGATTTCTCTGAGAAATTGCTGAATATCGGTAATGGTCGAGCACCTGTCGACGAATCGAGCGGATTAATTTTATTTCGTCCGAATTTCTGTAACTTTGTATTATCGAAACACGAACTCATCAACAAAGTATTCCCAAACATCATTACTAACCTCAAAAATAATGAATGGTTGAGTAAGCGAGCAATATCGGCAGCTGAAAATAAAGATGTAGATGACTAAAACTACACAATTCAGAACGAGATCATTGGTATACTGCATTCTTTCAAATCTATTGACTGTGTAACAAATGAAGATATCCAAATATCCAATTTTTAAACTCCTTGGATGTACAGTCAAGACCAAAAGTCGAGTTACAATCTCACAAAACTATGGCCAAGCAATACTAGTTGTAGTTACGACCTTCTTACACTTATACACTTTGACAACTTGCTGCCCGCTTATGATTGTTAGGTACTACTTACTAATTTCAACGCTCACAGTACGTGTTTAAATAGCCTAGCGGTTCTCGTCTTGATAGGCGTTCAAGGTGGTTCGAGTTCAAATCTAATAACTTACAAAATATTTTTGAAATGTTTATTGGTGAGTTATGAATGCTGACAACAAAAATATGTAAAAATACCGATCCGCAACTTAACGATGATACTTTATTTTAAGATTTTTTCTATATTAGAGTCATTATAAAAAGATGACGGTAGATTTGAAACAAACTGAACAAAAAATATTCCACTACCTACAATAACTATTATTAACTACAATAACTCAAATAATATTACTTAGCTCTTGTTGGTTGGTGAACATATAGTTACGAGTTCGTGTTATTAGTTTTACTTTTTTAATCAATATGCAGGCATATGCAGCAATATATCTCAAATATCATAATTTAAAACCGGCTTTTGTGTAAGTTGTTTTTATTATTATTTGGGTAAAGTGCAAACCAATCTCTTGTTGAAAATGTGTAATAAATTTGTTATTGTTTTAGAGAAATACTGTAAGCCAAAGTCAAGAGGTTGGAGGACGAAGGTGGCTTATGTGTCGAGACAAGTGGAACGAAACAACAATATTTACCGTTGAATAAACCTTTAAATCTTGCGAAGAAGAGAGGTTGCATTTGTGGTTTAAAAATAAACTGGCGATACTGGTGGAGACTTATCGAGTTAAACAAAAACAATTTATAACAATCACAGTGCAGAAGTGTCCTACAAAGTGTTTTAAATATATAACATTATATATCGTAATAACGGACTCTAAACCAACTCGTAAAGTAATTTAGCTAAGCGACAGTAATATGTTCGGTTGGCTTAATGGCTAACAGATGTCGCCTTTTGCAATTTCAATACAAATTACTTTTGGTAAATTATAAAAACAATAATTTCGGAATTCGATAAGAAATAAGTTCGTTTACTTTTGAACTAAGAAAGCGCTTAAAGATTATAATCTCATGCCTTCAAACTCCGAAAAAAGGCACTGCAGGATGGCATGCTATACACGCAAAAAAATTGTAAATGTAATAAGCACTGTTTTGTGTTCTAAGTATAGATTACTAGCTTTCGCCCGCGGCTCCGCCCGCGTGGACTAATATTTTTCGTATCCCACGGGAACTGCATATTTTTCCGGGATAAAAAGTAGCCTATGTGTTATTCCAGACTATTATCTACCCCTGTGCCAAATTTCAACCAAATCCATTCAGTAGTTTTTACGTGAAAGAGTAACAAACATCCATACATCCATACTTACAAACTTTCGCCTTTATAATATTAGTAGGATTTTATGATTGTAATAATATTCAGGTTAATCTTCAATCCTCTTTTCCTTAAGAAAATGAATAATTAAGCTATAACCTCTTTAATGATAACATGTAATACTATAACTTTCATATCTAAAAACCAAAAATGTTTTTTATATTTTTTACCATAATAATATTGTGCGGGATAGACTTGCAGGACCATTAAGTGGACGTATGCGTTTGCACTCTGCACGTTCTGATGCACACTCTGTTGCTGGGTTGGTGGTAATAAGTGAGACTTCGGTGTGTTGACTTACTTCGTATATTCTTCCACAATATTAGCGGGGTCACTAGTTAACTTACACTACTATTGATTCTTGACTGTTGATCCTGTAGAGATCTTGCTGTTGATCTTGACTGTAGCTGTTGATTCCTCACGTCGAAGATAAATGTGATGTAGGTGTCACTGTTACTGTAGCTTATCAACGTCGAAGATTAATGTCTCTTCTTACTGTGTTGTTGACTCCTCAATGGTGAAGACGAATGTGTCCTGCTGCTCAGACGTGGGGCCTATTTATACTACGACAAGGGCGCAAACCGTGGGAAGCGACGAGAGCATCGGGTATCACCAGCCATTGTCTTAAGCACGTTCCTGGGCTGCATCCTAAACCTGAGGGTCTCCAGTTTATAATGCTTATTACAAGGGTTCGTTTTATTGCGACTGTCCCAAGGGATTGTTTTATTGTGACTGTCCCAAGGGATGGTTCTATGGAACCTTTTTGGCGTTGTTACAATCAGCCAGATGCCGGACAACCGTTTCTATTACAATTTCATTGATGTCTGTTGCAGTTTATAACAGGGGAGCACTTTATAACGTTTGTCTTTGTCATTGATACTTTGTTAAATGTTCATAGTCGTTCCTTTCATAATTTTTGCCTTGCCAGATGTGTATAACTATTGAATGACGATCCTTCATCACAATAAACGATCGTCCATCTCACGCTTTCTAAATTCTTACGCACAAATGTTCTATTCTAAGTAATATTATAACAATACACTATTCGGAATTAGTTTCTATACACTATTTAAAACTATTCGTCCCGCACATCACTCCCGCCGTGCGACCGCGTCGCAGCTATCTCCGGTGCGGATTCATCTTCCATTTGCAGAGGCAGGACTACTAGCTTCCTCACCGGCCGTCGTAGCACACCTCCCTTGGTTCGCACGTCCACTGTTCGCACGATGTCGTCGGGACCCGGATACGTCGCTATGACTCTGCCACGCGGCCATATATTGCGCGGCAGGTTGGGGTCGACGACCTGTACAAGGTCGTCGACTTGTATCTTCGGTCCTCTTCCATGCGGCTCCCGCCGGTGTTGCAACTCCGGGAGGTACTCCTGGACCCAGCGTTTCCAGAAAAGGTCGGCGAGCCTCTGTGCTGCTCGCCAACTGGATCTCGATGCGGCGTCTTTTTCGTCGAAAGTGCCCGGTTGAGGCACTCGTCCCGAGCTTCCCAATAAGAAGTGGTTCGGGGTCAGGGCTTCTGGGTCCTCTGCACTGACTGACACGTGTGTCAGGGGGCGGCTGTTGATGGTGTATTCCACCTCTGCGAGTAAGGTGGTGAGTACTTCCTCTGTAGGGTGACGCTCATGTAGCGTTGCGGCCAGTGCGGTCTTCACTGAGCGGACCATACGTTCCCAGGCTCCTCCCATGAATGGGGCGCCTGGTGGAATGTAGCGCCATGCGATGGTTCGCTTTGCGGCTTCCTCAGCTGTTGCCTCGTCGATCGCCCGTCGAAGTTCTCTGTCAGCGGCCTTGAGGTTGGTCCCATTGTCAGACCATATCTCCGTCGGGCATCCTCGCCGGGCTATCATCCTTCTGACAGCCATGATTGCAGAGTCGGCGGTGAGAGAGCCGGCCATCTCTAAGTGTATGGCTCGCGTGGTGAGGCATGTGAACAGCGCCACATACCGCTTCTGTCGTGCGCGTCCGACGGTCACTGACAGCGGTCCAAAATAATCGACTCCTGTATACGTGAAGGGTCGTTTGTGATGCGCCAGGCGACACGATGGTAGGTCTCCTGTTCGTGGGTGTGGAGGCGCCTGTGTCCTCATCCTGCACAATAGACATCTCTTCAGCAGCGCTCGTGTAGCGGGTCGTAATCGCAGCACCCAGTACTGTTGCCTGCACTCGTTTACCGTTGCCTCTACGCCTGCGTGAAGTAGTCTGCGGTGAATTGACTGTATCCACAGTTTGACCGTGGGGTGATTCCCATCGAGTACCAGCGGTGCTTTGAACCCTTCCGTCATGTCTTGCACAGCTTGGATTCGGCTCCTGAGTCTTATGGCGTCATTCACATACTCGACGCTCAGCTGTTGCAAACGACTTTCTTTGTCGACGGGCTCTGTCCTTTTGAGATTTTTAATCTCATCTCTAAAACTATCTTCTTGCGAGGATCGCATCAGCAGGTCTTCTGCCGACCTGAGGAGTTCGGCTGATACGGGTATCGCTTTTCTGCCCTTGGGTAATTTTACTTTGTTCGTCGCTGTTGTTTCTCGAGTCGCCGGCCTCTTCCTCATCGTCCAACTTGAGTCCGATTCCGCCTTCTTCTTCGTCCTTCTGTAATTGACGTTCTGTTTCTTGACTCTGCAGAGCTCAATAAATTGAAGGACGCGTGCTGCTGTGTATCGAAGCCGGTCCCAATTGGAAAATCTTATTGGATCGGGTAAAGCTTCCGCTAAACTTGGTCCCTTCTTATTGGATACGTGGCATATCCTTTCTTCCCCGGACGGTTCTGTTACCGGTGTAGAAGTGTCGGTTGGCCAAAAATCCTCCGTTTCATAGAGGAATTCGGGGCCTCTGTACCAGCGGTGGTTCTTGTTGAACGTCGATGGGACGTCTCTCGTTGCGTCGTCAGCTACGTTTAGTCTCGTCGGTACCCAGCGCCAGTCGTTGACCTTGGAGATCTCTTCGATCGCCGCTAGACGATGAGCCACGTAAGGTTTATACGAACGTGACCCGGTCTTTAGCCAGGTGAGTACTGTTCTGCTGTCTGTCCAGAACACGGTGCGATCGGGCTTTCGGTCGTGCTCTTTGACCACCGTTTCTGCGAGTCTAGCTCCCATGACTGCCGCTTGTAGTTCCATCCTCGGTATCGACGTCAGTTTCAACGGCGCTACCTTGGCTTTTGCCATTATGAGCGATACTCCGACTACGTTGTCTGTTGTTACGGCTCTCCAGAATAGGACCGTAGAGTAGGCGGATTCGCTGGCGTCAGTGAATACATGGAGTTGGAGCGAGATTGCGTCACTGTAGTAGAGATACTGCCTCGGTATTGTGACGTGGCAGAGACTCTTCAGGTGGGTCATCCAGTTCTCCCAGTGGTTGGTCAGGTCCTCGTCGATCTCGTCGTCCCATGCTGTTCCTCTGCGCCAGACTTCTTGCAGTAGTTGCTTCGCTCTTATGGTGACTGGTGAGGCGAAACCGAGCGGGTCAAATAGCGACATAACTATACGAAGAGCTTCTCTCTTTGTCGGCCTTTTTCCTTCTATTAATGCCGACGGGATTCTCGTTAAGTTGAGATTGAATGTGAATTGGTCCGAGTTTATTTTCCAGATCACACCCAACACTCTCTCTGTCTTCTCTTCGCTGTTGTAGAGCTCCACGTCGTCGTCTACTTCTTCCTTTTCACCGAGTGCTTCTAATAGTGCCTGTGAATTGGACTTCCATTGTTTCAACTCGAAACCGGCTTTAGCGTGTACCTCTCGTACGCCTTTTGTGACACGTTCTGCATCTTTGATGTTACGGAAGCTGTCAAGGTAGTCATCCACGTAGTGTTTCTCTACTATTGCTGCTGCGGCCTCTGGATGGGTCTCTTCATGTTGCTTGGCATTCAAGTTCTTCACATATATTGCTGTCGACGGTGAACTTGATGCCCCGAATATTAGAGACGTCATTCGATATTCCATTGGCGGCTGGCTGTCTCGTCGATTCCCGCGCCACAGATATCGCAGTGCATCTCGATCTTCTGGTCGCAATTTAACTTGCATAAACATCTCTTTGATGTCTGCTGTGACTGCGACCATATGTTGACGGAACCTCATTACGACGCCAGGCAGTGACTGTAAGAGGTCAGGCCCTTTGAGCAGCATGTCGTTGAGGGCCACTCCTCTTGTTTTGGCTGCTGCGTCATGAACCACGCGTAGCTTATCTGGCTTCATTGAGTTGACAACTGCGAAGTGTGGTAGGTACCACGTCCTGTTGAGTGTCTTTTGTATCGGAGCTGGCTCGGCGTAACCTTTAACTATTAGGGCTTCCATCTGTTGAGTGTACTTCTGTTTTAACTCCGGGTCACGGTCAATCTTCTTCTCTATATTGAAGAGTCGTTTCAGCGAGCTGGCGTAGTTGTCGGGGAGCGTGACGTCTTCTTTACGCCAGAGGAGGCTGGTTTGGAAATTTCCACTTTCTGTCCTAGTGGTATTCTTCTCCAGTATCCGTAGTGCTCGTTCCTCTGGGTCGGTGTTCGGTCTCTTGGGGTTGATGCAGAGCGCGTCCATCTCAAAATACTGTTTCACGAGCATTTCCAGACTGTCTTCTGGTTTCTGAGTGACATGAGACACAAAGTCGATGTTGTGCCTGGAGGTCCGTGTCTGGCCGTGGAGTACCCAACCCAGTGGTGTGAGAGATGCCACTGGTTGGTTCATGTTGCCTCTTCTGACCTCCGATGTCAACAGGAGATGCCAGTTGTCTTGCCCAATCAGTACTTTGGGCTTGGCATTGGCGTACGTGAGGTAGTCGCGGATGTCTGCTAGGTGTTTGCATCCCGTTACTGTTTCTGACGGTACCCGCTGAGACGAAACATGCAAGTTCTTCACTGTACGTGCATCTACTTGTTCTTCGTGCCCGTTAAGCCCTTTCAACTTGATACTAACTCGACGCGAAGTTGATTCTGACGCCTTCAGATCGTTGATGGTTTCTATTTTCAGTGGGTTGACGGGGCCTGTTGCTCCGATGCTGTTTGCCACGCTGTCGTCAACTAGCGTGATTGTTGACCCGTCGTCCATCAATGCGAATGTGTCGACTGTACCCGTTGGACCCTTGATCTGGATCGGTAGGATTTTTAGGAACGACTGTTTCTTACTGTCGGCCCAGGCTGAGTTGATGACTTCTGTAGGTTGCTTCGATGCCTCTTCTTTAGCCTCCTTCTTCTTAGTGTGATGTAACAGCTTATGATGTGAGTATCTGCAGCTGTTTACACCACACTCACGACGACGGCAACTGTGAGTCTTATTTCTGTATCGAAGACATCTGAAGCATAGGCGTTTGGACTTGGCTGCGTCCCACCTGCCGTTTTCATCTAACTTCCTGAATTGTTCGCAGTCGACCGCTGTATGACCGGTTTCTTCACAGACCGGACATTTCGACGTATTCGTCTTTTCTGTTACGTTGTGGACCTTCTGTGTTCTCTTCTGTTGAGTGGCCGCTGTACTTGTATTTAGTTGTTCAGGTACAGCGTACGGTGCGCATAAGTCCGCTTCTTTTTTGAGGAACTTTTCTAGCTTCACTAAGTCTGGATCTTCCGTTGGTTGTACAGACGAGAAATCGTAGTATCTGTAGCGAAGCGTAGGCGTGAGCTTGTCGACGACGGTCTTTGACACTTCTGGGTTGTACAGGTAGTGTATGCAGCTCAGTGTTTTCAATGTCGCTACGATGTTGGACACTTTTGTTGCGAAGATGCAGATGTCGCGCGGTGATTCGGTGAGGCGAGGCAGGGCACGGAGCGCGTCCATTTCCATCATGGCGATGGACTCCGGTCTTCCGAATCTTGACTCTAAAGCCTTCATGATGTCTGCTGGATCCGTGTTGGTAATCAGCAAAGAGTCAACTGCTTCTTTCGCTTTGCCTTTTAGCGTTCTTCTTAGCCTGTTCGTGTTTTCAGTCAGCGTGTATATATTTTCTGTTTCGTAGTAAGCGGCGCGGAACGGTAACCACTCTTGATGTGATCCACTAAACAACGGTAGCTCTACGGATCTCGGTCGTTGAGCTGCGTTGACGGCGCTTGTGATTGCGTCGGCGAGCGCGGCGAGGTCGGGTTGACCTCCCGCCGGTAACTGAAGTACGTTATGTACTTGACGCTTCTGTTCTGTACTGGCTGGGACGCTATTCTCTATGCACGTGATCACCGGCTCTGCTGTAGGTTGATTCTGTTGTACGGCAACCACGGGCGTTCTGTTCTGTTGGTCCTCCAGCCAGTTGTCTACTCTTCGGTCTGTTTCTTCCTTAGAGTAGATGGAGACATCATCTTCTTCATTGTCGGAGTCTTCATGTTCCAAAGTGGCTAAGCGTGCGGCGGCTAGCTCCACTTGCAGTCGCAGTAAGTCTTCCTTGGCCTTCGCTAACTTGTATGCCTTTGATTTACTGTGGGTCGATCCCCCCGCGCCCCTCCTAGCGGAGGTGCGGGTGTCTTGTAGTCCGCTCGGCAGTGGCAGACCATCTGTATTCTTGACCCGCTTCACTGTTGATGTTTCTGTCGCGGGTCGTGTTCTGTTGCTGTGGCACACAATTGCAGGTGGGTTCATCGTTGTAGCTGTAAATTGTGTCATGGAGAAAGTCGTAGCAGCGGCGGCGGCAACAGCGGGGGGCGACACAGCGGGCGAGGCGGCGGCGGCGGCGGGCATTGATACGGCGGAGATCCCTGTTGCTGTCGAGGTACCAGTATATTCCGTGGTACCCGTTTCTGTTGTCTCCCTCGTGGTCGCTGTCCCTCTGGTAGCCGTCCCGGTAGTAACTGTCCCGGTTTCTGTACACGTTCCCGATGTTGATTTGCTAGCGGCTTTTCCCTCTGATCGTGTGACCGGCATATTGTTTATCGATAGCCGTCAGTCTACGTCGTGAACTTATCTTGAGAACTTGAGAGTCTTCACGTTTCTTCTAGCTGGATGCGCTTCACTTATTTTCCACAAATCCGGAATCGAAGGACCATTAAATATGCTTCACTTATTTTCCACTGATCCGGCTCGAAGGACCATTAAATGTGCGGGATAGACTTGCAGGACCATTAAGTGGACGTATGCGTTTGCACTCTGCACGTTCTGATGCACACTCTGTTGCTGGGTTGGTGGTAATAAGTGAGACTTCGGTGTGTTGACTTACTTCGTATATTCTTCCACAATATTAGCGGGGTCACTAGTTAACTTACACTACTATTGATTCTTGACTGTTGATCCTGTAGAGATCTTGCTGTTGATCTTGACTGTAGCTGTTGATTCCTCACGTCGAAGATAAATGTGATGTAGGTGTCACTGTTACTGTAGCTTATCAACGTCGAAGATTAATGTGTCTTCTTACTGTGTTGTTGACTCCTCAATGGTGAAGACGAATGTGTCCTGCTGCTCAGACGTGGGGCCTATTTATACTACGACAAGGGCGCAAACCGTGGGAAGCGACGAGAGCATCGGGTATCACCAGCCATTGTCTTAAGCACGTTCCTGGGCTGCATCCTAAACCTGAGGGTCTCCAGTTTATAATGCTTATTACAAGGGTTCGTTTTATTGCGACTGTCCCAAGGGATTGTTTTATTGTGACTGTCCCAAGGGATGGTTCCTTTTTGGCGTTGTTACAATCAGCCAGATGCCGGACAACCGTTTCTATTACAATTTCATTGATGTCTGTTGCAGTTTATAACAGGGGAGCACTTTATAACGTTTGTCTTTGTCATTGATACTTTGTTAAATGTTCATAGTCGTTCCTTTCATAATTTTGCCTTGCCAGATGTTTATAACTATTGAATGACGATCCTTCATCACAATAAACGATCGTCCATCTCACGCTTTCTAAATTCTTACGCACAAATGTTCTATTCTAAGTAATATTATAACAATACACTATTCGGAATTAGTTTCTATACACTATTTAAAACTATTCGTCCCGCACAAATATCACTACAGTACACGCGTGGGGTGAATATTCGCCCCAGAGTTATATTTTTGGTCACAGTTTTTTAACTATGCGATTGCTGACGGTCTCGCTTATTGTTATCCTAATTGAGTAAACAACGGTCAAGGTCAGTTATGCACCGGCACTTGACGCGAGCGCAAGTGGCTGAAAAAAGGCGAGAAAGTGCTTGGGACGGAATTTCACCCCATGCGAGTATCGTCGTCACGGAGTATCTCAATTAGTTTCGAAACATTTCTGGTAGGTTTTGTTATTAGTTCATTACTACTTAAGACGGAAATATTTATTATCTGCTAAAATAATATTTTTACATTTCGTCATTACAGATTTCTTACAAAAATATGGAACATATGTGAACAACATCAAAATATTATAAAAAAAAATACTGAACGCAGGGAGGTAAGAACAACCCTTTTTGGCTTTCAGCATGACTCGACTCTTGTGTCATATATACTAAAAAAAAAAGAAAACCGTAATCTTGTTATCAACGATGCACCATGATGGCTTAGTTGATTTGTCAACAGGAGAGAAACAAAAACCTGAAATTATAACATTTTACAACAAAACAAAATGTTGTGTAGACATCATAGATAAGATCAATACAATGTGTCAAGAAATAGTAGGCGATGGCCACTAACTTTATTTTTTGATTTATTAAATCTTGGCGGCATCAATAGCTTGGTAATTTATCAGATGAACAGGTTGGCTAAGAGTGAGAATGCTGTTATTGTGCGAAGAACTTTCCTGTTGGATGTAGCATTTGAATTGGTAAAACCCGCTATAAACTTTCGAATTGAAAGTAAAAATATACCAAGGGAAATAAGAACTAAAGCCCAGATTTTTTTGAAACAGGAAAGCGCGGGGCCTGGGTCTATTTCTCCAACGAACGTCCGAAGAACGGGAAAAAGTGGTAGATGCGCTTATTGTCCTAGTCCGTGATCGTTCTGCTTCAAAGTTCTGCAAAACATGTAACAAATAGATATGTCCCGACCATCAGGTTCTTGTCTGTTTGAATTGCTATGAAAATAATTAAAAATAAGCAAGTATTTGTAAAAATATGAAAAATTTACAGGCTCACTAATTTTTTTGTAATTTTTCCAGCTTTTCTGTGAATCTAAGTTCTTACGTTATCTTTAATGCTAATGCAAATGTGACATTTAATTTGAAGTAAATAATAAATATAGAACAATATAAAGAATAATTTTCTTTAGTACTATTAAAATAAACCCTTGAAATGACTAAAACAAATGGTCTTAATATTCACCCCGCGCGAGTAAAACATCGCAAAATCAGGGCGCGTGTACTGTAGTGATATCATAAGTTTGCCAAGGATTACTTTTATATAAAATATTACAATGCTGCCATTTCAACGTTTGTTTCATTTATTAGTATAAGTATATCTATACCAAATAATATATAACTTTATAATATATTGCATTATAATATTCATTATATTACATCTATAGTAAACTAAAACATATAATAAAAACCTATTTTGATATAAATATTCAGTAAATTTTCCTATTCGTTTAAATATTATTTGCAAACATTTTTATTTTAAAATACAAATCAGTTATCATAATTTTAAATTATATGAAACAACAAAAAGATTTGCCGTTATTAAGGATCGACCACCCACAATCGCTCGCTTATGATAGACCATTGTTAAGTGCGGCCGCTAACTTAACTTCAAATGAAGTAACGAAATTTTGCATTACTTTAAAGAAAGATGAAGACTGCGATAATAAAAATAATGCGTTAGTGTGCGTGGCCGGTTTAGCACAGGCGACAGTAGTATTTAAGGTGGGAATGGACTTCTACAGCTGATTGTAACTTACCACCGCACACTTTACGACTAAAGATTGGTTCCGTAGTATTCATGATTCCATACTTAAACCAACCAAATTGATGAATAATTTGATTTACGCCACAATACTCTAAAGATAAATTCAAAGGTGAGGAAGTTCTCATTCCGAGGATCCCGATTATCCCAACTAACAGGCCGATCCGTCTTGCATTCGTCATGACTGTAAATAAGTCACAAGGCCAATCGTTGAAAGTTTGTGGTCTTAATCTCGAACATCCATATTTTTCCCATGGCCAATTATATGTGGCATGTTCACGAGTCGGAAAACCCTCCACGTCATTTGTTTTCGCGCCTGCAAAAATTGTAGTTTTTCAGCAGGCGCAAGGTGGCAAATAAACACACAACAACAACAACAACTACACAACAACAACTAGCTTTCCGCCCGCGGCCACGCCCGCTTGGAATTCGGTTATATCGCGCTTTTTAGATTTCCCACGGGATTATCATTTTTTTTTTTCAATAAAAGGTAGCCTATGTCCTTTCTCTGGGTCTAAAGATTGTCTGTGCCAAATTTCATCAAAATCGGTCGGGAGGTTTAAGCGGGAAAGCGTAACAGACAGACAGACAGAGTCACTTTCGCATTTATAATATTAGTATGGATTATCCTAATTTAAAAAGTAAAAAATTTGATCATGTGTTAGTTAACTAAGCCGGGGCGGAAGAGGGCTTTATCCGCCCTTCCTCGGCGCCTGGTGCGTCTTCTGCGGCCCGGGAAGGGAGTTGAGATCTCCCTCTCCCGTTCCGCAGCTTCCTTCTGCGACATCACGTCCTCGCAGAAGGACACCACCGCGTCCCACGACTCTGCGCTACCGACCATCCTCCGCACTACTGCCGGCAGCGTCAGGTCGCCTCCTACTTCATTTCCTCCCAAGCTACACACTCGGAGAGCGTGTGCTGCGCCGTATCCTCCCCGCATTGGACGCACTGGTGGCACCGAGCGTCCGGCTCCCTGCCTAAGCGACGCAGGTACTTGCCGAAGCAGCCGTGCCCCGACAGTACCTGCGTCACTCTAAACGACAGGGAGCCGTGCCTTCTCCCGAGCCAGTCGTCGAATACTGGCCGGATCGCCTCGACGGTAGCGAGGCCGGTGGTAGGGCGCATAAGCCTCTGCCGCCAGTCCGCCACCAGGACCTGACGGAGCTCCTCTCGGCGCAGCTCGATCTGCCGCTGCGCCGGACTGGAGCCCCGTGTCCGCTCTTTCTCGCGCCATCGGTACAATGACGCGAGTACTTTCGCCTCTAGGTCCTTGGGCGGGGATCCGGCCAGGACAAAAGCCGCCTCGTAGGAAATCGTGCGATACCCGTGGACGACCCTGACGGCCATCGCCCTCTGCGGCTTGCGCAGAATGGCGAGTGTTCCGGCCATCAGATCCATCGCCCACACAGGGGCCCCATAAAGGGCCATAGACCGCACGATTCCCACGTACAACCGCCATGTATGTATATCCTACAACCGCCATGTATGTATATCCTAATTTTGAAACAAAGTTAAAACAAATAAGGTTGGACGTTGATAGTAGAAGATAGGAATAAGAAGAAGAGGATTAGCTGCTTGTCCTTTGTCTCCATCTATAGTTTACAGTATTCGTTTTTAAAATACCTGTTTATTATAGTTTCGTTCAACGTTTAAAAAATCGATTTCTGAGTATTCCGAGGTATAAGTTCGAGCAATGCGAGTCAGTACACAGTTGCTGGCATATGGTTATAATATAATGTAGTATTATTGTATTTTACTATGGGCCTTTGTTGCCCGAGCTAAAGAAAAAGTGCCTAGCAAGTTGCAACATTGTCGTATGACGATTGCGCCGTCTGTGTGATCAATTCCGTCCAATCAAGGCATCCATTTGAGTATGTCATTAAACAAGCACGTGTCCATCACTTTGTGCCTTGCTTGAACAGCTATCTTAGGTAAGTACATCTTTTTGAATTCTTTCTGTTTGATTTTTACAAATTATGTATTGTAAGGTGGTCCCTTAAAAGATGTACTAACCTAAGATAGCTGTTCGAGCAAGGCACAAAGTTATGGACATGTGTTTGTTTATTTTTATTTTTTGCATGCATATTTAAAACCGCTGCGCACATAATTAAGCAAAATATACTGATTTAATATGTGTTTGTTCATTATATTATTTCGTAAAGCTGAAAGGTCACTAACTCAAGTACCAACATAAGCAATTATTTCAAGGAGCTACAACCAGCAAGAATTAACTTTAGATATCGCTCGGATGACATAGGCACGCGGTACTTAGGCGACGAAGACGAGAGTGCTAATATCGCGGGATTTCAGGAGAGCCCTCAGATCTCAATTTAACGCTTGCTGGTGATATATTAGAATGAAATCAAAAGTCCAACAATTGGTCTAACTGCAATGCTTTGATATCGCCTTCGGGTTGTGGAGGTCAGGCAGCAGTCGCTTCACGGAAAATATCGAAGTTTAGGCAAAATCAGCAGTTAGACTGGTAAAGCGGACCCCAGACTCCAATGCTGAAAAAGCCTCCTATGCGACTGGAGTTAACGCTAACTCTTTATTGTATACACCATGTAATTACTAAAGATAAATATGAAGATTTTACAAAGATGACGAGACGAGAGGTCTTATCTCTAAATGCGATTATTGAAAGCTTATAACTCACTTCCTATCTTCCCACTTCCAGAAATTCAAAAAATTAAAAAGTCGTAGCAAAACTAAATAAAACATTCGCAAAAAAAAAAAACAATTTATCTACAGAAATCTTTATGTTTTCCCTGGCAACTCGGTAGGGCAATTTGCGGTCGCAAATTGAATCGAATAATTTATTTTAGGTGCCAATATTATATTGGATTCTCTCAATATTGAATTTTCTTAGAATTACTTAGAATATTGATTGAGAACCTTATTGGTTTTCGAATTATACTGGTATTCTTTCTCTCCAATGTTCTTTATTTTTTTTAATTTTAAGAATAATTAAATAATTTTATTCGGTGCCCAAATTAAAAGTAGTGATCTCGATCGTCGACGGTCTCTGTCCTCGCGAGTCAGGCTCGCCACAGATGAGTGAACAAAGAAATTTCAACAATATAGGAAAATAAGAGGTTTTGAGCAGGTGGAAACTAAAATCACAATATGAACGTTTTTACAACTACGGGAATTGTAACAAAGACAAAAATATTAGTAGATATTCATTCACATGAATGTACGGAATGATATTTATTCACTAGCGTATTATAAATATTTTCATTTGCAAACAAAGTAGTCGGCAAAAAATCACATACAAAAACGTAGGTACGTCGTTGAAATGGAAAAATATCTAAAAAGTTTAATCACAAAAAAGTTGCAATACGAACGAGTAAAAATATTGTGCAATTAAATTTTTTTTAACACCCTTGCTCGTAAAGCTGATGTAATTCCACCGGTTTTAAATATGTAAAGCGATCCTGCCTGAGCTTTCCGCCCGCGGCTTCGCCCGCGTGGAGTTCGGTTATATCGCGCTTTTTAGATTTCCCACGGGAACATCAAACTTTTCCGGGATAAAAGGTAGCCTATGTTCTTTCTCAGGGTCTAAAGATTGTCTGTGCCAAATTTCATCAAAATCGGTTGAGAGGTTTAAGCGGGAAAGCGTAACAGACAGACAGACAGACAGACAGATAGACAGACAAACAGACAGAGTTACTTTCACATTTATAATATTAGTATGGATTTCTTGCTTTAACCGAATGCATCAACGGCTGAGACTTTTTTTTTTAAAGATGTACGGTGTATGGTACCAGGGTAGCACAAAAGTGTAGGAGAAGTCGAAACAATGAAGCTCATTCATCATTATTAATCTAATATTACATGGATGAAGTTTTATTTTGCCTACTTTGAGGAGGTGCAAGGTACCAGGGTAGCACAAAAATGTAGGAGAAGCCGAAACAATGAAGTTCATTGATTAATGATAAACGCACAGGATATTGTAATCGTTTGAACTCAGATGGCATATCAATTGGGATCATAGGGATACTCCGTAACATACAAACTTCTCCTTTTGATATACCAATTGAAATCGTAGATTCAATTAAAATTCGCAATAAGTTTTTCACTGTCAATCTGGTGCCATTACACAGTTTTGGTGGATTAAAAAAAATACAAAAAAATTGGCATTGAATTTTATATATATAGAAGATGAGATGATGATCCACCGTTCATTGAATTCATTTGTGAAAACGTGATAAATGAAGAACCGCTCGGCGGATTTTATTCAAACTTCACACAAACCATCTACTAATTAGTCACAACAAAGCCTAAAAATTTGGTTTGGCTAGGTGAGTCCGTTCCTGAGTTATAAAATTACAAAGAAAGTGGCAGCTGACCCGGCGAACTTTGTTCCGCCTTGAAGGCAATATCACATGATCCAATTTTTTACTTTTTAAATTAGGGTAACACAAAAGTGTAAGAGAAGTTGAAACAATGAAGCTCATCATTTCGGTTGAGCGTAATCACCACGCTTGCTCAATGCGGGTTGGCGATTGCAGACGTAAATTCCACGTTTCCTGATGTTTTCCTTCACCTTGCATAAATGCATCTAGCTCTGAGAAGAAACGCCGAAACAAACTCAGAAGTCATTGATGGGACATTATGATATTACTGGCCAAAAGGAAAATAAAATAAAAGTTTTATCAATAAAGTTCCGCCTTAAAGGCAATATGGCATGGTCTTATTTACTACTTTTTAAATTAGGATAATCTATATATATTAAAGAAAGTCGAGTTAATTACACTATTTATAACTCGAGAACGCCTGAACCCATTTGGCTGAAAATTGGTAGGAAGGTAGCTAAGAACTGGGAGAAGGACATAGGATATCCTTTTTACCCCGTTCCCGTCGTTCCTGTATGAATGAATGAACTTCATGTTTCGCCTTCTCCTACACTTTTGTGCGACCCTGGTACCTTGCAACTCCTCAAAGTAGGCAAAATAAAACTTCATCCATGTAATATTAGATAGATAGATAATAATGATGAATGAGCTTCATTGTTTCGACTTCTACATTTTAATGCGACCCTGGTACCTTGCAATTCTTCAAAGTAGGCAAAAGTAATATTAGATTAATAATGATGAATGAGCTTCATTGTTTCGACTTCTACACTTTTGTGCGATCCTGGTACCTTGCAACTCCTCAAAGTAGGCAAAATAGAACTTCATCCATGTAATATTTATTAGATTAATAATGATGAATGGAGCTTCATTGTTTCGACTTCTACACTTTTGTGCGACCCTGGTACCTTGCAACTCCTCAAAGTAGGCAAAACGAAACTTTATTCAAGTAATATTAGATTAATAATGATGATGAATGAGGCTTCATTGTTTCGACTTCTCCTACACTTTTCTGCGACCCTGGTACCTTGCAACTCCGAGCTTCATTGTTTCGACTTCTCCTACACTTTTGTGCTACCCTGGTTAACAGATTAACAACTGAAGTTAGCTAAAATTGAGTTTCTCGAAGCCGACCACTATTTATGTACTATATATATTTTGAGACTATGCAATTTTGTCGCGTTCGCGATTCACTTTCACTTTTGTTGAGTTTCAGAACGCGATAGTAGATCCTCTAACGCGCACGCGAATTTGAACTTTATGCAGCGGTAATAAATTACAAATTGACTCTCCATTTTATTTAGAAAACGTTTGTATGGGAAATAGAAAAATGCTGTTTTGAGTATTTTCCCGGCAGTTATTAAAATTTTTCTCACCTTTTAAACTTTCCCTAGACCTCCACGAATAATTCAAGACAAAGATAAGATAAATCCGTTCAGCCGTTCTCGAGTTTTAGCGAGACTAACGAACAGCAATTAATTTTTATATATATAGATTCTATACTTTTATTCTTATTTCGATTACAACTTTGAATTTGATAGGAGTAGCTAAGAGTTGCGCGCGTGGAACACCGCCACCTCGGGTGCTCATGTTCCGGGGGTAACAGAGTCCCCGAGTCTGTCTCCCCTGAACCCATTTAGAGAGGCTGGAAGAAGGCGTTATTTTACCTCCGCCGATGCACGGTGCGCCTGCTGCGGGTCGGATGAATGGCGAAATCTTCCTCTCCCTTTCCGCAGCGAAACAGTCGTCTCGCAGAGGGATATCACCGTGTCCTCTGGGACACGAGAATCTGGGGAATCGAGTCGATGTTCGGTAGTGAAGAGTTCTGACTCTTCACTACCGAACATCGACTCGATTACGGCCGGCAGAGCGACAACCAAACCATAACACAGCCTGCCAATATTATTGATGAATTGCAATCAGTAACTCAATGACACAGTCATGGTAATGACGTCACCGCCAATAAGCCCAATCTACATGACAATACGTGGTAACTACATCCCGTGTGCAATCAGCTTTGGTCACTAGTTACTGTAAGCATTTATAATTGGGAATGTCAATTGCTTATCGATTGTGTAAAAAACTCACCGTAAATAGTTCGGTGAAATGAGCTTAGGGTGAGCTGTTAATAGTGTCTTCTTCTTCTCGGCCTATAGAGACTTTCAGTGAATTGGGGGGATTTGCCATAATCCCCACGCTTGGCAGGCGGGTTGGGGAACGCACTAATTTGATATTCCACAGGAGGAGCGCTGCTGCCCGCTTCGCTGATGAGAGTTCCCTTAGTCGCCTCATACGACACCCACGGGCGGTTATGGGTTGGTACTATTCTAAGCCCGTTACCACGCGGGTGAGATGGTTATGCGCACTACACACCTTCAGTTTTATCTGTACGATTTATCTGTACAGTCGAACTGTACCGATAAGTCGTTAGGTGTGTAGAACAAACAGTTGAACTGTACAGTTAAACTGTGATCTAATCAAAATATGAATAGATAAATCTGTACAGATAGAACTGTACAGTTAAAACTGAGAGTGTGTAGTCGAAAACTGCGCAGTTTTGTCAGTTTTGTCGCAGCGAGCGTGAAGTGAACACGACTAATAAGTATTTTTCTTTGCTCTCGGAGGATTAACAAATGAGTGTGTACCGTAATTTTATAGTATGCACATCAGTGTCTCTCTACTTAAATTGTGTCATGCAAATAGTGAAACAAGTGCACAGTTTTACATCACACTGTTTGTTTTTTTTAATCACTTTCCCACAACGGTATTCACATAAGACTTGCCAACACTATCTTATAGACAAGACATCAAACATCCTAGCATGTGTTGCCAGATCTCATTAGCCTTAATAGTCAATAATTAGTACAAGCACGCGAGATCATTTAATATCTACGTCACTGCCATCTGTGCTAGTTACATACATAAGCAGAGAGCTCGTCTGACTAGAAAAACTTATACAGATGGAGTATATAAGCTGATACTTTAGGTCGTACCCTGGCCAAATGACCTCGAGCATTTGCTCCGTCTTCACCGCGTCCCACCTCTACAATACTTCGCAAAATATTACTAGCGCCGTCTGGCGGACGAAGTACTTACAAATACAAGTTAAATTCATAGACCACAGAAGTAACAGACATGGCACTTTTATTTTTGTTTATTGGTGCGCCCAAATACTTTGGGTTATTATAGACTGACGTTGACGATACTTCATAATAAAAATTTTGCGTATTTTATTTTTTAACCGACTTCCCAAAAGTGTGGTTCTCAATTCGATTTATGTGTGCTCGCTGATAACTTTATCGTTAATGAACCGATTTTGACCATTTTTTTTTATATGAAAGAGTATGCTGCCTATGTAATCTCATTGTTACCACGTCAGTGTCGATAATGGAAATTTTAAGAAATTTAGGCCAATTATCGAAAATTGTAGGCACGCTTCGGGTGAAAACTTGATACTCGTATTTATATCGGATGATACTATAAAACCGTGAAGATTTGGGCCTGACCTGATGATGGAGATGACAGAGAATCAAGGGAATCCACATCGGAAGCAACTGTCATGTGTTTGGGCTTACTTAATTTGTATTGATTAGACCTTTACAACTAAATATGTTATGACTGTAACTTCAGGGTTGGAAGTTAGTTTTGTAGATTGAAAGTTAGCTAAGTCAGATGGTCAAAGGGATAGAAAAATAATATAATAAAGGTTAATTTATCATTATTTATTATTTTAAGGGAAAACGTAATCAGGGTCAAATAAATTTCTGCAGACAGGAAACCTACATAAAAAAAAGATTTGATGTTTTTTTTGGGCTCAGGCAAGACTGAAATTATATTATTATTCTCGTTTAATTAAACAAATACGTTAATTGTAAAAAATAAAACTATCGTATAAAAAAAAACAATTACATATACTATAATATTATTTACACAAAGCTTCCTTTTGCAGAAAAATAATAAACATCTGACCAATACAATATCCGGTCAAACTGGACGCTGACGGCAGCATATTTGGAAAAGGCCTGCAAGCAAACGACGTATTTCGTTTGCTTTAATTCCTATAAGACCACAATGAAAGTATGAGCATTTCTAGAAATAACGCAATGAAATAACACAACTTAAATTCAGTCTCTTGATTTTAATTGATTTTTGCATAAGCATGACGAGTAGGTAGTGTTTGTACTATGTTAAAGTACAGTGTTGTAAATTGTTGAGGAATTCCCTCGACTGTCTATGGTCTTCATCATCAGATCTATTGCAGACCTGCATTTAAACCAATATGGGTGTAAAGTTTTCATCAATATAAATGAATTAAGTCCAAACACAAGGTAACTATTGTAAACCTTTGAGGAGTTCCCTTAACTGGCCTTTGTCTTCATCATCAGAGCTTTAATGACAATCACAACACATTTAGGTAAAGTTCTTATCAATATAAATTTATTAAGCACAAACACGAGGCAGCTGATGTGAATCGTTAAGGAGATCCCCTCCATCATCATCCGTCTGTCTCCCGGCTCCATCATCAACTCCGAACTTTACTAAATTGTAGTTCATTAAAACACTTAATGAAAAAAACATAGAAACGCCCTAGGCGACCCTATGATTTTTTAAATTTCTCTTAGGTTTCCTTAGTTTTCCATCATCAGACCCTAATTTCCTTAACATGAGACTACCTTGAAAATATAATCTTTCTAATTAAAAAAAAAAAAAAAAAAAAACATGTGGCACTCGGGAACTGCCGCGGTAAAGCTATTGCATAGCATTTTTTATCAACTTATGCAATAGGGTATTTCACTAAAAAAACCTAATTAGTCCGTCAGTCAGATTTCCAAAAAATACTCATCATCATCATCATCATTTCAGCCGAAAGACGTCCACTGCTGGATATAGGCCTCCCCCAAGGTTCTCCACGACGACCGGTCCTGCGCCTCCCGCATCTAGCGGTTTCCCGCGACCTTTACCAGGTCGTCGGTCCACCTTGTCGGGGGCCTACCCAAAAAATACTAGACACATATTTTTTCTTTTTTCATATAAACAAAAAATGAAGACGACACAGTGCTTTGAAAACTCGTGTGACGTCACTGCACGCTACACTTTTTAGCGGCCAGTGACGTCACCAGCCATCACTCCTGATCTTTGATGCCTATTATATGTGTCAATTTTTATTGATTTGATAAAACAAAATATACGAAATGTAAAACGTATATAATAAACCTATCCAATATTTTTCTATAATCTGAATGACGGACTAATTAGTTTTTTTTAGTCAAATACCCTATTATTTATATTATAGTAAAGTTATCTGCAACAAACATAAAAAACATATAACCTCCTCCCTTTTGAAATCGGTTAAAAAAACGAACACCAAAATGAACATCAATAACAGAGACACTTTATGATAGTATTATCATAGAATAAAGAGAGGGAAGTACGTTATCTTCATACAAACGGACCGCGCGCGGCTTGTATGTTTGCGCCATAGTATCTATGCGTCACCGCACGCACACCTAAACACAATATTAGAGTGCCTATGACTGCGCTAGTCGCGGCTAGCACGGAACGAGGTTCGCGCGTCACGGCTTTTCGGCACATTAGCTTTTAAAAAATGATCACATAAACTGCAAAGTTGGTATGTCTATTTATGAACAAATAAAAGACTTATATTTTTCAAATTATATTTCTAAAAGTTATTTACAAGGATACGGATATATTACACATTAAAGTTTAATAACAACGCGTTTCGTAATAGTCGAAACCGAAGAAAGTAGGTATTTTTCTGTAGCTAATTTGTAATTTTGTATTAAATGTGTGATTCAATAGATGTTATGTTTGTATTATTTATATTTGTATTAATTAAAAATAAAAATAAATATGGTTCTTTATGTGTACAAAACTAAAAATAAAAATTACAAAAAAAAAACTGACTAGTATATGTAATCTAAATACTAAGCAAATAATTTAAACATAAGCTCTTAGTCTATAAATATTTGTTAGCGGTTTGGGCGACAACCGTAACCGACGAAGCGCGGACAGTCGTCAACCCTAAGACAGTAGGCAATTAAATCGCGGATTGGGTCGGAGATAACCTACTTCCCCTCTTTATTCTATGATTATACTCTATGCGACATGCGGTGCGTCAGCGAGCAAGCAGATGCTTTCTCGCTCACGCGCCGCCCGCTTATGCTAGCGGAGCGCGCGATGACGAACGACACGGGTTCCCCCTTCGAGAGCTTGTGGCATACTGAATCTCAATAGCTCGGGCAAGAGAAATGATGGGGAATACGCTCAGATTGTTGAATAAAATTTTTGTTTTGGTCGTTTTAAAAAAATATTTCTACAATAATGTTCGTCATGAAATTGCCTATCCATTAGTGTAAGAACGCAATCTAAATAATGGTTACTTTTCGAGGGGATGCACGTTTTTGATAATTATTTCTCTTGTCAGAGGTTTCGTTGTGAAGGAATTATTTAAACTTTACGCTTGGTAAAAAAAAAAAAACTACAGTTTTGGAGCCAAGATTGTTGTGTCCTCTTATATTAGTGTAAGTTGTGTTCTAAGGCTCCTTCAATGAAACTCCATAAACACATAACTATTTATATTTGAAAGACATACAATCTGTACAGAGGTATTTGGTCGACTGACTTATAAATCTACCTATCTGTAATTGAGTAACGAGAGTCTTGTGATCTCATCGTACTAAAAAGGAAATGTGCTGCAGGCACATAGCTCCCCCCTTAAATAAAAGAAAAAAAAAAATATTCCTAACAATAATTAGACAATTTTTTTTTTTATAACATTTAAAATTGGCGTCTGTTTCTATAACTTTCTAGGTAATACAGTATTAAGATTACATTTTATACCTGGTCACTTTACATCATAAACAATACAAATTTTATATGTATAAACACATACGGTTACATTAAATAATATTGATCCACTAAATAATTGTCCTCTAAATAGCTAGTTAGTAAAAACTAAACAGTTACACACACACACAGTACACACATGTTACAGTAATTAAAAAGTTGTAGAATAACTTCGTACAGGTACGGGTCATGAGCTAAATCGAACCACCGGTTTAATTACGCGACCCGATCTTGTTCGTTTTTCGTTATTTGGGTTTGTTTCTTCCTTTTTAGGAATAGTTAAATCTTGGCACGAGTCACTTTCTATTACAAACGCTGGTTTAAGGCGATCTATACTTATATTTTTCTTTACACCATTACATAATATCTTGAAATATTTGTCATATTTTTCTAAAACTTGATAGGGACCAGAGTATGGTGCAGTCAAAGGCTTCGAAACTTGGTCACAACGTATAAAAACTTGACTGCAGTTCTTTAATTCTGGATGCACAAATATTTGGCCTTGTTTCAACTCCCGTCTCGGAACGGATGATATTTTCCGGATCCTTTGTCGTAGTTCTTGCACAAATGTATCGTTCTCAGAGACTTCAAGCTTTGACAGCGAAAAGAAATCTCCAGGTAAACGCAACACTTCGCCGTACACCAACTCTGCAGCGCTGACCTTTGTATCGTCTCGTAACGTAGCCCTTAATCCTAACAGTACAGAGGGTAATTCGCTCACCCAATCTATTGTGTTTCCTCTACACATTAAAGCAGTTTTTAGCGATCGGTGCCAACGTTCCACTGCGCCATTAGACTGTGGATGGTAAGCAGTAGTTCTCAGCTTACTGATACCCATGCGTTTTGAAAGTAATGGGAATAGATTGGACTCAAATTGTCGGCCTTGATCTGTTGTTATTCTTAGTGGACACCCGAATCTAGCGATCCACCCTGAATAAATAATTTCAGCAACAGTTTCTGCGGTTATGTCCTTAACTGGATGTGCCTCGGGCCATCCCGTGGCCCTATCTAACATCGTCACTAAATATCTATAACCTTTACAGTAACTTAATGGACCAACAATATCGACATGCAAGTGCTCGAACCGATTACTTTTCTCAAAAGCACCAACGGGTGAAATAGTGTGTCGTTGAACCTTAGACCTCTGACACTCTAGGCATGCCTTAGCCCATGCAGAGACATCTTTGTTCATGCCTTTCCAAAAATAGCGATCGGCTATCATCTTTCTTGTTGTCCTTATTCCTGGGTGGCCGATTCCGTGAATCGCTTTATAAGCTGTCATACGAAACTCGGCAGGCAAATATGGTCGTGCCTTATCTGTCGATACTTCGCAGTATATTGACATATTATTATCTGTCAATAACATTCTTTTAAAACTTAAATTATCGGCGTTCATCAATATTTTCAGTTCCTGGTCTGTTTCTTGGGCATGCGACAATTTTTCATAATTAATGGGTGATGGAGTGCATATAGATGAAATTCTCGATAGGGTATCAGCCACTATGTTATCGGCTCCACTAATGAACTCTAGTACCACACAAAACTGTAATATGAAGTCTAAATGCCTCAACCTTCTGGGTGTATCATGTTTGCCAATACTGTTGTTTTGAAATGCATACACAAGTGGTTTATGATCTGTGTACACGGTTAACCCTAGAAAGATAACGTTATTTTTTTGTACTGAAAAGATAAACATGCGCCTCAGAGGCGCACCGTTTTAATAGCCTATTTTTTTGATGAATGTCAATTATTTTTGTTCCATTTACTACTGTAAATTGCTGAATGATTAATAAGTAAATAATATACATACGTATTAACATTATTTTTCATTTAAAATATTACAATTTGTAGGACCCTTAACAAAAATGAACAAAAATTAGAAGTCTTCTGAACTTAGATGGAAATTTTAAAAAATAGGCATCTTTGGAGTGTTTTTTCTTATTAACTAATTAATTATAATATAAACAGTCTCAAATTTAAAAAACATACTGGTAAAGTCAACGGATAAAGACAATTGTTGTAAACAACTTTTTTATGTTCGCCGCACAATGACTTTTTATATTTTATGTACGTTATTTTGAATAATTCTTTTCTTTTTTTTTACATATCTCACAGTACCGTCGAATTTCAGCTAGTGGTTCCTCATCAGCTTCTTCAGACATCTTTCTGTTACTTTGTGGGGGGATATTCAATACTTTCTCTCAAGCGTCTTGATAAAGTAGGATTTTCCAACCCAGTTTTCAAACACTGTGCAAAAATATTTTGACACATGCAACTAGGCACAATTTGAATAACTATATTGACTGCAAACGTTTTTCTGGTATTTTGTCCTTTAACAGTAGACCAAACATACCTATTCTTGCCCCTGATCACATCATTAGGCGGAATCATTTTGCATTGATCTTGTCCAGTATTTTCAGTGACATTCTGCGATTAAGTATCATTCGAATTTTCATAGATCATCACAACTTCTTGCCCATCAATATTAGTCATTGACATGGTCCTCGATCTCACTGTCACTGCCCTCATCAGCGCCTTCATCTTCTTCAGTAAATAAAGAATCAATTTCTCTTTCATCCAACACTCTTCTGCAGGACATGGTGTTAAAACACTCCTAAAAACAACTAATGACAATAAGTATTCACTAATAAAAAAAACAACCTTTATTACTTACCTTACATTAGTAAAAATAACAAAAACAAATTCACTATGAAAGTGGCAAAAGTTACACAAAAGATAAACATGCGCCTCCCGAGCGCAACACATCGCTCTAACAGCAAAACTATGGTACTTACCGAACAGTAGCAGCCGTCTCTTGGAAGTGTTGACCAACGACTGAATTGGCTAGGAAACACAAGCTTGTTCACGTGTCGGTAACAAAATTGCGGCGAAATATGTATTTTGCGGGCGCCTCTGAGGCGCACGTTATCTTTCTAGGGTTAACGGTCTTCCTTTTACCAAATATCGGAAATGTTTAATAGCCATGTAGATCGCTAGCAATTCACGATCAAAGGTGCTATACTTCTGTTGCGCGTCGCTGAGCTTTTTGGAGAAAAATGCCAGAGGCTGCCAAGTTCCTCCGACCCTTTGCTGCAGTACTGCTCCGGCGCATGTGGCTGAAACGTCGGTCATGAGTGCTATAGGAGCGTCCGCTAGAGGAAAGGACAAAGTAACAGCGCTTTGTAAGCTCGCTTTACATTGTTCGAATGCATCGATTGCCTCCTTGGTCCATGTAATTGGAGTTTTGTCTCTTTTCTTCGCATTGTGTAAGTAGGTGTCTAGGATACTCTGAAGTTCTGCGGCTCGGGGTAAATGTCTCCTGTAAAAATTTACCATGCCTAAAAATCGGCGCAACTCTTCTACTGTGTTTGGTTGTGGGTATTTCGATATCGCTTCTACTCTATCATTTAGCGGTCGCAGACCCTTTTCGGACACGTGAAATCCAAGAAATTCTAATTCAGATTTTCCAAATACGCATTTTGATAAGTTTACAGTGAGCCCCCATTGATCCAAGCGGTTGAAAACTTCTCTTAGATGCTTTTCATGCTCCAACCTTGAGGTCGATGCAACTATTACGTCATCAAGGTAGGAAAAGATAAATCCTAAGTCTCGAAATACGTTGTTCACGAATCTTTGAAATGTTTGTGCGGCGTTTCGTAGACCAAACGTCATCCTGTTGAACTCAAACAGGCCGAATGGAGTGGTTATCGCCGTCTTCGGAATATCCTCTTCTCTCACTTTCAAATTATGATAAGCACGCTGAAGATCAATCCGAGAGAAAATACGTTTTCCTGCCAACAGATATGTACAATCTTGAATTCGTGGTATCGGATATCTGTCGGGTTTGGTAATGCTGTTTAAACGACGGTAGTCGCCGCACGGTCTCAATTCTCCATTTTTCTTGATGACTACATGTAAGGGACTCGCCCAGCAACTCTTAGATGGCCTGCATATTCCCATGTCAATCATACGTTGAAACTCGGCCTTGACCCTGTCATATTTATCAGGTGGCAGTGGCCTCGGTTTTGCAAACACAGGTGATCCGGTTGTTTCTATGTAATGTTCCACTGAATGACATGGAGTGTCCTTAAAACACATAGGTTTTGTTATATTCGGATACTCTAATAGTAGTGCGCTAAATTCACATGAAGAGTTAACTGTTGTTATTGACGGTTGATTTGCCAAACTTAGCGCTGTAACTGTACACAAATTAGTCACTTGATCTATTAATTTCTTTTGGTTAACGTCCACTAATAACTTATGAAAAGCTAAAAAGTCTGCACCTAGTATGGGTTGTTTCACTTCGGCAAGAACAAATGTCCAACGATAAGGTCGTCGCAATCCAAAATTTAAGTCCAAGGTTTTAGTACCATACGTTTTTATTTCACTACCGTTAGCAGCATACAATTTATAACTGCTGCACACATTATCACTAAAAAGTTTTTTCTTATACGGTAACACTGAAATATTTGCTCCGGTATCAACCAAAAATCTTAGTCCTGATATTTTATCACTAACACAAAGACGGTGAGCAGGCGTTAAGGTGCAAACCTTCACCGGCGGTTGCACCACGCCATTTAGTTTTCCTGATGGTTACTATTTTTCTTCCAAGCACACGGCTCCATGCATTTCTGTGCTCTATTGTGGAACTTATAATGATAATAACATAGCCAGTCAGCACTTTCGGGCGTGCGCCGTGTAGTATTACTGCCTCGTGACGTTGAACGATACCGCTTGAATTGGCCTTGACAACGATTTCTTGACCTAGATCTTTCACTCTGCATTTCTTTCATTTGAAGACTTAATTTTGCAATTTCAGATAAAATAAATGCGGTATCATTGTTACCAGCTGTCGCTGTTTTTACCTCTGCTACCTCATTCAAAGGTCTTGTGGTTTCCATTATTTTGTCTGCGATTGCTGCCAACTTCTCCAGATCGTTCACTTCGCTCACTGCTAACACAGCTCGTACAGATGAAGGTAAATGTCCCTGCCACATGATTGTAAGTGTTTCGTCTGGGATTTTATTTCGCGCTAGATCCTTCATCTGCCTCAAAAGCTGAGAAGGTTTCTGGTCACCGAGTTGAATCTCAGAGAGCAGTTTCTGTAATTGTCGATTTTCGGACTCTTCATACACTGCCAATAAACGAGTCCTCAATGCTTCAAACTTTTTCACTTCCGGAGGATTTAATAAAATGTCGCTAACTTGCTGGATTACATCTTTGCCCAGTTTAGCCACCACTAAGTTGAATCTTGCATCATCACTAAGTTTTTGTGGTCCGAGAATAGACTCATACTGCACAAACCATAATCTGGGCTGATCACACCAAAATTCAGGGATCCTGGAGGAGACGGTTACCGTCGCCAACTCGCCAGCTTCATGATGGGACGTTGTAGCACTCGCCGTCCTGCTTTGTTGATGTACAGCGCAATTTGGATTACTCATGGTACCTTCTGTTGAGTCGACCTTGTATATAGTCTTCAATCTTCCTCTTAAGGATGTCGGTTGTCGGGGTCACCAGTGTTGTGTCCTCTTATATTAGTGTAAGTTGTGTTCTAAGGCTCCTTCAATGAAACTCCATAAACACATAACTATTTATATTTGAAAGACATACAATCTGTACAGAGGTATTTGGTCGACTGACTTATAAATCTACCTATCTGTAATTGAGTAACGAGAGTCTTGTGATCTCATCGTACTAAAAAGGAAATGTGCTGCAGGCACAAGATTATGGAGAAAATTTATGTATTTTTAATAAGTTGATATTTCTTTTGGATAAAGAGTAAATAGCTCCGAAAAACTACATAAAAACGGCCTGCGGTGTGTTTTTCCCCTGGAACCGCCTTAATATTACGGTTCACGGTAATGTAACCCGTATAGGAAAGCTATTAAGCGCCACGCAGTAAATAATTTTTTGATGTGATTACTAATATTTTTGTATGTCAATATGATGTCAAAGTTGTCCATGGAGCTTTTTGCCCGTTTTTCTACATACCAATGCAAAAGTAAAATGCTTCAAGTTTCAGTTTATACAACGTGTAACATAAAGGGTATATACATAACAAAGGCATGTCATGTTTACATGATATCAAACGATATTGGAAGGGTTTTTTAATTCTATCTCTTTAAGTTAGGAAGTTATGAGGAAAAACACCGCCTGTGACAGGCTACTATCATACTAGTCGCACAGGGATATTGAAGACATTTATCGGATTTTGGCAAGTAACGTGACGGGTAACGAGTAGTTTTTAACATATGTAGTGTGCTGCCACGTTTGTTATGATTTTATTTTAAGAAACACAGGAAACCGAAAATTTGGTACCAATTTTTTGAGTATTTTATTTTTAGTTGAAACCCTTCCGATATCGTTTGATATCATCTAAAGATGCCATGCCCTTGGTATGTCTATACCCTTTTTATTACACGTTGTATATTATTACTAACACTATATGGATGTTTTTTAATCCGAAATATAATTTTGAATTTGAATTTGAATTTGAGGTCTCACGGTGCGATCGGCGTGACTGCTGACAGTATGGTCCTGGCTTCGATTTCCATATCGGTATAAAAGTGTTATGCGTTTCCATTAAGATTTTTAATTGAGGCTATTAATAATTTCTATTAGTATTTACACTGGGGCAATCAAAAAACCAGAAAAAAATATTTAGGGGTGATTTTACCAAAGTTAAGTACCTCTTATCTTTTGAATAAAATGGACGTCTGACATTTGTACTATGAAAAACTCAAAATTTATTCTCAGGAATAAATTTATTCTAGATATTAAATTTCGATGGAATGCACCCTTTCTTATTTTGGATGGAAAATCATCAAATAACCTCTCCTGCTCTGGGCGGAGCGGAAGGGCGTGTCAGACTTTTACTGAAAACCTACCCGTGTTCCTTCACTCGTGGACCCCGTGACGATGTGCTGACATCTCTTTGAGGCGCGCGTGAAACACAACGCGCCGTCGACCCCGTTCCTTACCGAGCGGTCGCGGTTACGCGGGTCCTTTGCTCGCACCTACGGTGATAGAATGCACACTTACATAACAAAACATAATCAGCATATAATGTTCCCACTCCTGGGATACAGGCCTTCTCTCGGTGAGAAGAAGTGGGCCCTAATCTACTGCGCAGGACCAGTTCGGGTTGGTAGATGTCACATGTCTTCGAAGTTTGGCCTCTACGACATGCCAGTTTCCTCACGATATTTTTCTTCACCGCTTTAACAGCAGTGGTGATGAAATTTTTACACAAATAAAGTGCCTGACGGGGATCGAATTTACGACCTACAAGTTGTTACTGGCGGTCGATGCCACCAGGCCACCACTGCTCACATAGGAGCCTTCACTCTTAGGTACAACATAATTAAAACAAATTTTAACTCTGCTAATACTCAGTAACTAAAAGATACAATAGATGATTATTAATAGAACAGAATAGAAAACAATACAATAGAACAGAACAGAATCGGGGGCAGACTATACGACATTAATACAAATATGCCTAATCATTTACAAGCAAACGCACCTTCTCTCGTATACTAGGTAACAGATTTCACATAAGTACCACAACAAGATAATCCAAATTAACACCTCATATAAGTACTCGGTAAGTCATATAATCTTACTTCCCAATTCAAATTGCTAGATGAATATTTATCATTCATGTTGTTACGAACACCCTGCAGAGCCGCGACGCATAATTAACAATTTATAACAAGTTTGAATGAGCCATGACGTAGCAGCCATAACTTCATAACATTTTAACTTGTTAGAAACATTGTTATTAAATGTTAATTGCCGTTAAATGTGAATCAATGTACCAATGCTTAATCCATACTAATATTATAAATGCGAAAGTAACTCTGTCTGACTGTCTGTCTGTCTGTTACGCTTTCCCGCTTAAACCTCTCAACCGATTTTGATGAAATTTGGCACAGACAATCTTTAGACGCTGAGAAAGAACATAGGCTACCTTTTATCCCGGAAAAAATTGATGTTCCCGAGGGAAATCTAAAAAGCGCGATATAACCGAACTCCACGCGGGCGAAGCCGCGGGCGGAAAGCTAGTACCGTATAAACCTTTACAATGGGATATTGTCAGCCTTATTGATATCGATAAGGCTGACAATATCCCATTGTAAAGGTTCCCATTGCAAAGTATATACTTTGCAGGTTTATTGACAGCCTTACAACGTCCTACTTGTCATTGCCTACGAACGTCTGTACCTTCGTTGCTAATAAACTTCGTAACCCTTAATCGGCGTTTAAGTACCCCTAGCCCGTAACAATAGTTTAAGATACAGCACTGTGCAAGTCGTGGTGGCCTAGTGATTAAAACACCAGCCTCTCAAGTATTAGTGTGCGGGTTCGATTCCAAGTCAGACAAGTACCAGTGTAACTTTTCTAAGTTATATGTACTTTCTAAGTATAACTTGGACACCAATGATTGAATACAAGGTGAAGGAAAACGCCTTAAGGAAACCTGGACTTTAAGACTGAAATCGCCAACCCGCATTGAGAAAGCATGGTGATTATGATGATGATGATGTCTGTGCAATACCTCGGATAGCCCGTTATAATATTATATAAGCCATTTATAATATTAGTAAGGATAAACAAATTACAGGTAATTTTCACCTGTCAAAGGGTCGATTAATCAGCACAACGAGGCTAGTGGCCCAGTCCAAAGCGTAGGTAGAAGAAGAACAGGCGATTAACTCCACGGATACTCTTTTCAACCTGACGAATCATGTAACCCAGTATTTAAAAAACTATGTTTGTTACCGCTGCCTTGTCTATATATTTACGAAATATGCATGTTTGTATGGAAACATAAATATTTGTTTAAAAAAAACAATTTCCTCCAATAATGCTTCCAATGCCGTATCTTCGTACGATTTCGGTGTCCTACTACGTTCTTTGTCTTCCACATCAAAATCACAATTTCTAAACTTTTGAAACCACTCACAGCTTCTCTCGCTTAAAGCAGCTTCACCATAAGCTTCTACAAGCAATCGATGGGTCTCAGCGGCGATTTCTTCACATTAAATCAAAAGTTCCGCAAATGACGCTTATTTGGCACAAAACTTTTTTGCACAAAAAGAAATATGTGATTCTGATACAGAGTCATTAATACTCTAAGTGTATATCCTTTCTGCCGCATTAGGTTAGGCAACCTTTAATGGCAATATGTGTGTGATTATATAAATAAATAAATATTTCTACTAGATGTCCGAACTTACGATATCACAATTTATATCTGAAAAATTTAAACGTAACCTCTCAGTGAGGACATCTTTTGTTAAACGGCGGAAACTCGTTTACCTATTACATCATTCCTGTTGAATTTATCCATGTGAAAACGATGCAGAAAGACGTGCATGTTAAAAACGTCAGTTCTAGAAAACATAAAAGTAACTTAGAAATTAAAATAAGCTGTGTAAGATAAGAGATGACCAGTGCAGTGGCTGACGGCGCCAGTCAAAGACATGACGTATAGATTAGTATCATTTAGCTCCAATATTTTGAAGGGAACTTAATGATCTATCACGCCACCACCAGCGAGTGAACATAACATACTCTCAACCGCCAGAGCTGTCTATAAAAATATACAACGTTATTTTTTCTTTATACGAAACCTGAATATAGTGTGTTCAGAACAAGCAACTGAATCGATTCCAATAAATTTAATACCATGTTATATTTTTTCCGCACATAAGTTTAAAAAATGTTGCAGTGTGGTTATCGAGCGTAACAATACAGTTCACAGTGGATTATATTATACAAGGAAACTTTTTTTCGAGTGCACAAAAAAAAATGGGTGGCTCAGAATCAATAACAGAACAAATCTGCATTATTAGTTTAAAATAAAAAAATCATGTTTTTGTCCGCCCTAAAATCAGCAAATGAGAGACCCCAATCATTCATATTAATGTCGTAGTAGTAGCGTAATAGTAGCATATCGCCGCGTAGTGAACATGCCGGCGGCGCGGGCGCGCGGGGGTCCTGTGATGTTCCCGCCGTCCCCACTCCGCCGAACATGAATGGGACCGCGTGCGGTGACCATAACATTGATTTCATAATAAACATCTTTCGTTATCAATAACTATTTTTTTTTTTTTGTACTAAAACATATCAGAGTAATAATATTTTTATCTATAAAACTTATTTAGCTATAAGTTGACCAAGTTTGCGCACTGGATAAAATTTTATCCTGTATAATTATATAGTGGGTCCCCGCCGCTCCGCGCCGTTGTAGGCGAAAGCGGGCGTCTTCTTCTTCTTCTTCTTCTTTGTCCTAGCCACTTCCCATTATTTGGGGTCGGCTCTCCTCGTTCTTTTGCGCCAGGATGATCTGTCCTGGGTTGTCGAGATGCTCAGTTGGGCACGCTCTAAGTCCGTGCGTCTCGTTAACCATATTTTTGTAGGGACAACCAGGTAACATAACGAGCTCATAACTTTTTGGATTTTCATGATAGCTTCTTAAAATCTTGTACATAAATTCTTTACTTAAAAAAACTGGACACGTGTTTCTGCTTTCTCATAAATAAAAAATAACTTTGTATAATAATAGTAATGTGGAATTGTAGGTGACAGTACTGTTGACGTACTTATTGTAAATAAATAAATAAATGTAAAGATTATTAATATCAATCTTCATTATCAGTTTCGCGAAACACTACAACATAAGTACACAAGCTAGACACATGTTTGTTTGTGTTTTAGTTGTGTGTGTTTCGCTCAAAAAAGATTACGTACAAGAGAAGCACACATCGTGACCACGTGGTACATTATAATGAATGGTACGCAAACAGTCCAAAAAGTAATAGACGATCAGACTCAAGCAAAATCTACGAACTCTTTGATACCTACTAATTTGATCTATCAAACAAATCAAGTTCCGAGATTGAAAGTCGTTCTAAACTTTGATGTATACTTCATTGCCTAGAAGTTGGTTCAAGGGATAGTACCCTTGTCACAAGCATGCAGACCTGTGGCAAGAGGAGCGAGGGGAGGGGGTGTTCTTCGGTCCATAGCGTCAAGTTATTGACTAGATCGTTATAAAAACCAATATAATGTGGAAGGACTATCAGTGGGTAAAAATTCTTTTGACTATAAATGATTATCAGTTTTCACAGTAACATTTATATAAAGGAGCAGGTGGGCCTTCAGGCCTTCATCAGAACTCATCTTGTATGATTTATGTGTGTAGATAGGCAGGCAGATATGGGCGTGAGAAGAAAAATCACAAGTCTTTATTACAATCAGCGTTGTTTAACCAGCACAGGGTTTGATAATCAAAATACACAGTCAAATGAACAATGTACAGTCTAAGCAACAAGATACCAACTTAATTATAACACTAGATTAAATTATCACTCGGATGCAAAGCGATTCGTCACAAGTGTGGTGCGCGGGCCCCTCTCGAACCGCAGTTTTTTAGATGGCAACCCTCGACAATGACGCTTCGCTAGGCTGATTTTTTTTTTAATTTTTAGGGTTCCGTAGCCAAATGGCAAAAAACGGAACCCTTATAGATTCGTCATGTCTGTCTGTCCGTCTGTCCGTCTGTATGTCACAGCCATTTTTTTTTTCGAAACTATAAGAGCTATACTGTTGAAACTTGGTAGGTAGATGTATTCTGGTGTCCCCATACTTAGAACTGAAACTCATTTTTATTTTTTCATCAAACACATTCGTGTGGCGTCTGGCATCTATGGATAGGTTTTCAAAAATGATATCGAGGTTTCTAAAATATTTTTTTTCTAAACCGAATAGTTCGCGTGACAGACGCTTCCAAAGTGGAAAAAAGTTCCCCCCACCCTCCCCTAACTTTTAAAATAAGAAAATAAAAAATCTAAAAAAACATATGATGTACTACATTATTATAAAAAATACTAAAGAAAATTGTTTTGAACGAGATCTAGTAAGCAGTTTTTTTTTTTTTAATACCTCGTAAATTGTAAACCGCTTATTACCGCGTAATCTTTCATAAAAATAACTTAAATCCTTTAATTTCATAAATCAATGATACGGAACCCTTTGTGCGTGAGTCCGACACGCACTTGGCCGGATGGGGAAATCATCAAAAGACCTCTGGGCGGAGCGGGCGTGTCAGACTTTTACTGACTTAAACCCACCCGCGTTCCTTCACTTGCCTGTAGGCCACGGCCACAGTTTCTTTTTTAACCAACCTGCAACCCTGACCCAGGAGGCATCGGTCTTCGTAGCTTAACCTAATCTATCGACCCGTGTGGCTGTTGTCATTTAGTCACGGATCCATTTCTGTAAATGTTAGGTGGAAATTCTTTAAATAAATCCCGAGTCAAAAGATAAACCTGTTTTATTGTTGAGCTTATAAGATAACTTGGAAAATGTCTCGAGTGCTATTATTCTTCAATATCGAGAGACATTTAATTCAATTTCAACATCCAATTTCACCAACACCTACGTACGAAAACATTAATACTGAAAAATAATTTTCTTTAGAATAGACTACTACAGAAATAAATAAAATTCAAGTCTCTATTTGTTAAGTCAAAATAACATATTTTATTAAATAAATATGAAAGTATATACGGTACTTATAGAGTATAAAAGGCTTTTTTCAGTCCGTCTTTGTATTTGTTCTGCCTGATCTCCAAAACGGCTGGACCGATTTGACGGCAGATAGATAACGTTACAAGGATATTTACTGTTATTGTAGAAAAGAAGAGGTCCGCACAAAACGTTCATCATCATCATTTAAGCTGAAGGACGACTACTGTTAAACTTAGCATCGACCAACCGACCAACCCACTCGAACCCAACGGGTTAGATACAATAGAAGGAATCATTAAGAACTTGAAGGCTAATAGTGCTTCTGGATGGGATGGTATATCAACAAAATTCTTAAAATACTTTCATAAAGAACTGACCCCTGTCATTGCCCATCTAGCTAACCTCTGCTTTAGAAACGGAGTATTCCCTGCTCCTCTGAAACAATCTGTTAATACGCCGGTCCACAAGGGGGGGAGCAGAAACGATGTCAATAATTATATGCCTATTTCGGTGTTGCCAGCCTTGTCTAAGGTAATAGAAAAATTAGTCAATTAAAATTAGTAGCTTACTTAAATAAGTTTAAAATTATATCCCCAACTCAATTTGGCTTTAGACGGGGAGTGTCCACCGAAGATGCAGTTGAAGCTCTCACTTCGCTAGTAACTGATCATCTAGACAGAGGAAAGAAATGCTTGACGGTATTTCTAGATCTAAAAAAAGCATTCGACACCGTTTCCGTTCCCACCCTTGTGACCAAACTGGACTCCAAATTCGGAATAAGGGGAACTCCTCTCAAATTCTTTACAGATTACTTAACCAACAGAAAACAGAGGGTTAAGATTGAAGGGCACGTTAGTGATGATGCTGATGTGTCATTTGGCGTGCCGCAAGGTAGTGTCCTGGGACCCACACTTTTTCTAGCTTATATTAATGACCTTTGTAACCTAAAAGTTGAAAACGCAAACATATTTTCCTACGCCGATGACACTGCTGTTGTCTTTCATGGACATAGCTGGTCTGACGTTAAAATTAAGGCAGAGTTGGGTATGTTCCAAATTGCGTCTTGGCTTGATGACAACCTTCTCACGTTAAATACTTCAAAAACTAATTACATATGCTTTTCCATCTATAAAAATTCACAACCAGATGAAGTGTTCAACATCAAAGTACACTCATGTAATCAACCTATGAATAATAACTGTAATTGTCCCAATATTAATAAAGTTTTGGAAACAAAATACTTAGGTATAATAATTGATCAGAAATTATCATGGTACTCTCATATTGAACATGTCACTGGACGGATTAGAAAACTGGGGTGGATTTTTAAAACCTTAAGACGCATTTTGCCAACAAATGTAAATAAGAAATCAGGCGCCCACAGAAATTTGTTAAATGAAATATACATCTCTATAGCACAATCTGTTATAGTCTACTGCATCCCAATATGGGGCGGCGCAGCAAAATCAAAGTTTATACATGTTGAAAGAGGACAACGTGCTGTAATAAAAATTATGTATTTTAAAAGGATCTCATACCCTACTGAATTACTCTATCGGGATAGTGGATTGCTTTCTGTTAGAAAGATATATATCATAAACACTGTTCTAAAAAAACATAAGAATGTACCATATGATCCTGATAGATTAACAAGAAGGCGTAGGGATCTTATAGCACAAGTTCCACAAACAAAAACTAAATTTGCTGCGATTCAATATGGTACACTATCATGCCAACTGTATAATAGGATCAATAAACATGTTTATATATACAATAATAAGTTACATGACTGTAAAAAAATGTTAACAAATTGGATAAAGACACTAAATTACGCAGAAACTGAGGAACTACTGAACTACACAAAATGATACAAGCACACACACACGCACACCACACACCATACACGCACGCACACACCCCCACACACAAACACACACACACACACACGCACACTCACACACACACAGGCGCACACATATACATACACGCACATATACACAAATACATACACGCACATATACACAAATACATACACACAAACACCCACACACACTTGCATGTTAATTATACATAAGGTTTTTTTTAAAAATTGTATACTGCTGTGGAAGAGCGGAGTCTCCTAACACAGGCATAATTTGCTTAACAGGAGGCTTCAATCACCAACTAATGTTCAATAATTTGGAGCTCTAATAAATTTGATTTTGATTTTTTTTTTTTTTAAATTCACAACATATTTAGCGCAGCATAGGTATAATAATATTTATTTACAATTGTCTCAATTCGATACAAATGTAAATTGGCACATTAACACAATAACGTATCCATTTCAAATGTAGACGACGTCTCTTATCCAAATGTCTGGATTCGCACACTCATCCAAGTTCGCGACACGAATTTCAATGCGAATACGAACAATATAATTTAATGTTTATTGTTACTCGTTAGAGGGCGCTCGAGTTCTAAGAAACTCGGGAGCTCCATTAGCTCGTGTTTACTTAATCTCGCTCGAAACAAGCTGCGTTTTAAAACGTTAAGTCTGTCTTTAAGCTATTTAACGAACTCTTAAAACTTGAGTGTTTAAGATTATCCTGTTTTGCAAGTTTATTTTTGTCTGAAGATTTTTTATTCTGAAATATTTTACGTAAAAAAAATAATGTGATGATTGTAATGAAATTTGGTACACAGATAGTCTAGAGCCTGAGGAAGGACAAAGGCTATAAAACATCCCGCTATGACCAATAGGAGCAGAGCAGGAACAAAAAATGTTGCGAAAAGAGGAGCAAACGCAGCCGTACATATTGCTCCCATTATTTTAACAGGCGCTTATTTTATATCAACCGAGCTCTTTCGGTTCGATAATAAAAAGAAAAGAAAATCATTTATTTTTGTATCAAGTATAAGTGCACGGGTTCGATTCTAGGTCAGGCAAGTACCAATGTAACTTTTCTAAAGTTATACCTAATTACCTATGTACTTTCTCAGTATATCTTGGACACCAATGACTGAAGGTGAAGGAAAACATCTGGAGGAAACCTTGACTTTAAGTCTGAAATGGCCAACCCGCATTGAGCAAACGTGGTGATTACCCTCAATCCTTCTCTGTATGAGAGGAGACTTGTGCCCAGCAGTGGGACGACAAAAAGGTTGATGATGATGATGATGATGATTGTTTGATGATTCCTTCTAGAGTAAAAAGTTTGACACGGTACAGAATGGTAAACACACTGATATAACAGGCGCTGACAGTCAGATATACACAAATCAAATTCTCAAAAAATCCATTATAGAAAACCTAAAAATTCAACTCCAAACTTTCAACGTTACTGAATATGCAAACAAAAAAAGGTGTTAAAATGAGGCTAAAATAGGCCAATATGAATATGAAGCAGTTTCATTTCGCTTATAAGCTTGGCTGCATGAATCCACGTCAACGCCCGATGAAAATACAAAAAAAAACGTAGTATCATATATCCTTAAGTCTGAGATTCTTAAACGTTATAACTTGAGTTGGCGGCATCTTAGAGCTGTTGGGGAAATCTGGCTTATGGGAAAAATCAGCGTTACTCGCATTTTGTTACAATGACAAGAATTAAGCGAAAGCAGGAAGCATATTTACTGTCCGCGTGGGGATTTTTATATTCATGATAGGTATTATATTGTAATCGGCCTGTAATATGGCTTTAATGATGGCACTGCGGAGACTTAATTTGCCTTTTTTCCTCCACACAGGCCCATTACGTGTTGGTTATGTGGACGTGTTTCATCTGTATTTGACATATACATATTTATGGTATAAACTATATAAATAGCACACTGTAACCTATATTCATTGTTTGTTTCTTCTTCGCCTTGGTATTCCATCTACAGGTTGTCGAAAAAATCGCTCTTAGTAGTGATAAGACCGCCCATTGTGTCACCTGTTGTAAAATATTCACATTTATGTTATAAAGAGTTTTCTATTCTATAATATTTATCTAAGGAATATAGTCAATTTCCTTATTAAATTCTCGTTTATTAATTTAAAATAGTTCTTAATTATTGCTGTTGCATAAATATCATTATCTTTCGATAATGCTTCGCGCCACGTTGCTAATATCATGTATATCGTACCATATATCATGTATACCGTATTTACTATCGAAATTACCGTGCTCTGCTGAGATTATAGGGCAGCCTTCATTTTGTTATATCATTGTCGACATTTTTAAATTTATTTTTTTTTCCTTGTATTTTTATTTGTTGGTTGAAGTCTTTCTCGCTGAAAGGTGCCCGTATCCCAGCAAAATATATACCTACAGAGTACAATATACATATGTGTATGAATTTAGAGTTTACTATTAAGTTAGCGCCGCTCCTAATTTTTTCATATAATACCCATTATTTCACACTTTTTAATTGCATTAACACTTTTTATTTCCATTTTCTAAACCGCATACTTAAAGTCACAAGTTGTCACCTTAATTTTCTAAGTTGGAAACTGGACCGCATTATGCAAATTCACTAAATTAATCAAAGAAAGTTTTAAAGCAATTAAACTTGGTTCCCTCCTCAGGTGTTTTTAAGAGACATTAAATAAATATTCCATTCGTTTCATTAGTTCATTCAAGGTATTAGAATCAGAAATTAGCTCGGATGAGTTTGTGACGCAAGTGCACAGGGCCGGATCTACGTATGGGCTAAATGGGCTGCAGCCCAGGGCCCCAAGGCTGGAAGGGGCCCCCAGACCCCTCTAAAAACAATACGCATTAATTTGAATTTATATAAGCTTGGCAATAATGGCACCCCTGAAATCAATCAACCAATGTATGTGCGCGTCTATGGAACGGAACGGGGATTTCCCTGTCGTTTGTTTTGGTCGGTATACCCACATATTTTTATCTACTCTTAAAGGGATCTTTCGCGGCGCTGCTTAACGTAACGTCTGACCTGATTTTGTATTTTTTCCGCTCTTCTGTTTTTGTCATCTAAATGACAAACCCATCATCATCTCAGCGTTCAATCCCGGTTGCATCTACGGCCTTCGCGTTGGAGCCCTGGGCCCGCTTTCCTACTCATTCTCCTCTTTTTCACGCGATCTTTAGCATCCTGTAGTAAGAGATTGGTGGCACGCATGTAATCTCTTATAACGTCAAGCCAGCATTTCTTTCGTCTCCCTCGCTTGTTCCGGCCCGGCGAAGGCGCCATAGCAAGATTTTTGTTACCCACGTAACATGTTTTCGTAAGACGTAGCCGTACCAGCGCAGGCGACCCTCCTGCAATGTGTCTGCTATGTCACCGACACGAAGGCTGCCACGAATGCAGGCGCTCCTGATGCGGTCTTTTCGCGTAACTTCACACATCCACCGCAGCATATACATCTTCGTGACATGCAGCTCCTGCTTGTGTCGCTCAAGTATAGGCCACGCTTCACTGCCATACAGAAGAACAGGTCTAATGATGGTCTTATAGACCTGTCCTGATTTTGGGGTCATAAATAATACCTGTCACCTCACGCCATTTTGCCCAAGCAGCGGAAATACGTGCCCTAACGTCGAAATGAATGTCGCCGGACGCGTGAAGCACAGATCCCAAATATTTAAACTGGTCTGTGCACTCGACCATGTCTCAGCCTATGCACACAGAGATGGGGTCTGTCGTGTTGCTGGCCATGTACACGGTCTTCGCCACATTGAGTTTCAGACCTCTGTTCTCGAGCTACTCCTTCCATGCTATCACACGCTGTACCAACCGTCCCCTGTCCGCGTCCGCCAACGCGATATCGTCAGCATCCATGAGCAACCAAGCAGGTTGCTCATGTGAATCCTGGATGCTGTCCGACAAGACGTCTAATATCAAGCTGTACAGAAACGGACTAAGGACGGATCCCTGGTGGACTCCGACGGTGATGGGGAAGGGTTTAGTGTTGTCAACAGCGGTCCTGACAACGGAATCGGAATTGAGATAGATGTCTCGAATTATGTCAACATAGGCTTCTGGTACCACCAGATCACCTCACGAGGGACACAGTCGACGGCCTTCTGCATATCTAGAAAGAGCATATTCAGAGGCGTGTTCTTCGATCTGTATCTCATCATTGTGATCCTTAGTGCGAAGATAGGATCCATGGTTTCGTACCCTGGACGAAACCCATATTGACACTCTGAGATAGCGCACTCCTGTCAGATCTGCGAGTCTATAATCCTCTCAAAGGTCTTCATGGTGTGGGACATGACCTTTATGCCACGATAGTTAGCACACTCCTGTACCGAGGCTTTGTCTTTAAAGATTGGAGTAATAATACTCTAGTCTCCATTGGCTCGGGATTTTGCCGGTCATGAGCACGCGGTTAAGAAATCGCCTTCCAGGCCTCAATGGGGACTCCATCAGCTCCGACAGCTTACCGATTCGCCATACGACGAAGAGCCGTTTGGACTTCCGCAGGCGTTATCGGGGGCACTAATCCAAGATATGGAGGGAGGTGAGGTGTCAGAACCTTTTGATGCTGCTTATTCAGCAGCTCATGGAAGTACGAGCGCCATCTCTCCTTCACCGCGAGGTCTTCGCATAGCAGGTTGCCAGTAGGGTCTTTTACACAACGGCACTTGGATATATCCTGTGCCGCCTTGACCCTGGAACGTGCCAATTTATAAATGATCTTTTGCCTCTCAGACTATTCCAGCTTCTCGTAAAGCTGTTGCAAGTGGTCTCGTCTGACTCTGGCTACAGCTCTTTTAGGGGCACGTTTGGCAACCTTATATGCGTCGCGATCTTCAGGAGATCCGGTCGCTTGTCACGTTTTGAAGAGGGCTTTCTTTACCGTAGTTCCCTCTGGAGTGCGTCGTCCCACCACCAGGTCTCCTTGTTACGTTTGCGACCGTCTTTACACACGCCGAGCACCACCCGCTCCGCGCTAGTAATAGCTGCCTGGATTCTGTCCCAGTGATCTTGGACAGGTTCTCCCTCGGTAATAGCGCACTTGTCGGCAATAACCGAAGTGAACTCCTGGGACTTAATTTCATCAAGCAGCCACCACCGGATCTGGGGCCGGCAGTGCTCTACACGTTTACGTTGAACCTTTACGCAGATATCCATGACAAGGAGGCGGTGTTGTGCAGTGAAACTCTCACCGGGTATGACTTTACAGTTAGCTACTTTGCCAATGTGGTGTCTCCTAGACAATAGAAAGTCTATCTGGGTAGCGCTTCGCCCGCTGGCAAGGTGCTCCGGCTTCTTTTTGAAGTAGGTGTTCACGATTGCAAGGTCAGCGGTCGCACACGTTCGGTGAATGTTGTTCCCTTTAGGGTTGCGGCCACCATACCCAAACAAAACCGTGAACACGCTCAAACCCGTCACTCTTCTCAGCCACATGACCGTTCAAATCACCACCCAGAACGACTCCCTGGGATAACGGGATCCCGTGAAGCAGTCCTTTGAGCTGGCACCAGAACAACGTCCTTTCGACGTCACTGCACCCGGCCTGAGGAGCGTAGGCACTTGTCAAGTGGGTTATAACTCCATTGACAAGCACCAGCCGATCACTGATGCGATTCACTTCCAAGACGTCATCCTGGAGCTCGTCAAACAACACCACGGCCACCCCATTTACCCCACTAGGTGCACCCGAGTAGATCAGCTTGTAGCCATTCCCAATAAGCCGGGATCTGCTGCCTTTCCACCTAGTCTGCTGCAGGAATGCCTCGGCCACCCTCCACCTGTGGAGAGTTTCGGCCAGTTCTCCGCGAAGAAGTTTAGGAAAGATTCCATTTAGTTATTAAAAAAATGCAGAGCCCTGGTCTATACATTTGTGAAGGTAGTAAGTTAATTATGTCATTAAAGACTTTGTGAACAACATAGGTACCACATCAATCAGATCAGAAGCTTAAAAAAGACTACAATGACATAAACAAGAGACGCTTCACTAAAAAAATTCCAGATAAGTCTACAGGCTTTTTTGACATGGCTATTAGTTGAGTAGGTACTTAGATAGGCCCCTAAGTAGTTTCAGCCCAGGGCCCCACACACTCACGATCCACCCTGCAAGTGCAAATGAAATTATACTTTTAACATGCGCGTTTTATCTACAACAAGAGTATTTAAGATAACATTGTATAGAACTATATATAATATGGAAATTCATTCATTATATTCGGAACCCCAGCGCCATCTCGTGGCGCTCGTCAGAGTCCAGCTAGGCCGTGGACGAGAACACTATAATTGGATGAGAAACTACATAACATGTGCTAGAAACTGGCACGAGATCCAAATTCTTGAGTTGTTTACCTATAATCGTGAATAATTATAATTTGATTTGAACTGCACGGTAAGCGCTGTGGTCAAGCTATTGACTGCTGCATTTCGTGTCGCGGCTTTGATTCCCACATGGAATATTTGTATAACCTACAAGTAGTTGTTCTGGGTCTGGATGTGTGTGTATGTGAGTTTATATGTTTGTAAATGCACCCACGACACAGGATAAATTCCTAGTCTCGGGTAACTTTAAAAAAAAGAAAAAAATAAAAGAAATACAAACCGTTTTCCTATAGCGCTTTAACCGACAATATCCACAGTGCGTCCACAGTAATTGAAATATACCTGATGATAACGAAAAAGCATTCTCCAACACTCTAATTCTTTGTCGGAATTCTTCGTCCTTATATTATAAATCGGAAAGTGCGTTTATTTCTTTGTTCCGCTTTCACGCCGTAACTACTTAACCGATTGCTTTGAAATTTTGCAGATTTAAAGTTAGAAGTCCGGATTAAATAATAAGGTACTTTTTATCCCGGAAAAATTTGATGTTCCTGAGGGAAAAGAAAAATACCGAATTCCACGCGGGCAAAGCCGCGGGCGGAAAGCTAGTATTATATAAATATTAGAGAAATTTCGCCACAATACAGTTTTCGATACCGCTGTCTGACTTCCAAGCCTATGATGTCCTAACTGCTGGGCACTTCTTTAAGAGTTGAAGTGAGCCTTGCTACTCTTATACCACCCTGGCCGTGTGATCGGTAGATGTCGTATGTCTTTGAATTTTTGATTCTAGAACATTTTCTTCACGATTTTTTTTAAATTTTGTTTTTTTTTTAATAATTATAAACTAGTGCTTGACTACAATCCCGCCTGATGGTAAGCAGTGATGCAATCGTTGATGGTAAAGCGCACAAGTTTATTAAGCCTATTCACTTAAAAATCTTAGTGAGTAGGAAGGAAGACGGCAGTTGAGCGAGGTGATGCAATGTTAAACCCAACAACACGACCAACGCTGCTGCACCAAAGGGAGATTAATCTGGAGACCCTCCACGATCAAACTACCGACACAATAACATTTGGCGCATCGTACTCAGACCCGTCCTCCCTACGGCTTCACCAGACATCATGCCGGACCACGGCGAATCGCTTGGCGGCAAGACTTTGTCTGGTGGGTGGTAACTTCTGCCGGCAGCCGACGTTATGGCCTACCACCGAGAAGATTTCCTAGCAATGTTTGAAGTAGTGACACAGAATAACTAATTGCACTGTCATGTCAGTAGGAGTGATCATCCACAACTATCGTGTAAATCGGATGTCGTGTGCATAATAGGATATGACGCGAACGATCAAGTTAAATGTCGTAAGTAATGGTTTGAGTATGAACGCGGATCGCTTATCTGTCATTGAATACGATAGTTCGCCGCCTGTTACGATCCCTGGCCGCGAATATAGCATCATGCAGGCCCGTGTCCAGAGATGAACGGATTTGGTCAGTCCACCTTATTGGACTGCGACCTCTAGAACGTCGTCCATCCACCTTCCCAGTAACTACCAGATGTTCGAGGTTGTCTCCATCTTTTCTGGCAATATGGCCAAAAATCCTAAAAATTTTCGAAGGCAGACAGAGGAGGGTCTTATTGTGACATCCAGCTCTCGAAGGATTGACTGATTTGTGCGGAATGCTGTCCAAGGAATTTGAAGCATCTTTCCCCAGCAGTACACCTCGAAAGCGTCAATGCAGTCTTGATCGGCTCTCTTGATTGTCCACGTCTCCGAACCATAGCTGAAGATTGAGAAGATGAGATGACAACTAATAGAGAAGTATAGAAGAAGACAAAAAATAAAAAGGTTTTACAGTAAATGTTATATATTATATATATATATATATATATATATGTATACCTGTATACATACTAATGGCCACAAATAAATGGGGTTAAGGCCAAAAGAATGATGACGACAAATTACATCGCTTACTCACTTCTTGACATAAGATCTCAGTATTTAGGCCAAAAGACTCAGTCGTCAGCAGGGTTATTATAATAGCACTAATATTTACTCTACATAAAGAATGGAAACTGTCACGTAGATATAACTAAATCGTTTTAAATATATACAAATAAAGTCAGCTCTAATACACTTCAACGGGTTAATTTGAATATTTAAACTTTTTGATGTCACTGTACTGGACAAATTTACATAAAGTTTAAACCACTATTTTACCCACCCGAAATACCGCAGCTTAACAAATGATATTCTAAAGTTAGAAATCAACTTATTTGAGCATGTTAATATTTATAAGTGGTTTAAACAAAGGGCGAGAGGGTTCCTTTGATCATAGATACATCAGTCTAATGTAAGTAGTCAAATTTCATAAATTTACATGAACACTACAAAGAAAAAGTCGAATACTGCGAAGTCAAAATGCAGAGCATTTTTTTTATATAACATGATAAATTGACACGGAGCGTTCAGAATCTTGTACTAATTCCATGGTAGCAGGGTATACGACAATGTCCCTGCCACCCTATATAAACACGATCCCACAAAAAGCTTTTCTTTTTTCTTCCTTTCATAAATATTCCTTAAAAGTCCTGAAAAGTTAACCAACGCTAACCAATCGTGACAGCTACAGACGACACTCCAAATTTTCGCAACTCGCACGCCCCCAACAGAATACATACTTACTTTGTTAAGTGCTATGCGTATCACGTATTACTGCCGCTATTTATTTCGTAAATGAAAACGTCACGAAACGTATTGCCGTCATGGTGCCGAGGTAATACTTTCCTAATAGATACGTACATACATCTGTTTAGCTTGAGATGGGTTTCGACTGACAGCGTGACATTGTTTTATGCATAATGCCAATGGCACTGCCAATAACCCACACCTTATGCAGTATGATTACTGATGATCCTGATCTGCATAATGAGATAATATATGCAATGTGTTTGTCCCAGGCAATTACTGTCTTGGCAGCATCGGCATTCGGCAAAACATCGGCTACTGGCTGTTCCGACCAGCCGAACTATTGCTCACTCCAAGTCGCCTATTCCTCGGACATTAACAGCTTTTAATGCTCTCCTGATCTCAAACACTGGTCTCGATATTTTTGTGGATGAATGGTAGACGATACAGTCAGATGTTTAAAGTGTGTGTTTAATGATTTTATTGTATTGTTTGTTATATGTTTCTCTTCTTATTAATTTCCGTTCTATTTAAATAAATAAATAATAATAATAAAATAATATTTGACTGACTTTTCAGCCATTCTCAACATAAATTCCACAGTGTTATGTCCTACGGTATTCTACTGTGGGGCAAAGTTGCTGACATACAAAATATATTTGTTCTCCAAAAACGTGCTGTCCGAGTAATTTACCAGCTCGGTGTAAGAGTTGCTTTAAGAGATTTCTTTATAGATATTGGCATTCTCACTGTTGCTTCGCAATTTGTCTTAGCCAACATCTTATATGTTAGGCAAAATACTCAAATGTACACCAAAAACAGTGAGATCCATAATATTAACACCCGAATTAAGGACAAACTGCGAGCCCCTTTTCACCGACTTCAAAAGGTTCATAACTCTTTTGTTGGGCTTGATATAACTTTTTATAACAAGATACCCTCTGCTTTGCTAGACTCGCCTTACAATGCATTTAAAGCACAAATCAAACCCAAGCTTTGTTCAAAGGCATATTATTCTGTAAATGACTATTTAAATGATAAGAATAGCTGGTCGCTCTGATTAACTCAAGACAATGTTTGTGTTCCTTCTCCAGAATTAGCTTACTGGCATATTATATGAGTTCATATAATTTGCTTTTTACAATGCACAAATATGTGAGCTGTCACGCCCTTTATGCCAGGGGCTTTTATTTAGGTATGTAATAAGTTTTTACTTTTTACATTTCAGTTATACTTATTTTATTTTTTGTTTTGCTTTTTGGTATTTTGGCGTGGCTAGCTGGCATATTTATTTATTTTTATTATTTTTTCTTGTATTTTATACCTACATAGTATTGTATAAACTATTGTGATTTTTCTAAATGAACAGACAGCTGTGCTGCTGGGGAGTTTCTTCCGCCACTTCTTCTTCCCAGCGAAAGCACTTAGGAAGTGTCGATGGGTGGGCGTTTTGGGGGACTGTCTTATGTAATATTGACGTTCAAAAAGTGCTGATTCTCAGCCTAGTTTGAATAAATGACTTTTGATTTTGATTTGATTTTAAAATACCGGCTGTTATATAAGTTTGTTTTTTAGTTAGTGTGAGCTTATATATCTTTCACATAAGCTTACACTAACAAAAAAACAAAGAAGCTGTAGTGTCTAATGATTCACTTGTATGTTTGCTTGTTTGTTTGTCCGTCTCTAACTCTTTGGACTACGAGTGAGCGGCTCATTACTGTAAAATGTCCCACCGTTTTCAATACGTTCGTTCGTTCGTTTTTTATTAAAAAAGAATATCGAACTAAAAAGTTGAAAATAAATGTAGTAAAAATATTTTTTTTAAAAGCGTGGGGCGCTTTGTGCAATATTATTTTGTATATCTTTTTTCCCTCACGCTTTTAAAAAAAATATTTTTGAAAACAAACACAATGCAATGCAGTGTGTTTGTCCCAGGCAATTACTGTCTTGGCAGCATCGGCATTCGGCAAAACATCGGCTACTGGCTGTTCCGACCAGCCGAACTATTGCTCACTCCAAGTCGCCTATTCCTCGGACATTAACAGCTTTTAATGCTCTCCTGATCTCAAACACTGGTCTCGATATTTTTGTGGATGAATGGTAGACGATACAGTCAGATGTTTAAAGTGTGTGTTTAATGATTTTATTGTATTGTTTGTTACATGTTTCTCTTCTTATTAATTTCCGTTCTATTTAAATAAATATATAATAATAATAAAATAATATTTGACTGACTTTTCAGCCATTTCAACATAAATTCCACAGTGTTATGTCCTATTTATTCTACTGTGGGCAAAGCTGCTGACATACAAAATATATTTGTTCTCCAAAAACGTGCTGTCCGAGTAATTTACCAGCTCGGTGTAAGAGTTGCATTAAGAGATTTCTTTATAGATATTGGCATTCTCACTGTTACTTCGCAATTTGTCTTAGCCAACATCTTATATGTTAGGCAAAATACTCAAATGTACACCAAAAACAGTGAGATCCATAATATTAACACCCGAATTAAGGACAAACTGCAGAGCCCCTTTTCACCGACTTCAAAAGGTTCATAACTCTTTTGTTGGGCTTGATATAACTTTTTATAACAAGATACCCTCTGCTTTGCTAGACTCGCCTTACAATGCATTTAAAGCACAAATCAAATCCAAGCTTTGTTCAAAGGCATATTATTCTGTAAATGACTATTTAAATGATAAGAATAGCTGGTCGCTCTGATTAACTCAAGACAATGTTTGTGTTCCTTCTCCAGAATTAGCTTACTGACACATTATATGAGTTCATATAATTTGCTTTTTACAATGCACAAATGTGAGCTGTCACGCCCTTTTATTTTTTGTATGTTAAGTTTTTACTTTTTACATTTCAGTGATATTTTATTTTTTGTTTTGCTTTTCTGTGGCTAGCTGGCATATTTGTATATTTTTATTATTTTTTCTCTTGTATTACTATACCTACATAGTATTGTATAAACTATTGTGTTTTTTCTAAATGAACAGACAGCTGTGCTGCTGGGGAGTTTCTTCCGCCACTTCTTCGTTCCCAGCGAAAGCACTTAGGAAGTGTCGATGGGTGGACGTTTTGGGGGACTGTCTTATGTAATATTGACGTTCAAAAAGTGCTGATTCTCAGCCTAGTTTGAATAAATGACTTTTGATTTTGATTTGATTTTAAAATACCGGCTGTTATATAAGTTTGTTTTTTAGTTAGTGTGAGCTTATATATCTTTCACATAAGCTTACACTAACAAAAAAACAAAGAAGCTGTAGTGTCTAATGATTCACTTGCATGTTTGCTTGCTTGTTTGCTTGTTTGTTTGTCCGTCTCTAACTCTTTGGACTACGAGTGAGCGGCTCATTACTGTAAAATGTCCCACCGTTTTCAATACGTTCGTTCGTTTTTTAATAAAAAAGAATATCGAACGTTGAAAATAAATATAGTAAAAATATTTTTTTTAAAAGCGTGGGGCGCTTTGTGCAATATTTTTTGTATATTTTTTTTTCCCTCACGCTTTTTAAAAAAATATTTTTAACTTTTGTTTTTGTTTTGTTAGTTTGATATTTTTTTAAAAGCATGTTTTTTAAACTACATTTTTTTCAGAAAGGAAATCACCGAATGACTTCCCCCGCTCAGGGCGGAGCAGTATTCACCTTTAATTTGGGTATATTACAATATTATGTATTTATCGTGGTTTATGATAAAATATTTTGATTTTAGATTATGTAAGGATTTTATGAAATTGAATCGTGTTTTAATAAACCGTTTGAAACAGCTTTAACTTCAACAACTTCAACTTCAACTTTTCTATTACCATTTTATCATCTTCATCATTCATTTTGTGATGTTCTCAGAGTTGATAACGAAATAAATACCACCATGTTCTGCCATTGTACAGGGCTTTTCCGAATTCATGAATAAATAAGACCAATTTCGAAACTCCTGATTGGAAAATATTAATAGAAGGTTGTGGAACTTTTACAATAAGGGTTACCCATGGGATCTCTGCATGATACTGTCCTCCATCATTTTAGGTACTTAACTAAAGTAAATAAAAAAAAAAACACGTAACTTAGTTTTATAAGGCATCATAACGCTGATAAATTGAAGAGTAGGTATAACTGTGACATAGCATGCCTATTGAGTTGACTGGTATTACGTTTAGTTCTTTAACCAAGTCACGTAGTTTTTTATCATGTTTCTTCTTCTTCTTCAGTCTACAGAGGTCCACTTTTGGACAAAAGCCTCCTCAAGGTTTTCATTGCTTTGGGGGAGTTTGCCATAATGCCCACGCTTGGCAGGCGGGTTGAGGATCGCAGTTATTTGATATTCCACAGGAGAAGCGCTGTTGCCCGCTTCCCTGGTGAGAGTTCCCTTAGTCGCCTCTTAAGACACCTACGGGAGGATTAACTAAGAGTAAACATATCTTGTTTACTTTTAGTTAATTACGTAAGCTGGTGGAGTATATTAAAATTTACAGCTATGGCTTTGTTTTTAAACTCACATTCTGTTAATACATCAGATAATGTTAATGCAACAGTTTCACAAACTACCATTATTATCATAATTTGCTGCTGTCACCATCGCTATACGCTGTTACTAGGACTTCAGACGCGTCCTTCTAGAATTTCTGTTCAGTCTAAATTTAATAAAGCCTGGTACAACTCGGTAAGCACGTTGATGCTGTGTTCACTTAGAAAATTACATAGTTTTGCACCTCTGTCCAATTTGTATGTAGGTGACGTTGCCGTTCGCCCCTGAACAGTTTTTGTTTTTCTACCCTCATTTCAAACGCGATGGGACAACTTTTTAAAGCTTATCTCGACCACATTCAGAACAAACGGAATTTACGAGGTCTGTTTGTTGAATAAGCATTCGTTAAGCTTTTTATTTTGACGATATCTTCTTTGTATGCTCAATAGTTGTGTGACAAAATTAATCCTACCTCCTGTTATTACTGCGGTGGTACCTATTATATTATTATTAAAGGTTTTGTGGTTGTTTTCACAGGCATATTGGCAATCGCCTTAATACAAACGAATAGAGAACACTGTGATTCTGAAAATGACTTACAATGAGAGGAACTATAGAATAGTTAGAGGTAAATTAACACCAAAGGTTTATATGTATGAACAACAACTTCAACTCTTGATTAATGGCCTCTGTGGAATAGATACCACAATTTTGCCAATAACACGTGCAACAAATTATAGGAATTCTTTGTAAATTTTATTTCAAAATAATGGAGGATATCGCCAATGACAGATGAAAAAGACGGCCGCGGGGACCGTCTACGAGGGAGGTTTGAGAAAAAGTCATAATGAAGCCACAATGCTGCGGTATTTCAATGTTCTTTATGAATTATTTTCTAAATGCACTTTTTACTATATAAATTACGCGCTTTTAATTAGGAAAGGACACTAGATATAAATAATTTTAAAAGTCCTATGAATAATACGCGTGACACTCATCTTAGCTTTCCCGTCAAAAAACCTATATGTTTGAATAAATTGAACTTATTTAACATGTCAAACGTCTTTAAGTGATAGTCGCAAAGGTTTCTTTTTTATTCTATCCATTATTCACTTTATTCTGCCCATGGAATTAGTAGGTACTAAGCCGGAGTCCATTTTAAATAAGATTCGAAACACAAACACTGGCTGGCTGATTAAACATTTCAGTTTGGACCAAAGTTAGAACTCCTTTTGCAATTAACAACCAAAAACGAAGGTCGATACCAAGTCACCGCGGGTCATGATTATTAACGGTACATTATAAAACAAATCTCATAGTCATCTCACTTAAATCTAAGTTTAGTAAGCAAGCCATGAATACTTTAAGTAATGAGGTTTCCAAGCAGGCTAAGCATTAATCAAGCAACTACTTTACACCTAGTAATAATAGCTCAGTAAAGGATTACCTTGAGGAGACTTAATAAACTTAGACGGCGTGTTGATATTTTAATTATGCTTAAACTCAATTTTTGATTAGTTGGTAGCACTGATGAAAACACCGCCAAGTATAAATTAGTTTGTTAAAAACACAACGGGATTTTTCTTTTATAATTATAAACTAGTGCTCGACTGCAATCCCGCCTGCAATCCGGTATAACGCGCTAGTTTATTAAGAGCCTATTCACTCAAAAAAACAGAGTGAATAGGAAGGAAGACGACAGTTGAGCGAGGTGATGCAATGTTCAACCCAACAACACGACCAACGATGCTGAGCCAGAGGAAGATAGATCTGGAAAACCTCCACGACCAAACTCCCGACACAATAACATGTAGCGCATCATACCCTGCACACATCGCAACACAACTGCTCAGATCCGTCCTCCGTATGGCTTCACCAGACATCATGCCGGAACACGATGAATGGCTAAAGCAAAGCAATCATACGCGTGACCTTCTGGGCACAATCATTCAAGTGCACGTGCCACCAGCCTTGCCTTTTCTCATCTCTTTTGCAAATGTGTAACTCCATGAAAGTGACATCTCTAGGGAAAAAATAAGTGATACATTAAGCGTTTGTAAAATCCTAAAACTCACTCTAAAATGAAAGGGCATTAGGAATTCACTTTCTCTCTCTAAAACAAAAGCTATCACGGTTTCAATAATTAAGCATTGTACCTGTCTTAAATTCATGATTCCGGATTTATGGTAATGTTTCTTTATGGGCTCTGTAAAGTGACTTTAAAATCTAAATGTTAATGAAATTGCGAAAATCTAAGAACCGTTATAAAATTTGAATAAAGCTTAAACTTTATTGAATGTAAGGAATAAAGGACGAGCGTTAAAGCCTCCACGTTTCAGACCAAAATATATTAGGCCCTTGACAAAACTTAAATAGATTAGATTTTAAATAAGTTTCTGTTATCTTTACAATATTAGGGAGTGACCTACTTTTGTACGAGATGGATGTTAGTACAAGAAGAATCTGAAAATAAAAAGGTATTCTCAGACTTGCTTTCATAATCTGACTGCCACACTTTAGCAAAACTTCTTCTATTTTAAATTAAGTTGTTAAGCCGTATAAATATTATTATGAGATAACAGCAGTGGCCTAGTGGTATCGGCCGCAAGTTACAAGCTGCAGGTTGTAGGAAAAAAAAACGAACCCCTTTTTAGGGTTCCGTATTTAGATTTTCATGCAAAAATAAAAAATAAAAATAAATATTGGGGACTCCCCATACTTAGAACTGAAACTCAAATTCTTTTTTTTCATCAAACACATACTTGTGGGGTTAAAAAAGTTCCCCCCTCTAACTTCTAAAATAAGAAAATGAAAAATCTAAAAAAGACATATTATGTACATTACTATAAAAACTACCAACGAAAATTGTTTTGAACGAGATCTAGCAAGTAGTTTTTTTTTTAATACCTCGTAAATTGTAAGCCGCTTATTATCGTGTAATCTTTCATACAAATAACTTAAATCGTTTAATTTCATAAATCAATGGTACGGTTTTATTTTCTTTTGATTGGGAAATCATCAAATGACCTCTCCTGTTCTGGGCAGAGCGTTAGGGCGTGTCAGACTTTTACTGACTAAAACCCACCGTTGTTTCTTCACTTACCGGTATGCTAGGACCACGGTTTCTAGGTTCGAACCCCTTCAAGCGCTTTAGTTAGTGTAATTTATTTTATCACCACTGCGTTCAAAACGGTGAAGGAAAACATCGTTATGAAACCTTATGTCCTAGAAGCAAAACTTCGAAGACATGCGACATCTACCCACACATACCTGACTCGCATGGTAGATTATGGCCCTCTCCCTCTCAGCGAGAAGAGGCCTATGTTCCATTATAGGTTGATTATGTATCAATATCTTTTTTGGTTATGCAAGATTTCACCTAAAACCTACTTAATGTTTAGGATAGGAACATTGGTTAGGTACGTCAAAAGCCTACTATAATTTTCCTAGTATTGAGAACAAAATGGGCTGATTATGCCTCTTTGTCTTCTTGCCTCTAATAGGCCAATACAGGTGATAGGCGCATATTTTTTTCCTAAAAAACAAAACCTACAGAATCCAAGTTCTTGAATCCATGGTCTTGTGTTTCAAATGAGGTGCAAACTTTTTTGTACAAAACAACAATCTAATGATTTAAATCCATGGCGAAATATCCTAATAGATCTAACGAATGTACGTAATTACTGTTTAGCTCTAACGACTGAGATAAGGTGGAGGCGGAGCAACTTTGATGGTCGACCATGCTTGATTGCATCGAGACGACCCCAGATGCTTGATAAAGCAGCTTCCACCAACTAATTTGGTAAACAATTTCCATTCATTATCTTGTGTTCGCAAAAACAAACCGTTAAGATAATGCCGGAACTGCAAAAAGTCGTAAACTAAAGTTTTGTTCGTAAAACAATGTCATTTATTTTGTAATTAAAGGATTCATTTTAGGTTATTTTGATTGTTATTGTTTTTCTTACTATGATAAAGTTTTAAGCCGGACAGGCTAGTTGGTGTCCATCTACATCATACCCCTCCTGTGCCTCGAATACCACAATTAGCCGTTGGTTGCTAACACTCGCAGATCTTTGACAGTTGTTTCGGGTCGTCAGAAGCCTGGTAGTAAAGGCATGACCCTTTACTAATTCATCCCCCTTCAGCCGAAAGACGTCCACTGCTGGACATAGGCCTCCCCAAAAGATCTCCGCAACGACCGGTCCCGCGTATCCCATATCCAGCGGTTTCCCGCGACCTCTGCGTCGGGCCTACCCACGCTGCGTCTTCCAGTGCGTAGTCGCCACTCGAGAACTGGTCTGCCCCATCGGGAATCGGTCCTGCCCGGCCACTGTCACTTTAGTGTTGCAATTCTTCGGGCTATGTCGGTTACTCTCGTTCTTCTGCGGATCTCCACATTCCTGGCACTGGCAACACACACTGGTCGTAAAAAATCAAAATTGTTTATTTCAAATTAACCAACAGTTGGTGCTTTTGGATAGTCAATGTCGGCAAGTCCAAGAAAAGTGAAGCTAAATTGCAGTTCCAAAGCGTAGATCTCTATGGAGAAGAACGTGCAAGACACTCCATGGACACTCTTTTAAAATCATAATATGGATTACATGTCTTCGTTACATATTTCTGTTGCTTCTATCATGTGAGCACAATGTATAATTATAAAAAATAACGAAAAGATAGAAAATTAATCAAGCCCACTGGCAGCTAAGAGATGACCAGTCTCCACTGGCGGCCCCCGTTCACGAGCATGACGCGCGCATCAGCCCCACTTAGCTCAACCATTTTGAAGGGAATAAAATGACCCAACAACACGCGCCACCATCAGCAAGACATTTGAGTGAGCATGACAAACTCTCAACTGCCATGCTCGTAATGTCAAACAAGTTATATATATAAAAAAACAAACCATAGTCCATGGTGCCTCACATTCACAAACTTGAAAAGTGCTTTTACATTATACAATACTAAACCATTTGCAAAATCATGGTAGCAAAATCTTGTGCACAATTGAAATAAACAAATAAAAATAAAAAAGGAATATTTGGAAAACAACAAAAAGGGGGAATGATATCTCTTCCAAACCTACAAAATTGTCTGTGGCTGTGGAGCAGGACTGGCATTTAGCCAAGCATTTTTATCAAGAATATAATCTTCCAGTTTATAATATGCTTGTTTACACAGCGTGCGTTTAATGCATGTTTTAAATTTAGACTCATTGAGTTGTTGAATCGCTAGCGGTATTTTATTATAAAATTTTACACAGTACCCTATAAAAGAACTATTTACTTTAGCCAGTCTGAACCGAGGTTGATCTAAGTTGTCTCTATTCCTAGTATTAAAATTGTGCCTGTCACTTATCTTATTAAAAAGGCCAATATTTTTTCGAACATACATAATGTTTCGTTGAAAAAATAAAAGGTCGAAAACTTTTGTCTCGAGATACTCGAAAAGATTCTACGTAGCTTTCCGAAAACAGCCCAAACAGAAAAGGGTAACTGCGTCGTGGAGGTCAGATAGGCAGCCGCTCCATGAAAAATACTGGTATTTAGCTGAAACCGGTCAGACTGGAGGCCGACCCCAACATAGTTGGAAAAACGCTATGCAGATAATGAGTACAAGAAGTTTTCTACTGAGATTTTCTTCATGTGTTCATTTAATCAGTAGTCCTTTTGTCTACACTGTTGGCTTGCTCCGGCTACAAGGAACTGATGGAGTTGGAAGTCTCATGGGCATTCGACGACACGGTTGGTGCAGTAGTTGAGTGATATGACTACTGCGCTGCGTGTCGAGGGTTCGATCCCCGCACGAAATAAGTATTTGTACGGCCTACAGGTAATTGTTCCGGGTCTGGCTGTTTGTGTATGTGATTTTAAATGCTTTTAAAGGCACCCACGATACATGTGTAATTCTTAGAGTGGGGCGATGTTTAAAAAAAATGGGACTTAACATATTCGCAAAAAGTGGGCATAAATTTATGTAAATACATAGTATTCCGAAGCATCTACTCATTTCATTTTATCAGCTGATAAAATCTTCGGTCACGACAACAACTTTTATTAATCTTGGAAACTCACCTTTATTAAATACATTAGAGATTGTTTGTAATGACAATCTCCCGAAACTTGGAGCCATTTCGGAATAAATTCCCTGACGTTCCTCACGTAGCCAGAGCTTCAATTTATTCACTTTTACTTAACTATTATTGGCCACTTTGATATGATTAAATTGTAATCAAAGCGATTACGCTTATTGTTATATAAGAAATGGCCCCGATTGTCTTGTTTTTAAACTATTTTTTTTAATTCAGTGCATATGTTTCTTTCTACATCATTAAGGAAAGGACAGAGGATAACATATTTATTTAGTCCTTTCAAGTCAGTTTAGGCTCGATTTAAAACATGGCGACTAAAAATACGTTAATTTACGTCAGGCACTAATCAATTTGACAAACCTATACTAATATTCATCATCTGTACTTTTCTTAAATAAATGAAATGGAAATAAACTGATGCACTAAACTTAAATTTAGTTTTTGTGGCTGCAAATCTATACCTTTATACTAATACTAGCTGCCGCCAGCGACTTCGTTCGCGTGGAGTTAGTTATGCTCCGCTCCTATTGGTCGCAGCGTGATGTTATATAGCCTAAATCCTTCCTGGATTAATGGGCTAACCAACGCAAAAAGAATTTTTCAAATCGGACCAGTAGTTCCCGAGATGAGCGCGAACAAACAAACAAACAAACATAGTATAGATAAAAAGCTGAAGAGTTTGTTTGAACAATCTCAGGAACTACTGATCCGATTTGAAAAATTATTTTAGCGTTGGATAGCCGATTAACCCAGAAAGGCTATAGGCTACATAGTATCACGCTGCGACCAATATGAGCGGAGCATAACTAACTACACGCGAATGAAGTCGCTGGCGGCCGCTTGTATAACATACAGTTATAATTACCTTAGGGCTTATTTATTTTGATTGCAAACCATGTTTTTACTTGAAGGTGCTAATATATTATATTTTTATTTTTAAGGGAATCTTACAGTAGTACCTATGTGTAACCCTACAAGCTGACTACGCGTCATACTGATGTCGTCCTGAATCCCGCAAGCAGAGTTTACTGCACAACAACATGATTCATCGGGCCGTTTCCCGCCAGAAAAATACCCGTCTGATCGGAGAATCCCTCTTTTCTATGGAAGAGGCGTGAATTTACACCAACACATAATTATAGTTTAACAATCAGGTTCAGTTGAATACCAGCGTCAGGCACTAGTTGTCTGGCATTTTTGCTGAACTGGACCTTTTTGGTGCGGCCACTTTTAGCAGATTTTTTACGTTTTGTTTGGTTTTCTATTTTACTTTTTTATTTGGTTTTTTATTTTACTTTTTATTTGGTTTTTTATTTTATTTTTTTATTTTGTTGCTACCTGATATATGTTTACGCTAGATGTATTGTGTGACTTTAAGTCTGTGATGAATAAATGAATTCATATTTGTGGGTGGCCACTGACCATTATTAAACATGACTGATGAAAACGATCTTTTCCTAATTGGCCTGGGTCTTGGATGTTTATCTATATATGTATCTATTATAAATACAGTATCGTTGAGTTAGTATTCCATAACACCAGTCTCGAACTTACTTTGGGGCTAGCTCAATCGGTGATTTGTCCGTATATTAAAAAAACAAAAGAAAAAAAAACAAGTACGACTGGACTAAATAAAGTATAAGAAAAGTACAAATCAGAGAAAAGAAATATATTAGAAATTTTTATCATGAAAGTATACGCGCATAACTTGTAAAAACACTATCAAACATATTAATTCAACTGACACTCAAGTTGCTATCAGCGCCAAAACGGTGAAAATCAAAGACAAGATTTTAGACATCGTTTTGTCATCTACAGTATAAAGCCCAGCGTACTGATATAATACCACTTGGCTCTCTTCCTCTCCCCTTATTTTTGCTATAGATAGCTGACGGGTTCTTTATTGATATTTTACCTTGTAATACCATGTATGAAACACATATGGAATGGAATAATAATTTGAATTTGAGTTCTTTTGAGACCCGAATGTCCTTTCCCGACCCACGCGTTGTTACCGCTCTTGTCACCAACGACGCCTCAATATCGTATGCTGACGTCATCCTAGCAACGTCTCAAGTTTTGCGGGTTGTATGGTTTTGTTAGATCAAAGACTATAATGAGTAAGTGTTAAACATACTTACATTAACACAAAAGACAATTTATATTCATGAACCATGAGAAAACAACACTTTGTTTGTAAAAGAAAATGCTTATTTTTCGCAGGAAGGTTATGTTAAAAAACCTTAATGCGAAAAATAAGTATGGATGTATGTCAATGCATGTCCCACTACAATGTAGGTAAGTAATGCCTAAGTGGTCCCACTAAAATGTAGGTAAGTAATATCAGAGTAGTCCCACTACAAAGTAAGGAATTAAAAGACCTGATATTGTTGATATAACTTTTGTTTCTAGTAATAATTAATTATTGCTGATGCACTGTTTGTTCCGTTCCCACAGACAAACCGGGAAATCGGTTTTGCGGGGCATAGCATTTATCCCAATGTATTGTACACTAGTAAGAAAATAAATAAATAAATAATAATAAATAATACCTGAGTAACCAATACTTATGTGGTCCCACTACAATGTAGGTAAGTAATACCTAATTGCTCCTACTACAATGTGGGTAGGTAATACCTAAGTGGTTCCACTATAATGTGGATAAGTAATACCTGAGTAGTCCCACTATAATACAATACCTACTACAAATATATAAGGAAACTTTTACAATACATAAACATAATAATAATTAGCCTTTTTTTTATATTTTTATATGTTTTTGTTTTTTTGTACAAATATTTAAAAATGTAAATTATATGTTAGAGAAATAAATAAACGAAATAATAATTAGCCTTTAATGTACATGTAGACTGTACTTTGTGACAAGAAGTGGGCCGTATTCTAACCTCGCGGTTTACACGCAGTAAAGGACCCCCTATGTTTAAAATTGCAACCTTATAACGTAATCGTGGTCGTTGCCACTGGGCGACGACTGCTCACCAGTCACCGCTCCATTATTGCTTTCCTCGTTTGCATTGACGTCAGATAAAATAACAAGGATTAATGTTGTTTATACCTTGTAAAAGGAATTAATTAATCATTTGTTTTTTTTTTTTTAGTAGACCTTTGAAGACAAGTCCTTTGTATCAGGCACATTAATCAAGATTAAGTTATTGTGCCTTCGTGGTTTCCTACTTTTGACTTGACCGCATACTCGACCCTAAAAATGGCAAAGCTTTCTTCGTTGTCTAATAATAAACTTACCTTGTTTTCCCCTCCCAAAAAACAGTCTAAAAGCAATGAATGAAGCAATGAAGTCTGGTGAAGCCGAACGGAGGACGGGTCTGAGCAGTTGTGGTGCGATGTGTGGCGGGTACGATGCGCCAAATGTTGTTGTGTCGGGAGTTTGGTCGCGGAGAGTCTCCAGATCAATCTCCCTCTAGCGCAGCATCATTTGGTCGTGTTGGTCTTGGGTTTAACATTGCATCACCTCGCTCAACTGCCGTCATCCTTCCGATTCCGAAGTTTTTTAAGTGAATAGGCTTAATAAACTCATCAGGCGGGATTGCAGTCAAGCACTAGATTAAATTATTAAAAAAAAAAATATTTTCCTAGACTTCCAGAATTTCTAAAAGATAATCTGTCTCCTATTATCCCACACAAACACTGATGAAAGCGACACTTGTAATATTCTTCACGGATTAAGTGCGAGGCGGGCACAAAATACATTATTTCAAATTGGAATTAACGCAGAGACAAAAATATTTGACAATTATTTCCGGAGACAATTTTTTCTGCTGTCTTGTATGGATCAGAATGTTGGGCTACGAAAGGGGTGAATGAAAGGCAATTGCATGCAGCCGAGATGAGAATGCTAAGAGGGATGTGTGGTGTTACACGAATGGATAGAATAAGAAATGAGTACATAAGAGGAAGTCTGAAAGTGGCACCGGTAGCTGAAAAGTTGTGTGGAAATCGGTTGTCATGGTACGGGCATGTGTTACGGAGAAATGAGGAGAATGTCGTGAGGAGAGTTTTAATTATGAATGTTGATGGCTATAAGAGTAGGGGAAGACCAAAGAAACGATGGATGGAATGTGTGAAGGATGATATGGCTAAGAAGGGGGTGACTGCCGAGATGGCTTCTGATAGGGATGTATGGAAGAAAAAGATATGTTGCGCCGACCCCAAATAAATTGGGATAAGGGCAGGAGAATGATGATGATTTCCGGAGACAATTCGTGGCAATCAATTATAAAAATTTCACCTCGAGATTTCTGGCAATCCGTGGCAATCAATTTAAATGAGTTCACCTCAAGATATCTGACAATTCGTGGCAATATAAATTTGAATGAGTTCACCTCGAGATTTCTGGCAATTCGTGGCAATCAACATTTATGAGTTCAACTCAAGATTTCAGCAATTTCTATTGTAATTCACACCAACTTTTCACGTATTTTGAAAATAACATACTAATGGATTGGACATTTTTAGCGTCTCATCGGAGAATGGCTAGGCTGATTCGTCATTTTTTTTTTAATGTTCCTAATAGTCCGAATAAGGTTTTTATAGAAAGAAACTCTAAAATACTGGTATTCAGCTGAATTCTGATTGGAAGACAACCCTACTATAGTTAGGAAAAGGCAGCATATCCTGATGATGATGGTATTACAAATAATAATCAGAACAAAAATAATAACGAAAAAAAAACTGAAAAATTGGCAAGATCCAGAAAAACTAAACGTCCTTTGTACTATGTATGTTATTACTATATGATATATTGAAAGTTGGTCATGAAATCGTCTGCCGGGTCATAGAATAAAGAGAGGGAAGTACGTTATCTTCATACAAACGGACCGCGCGCGGCTTGTATGTGTGCGCCATAGTATCTATGCGTCGCCGCACGCACACCTAAACACAATATTAGAGTGCCTATGACTGCGCTAGTCGCGGCTAGCACGGAACGAGGTTCGCGCGTCACGGCTTTTCGGCACATTAGCTTTTAAAAATGATCACATAAACTGCAAAGTTGGTATGTCTATTTATGAACAAATAAAAGACTTATATTTTTCAAATTATATTTCTAAAAGTTATTTACAAGGATACGGATATATTACACATTATGAACAAATAAAAGACTTATATTTTTCAAATTATATTTCTAAAAGTTATTTACAAGGATACGGATATATTACACATTAAAGTTTAATAACAACGCGTTTCGTAATAGTCGAAACCGAAGAAAGTAGGTATTTTTCTGTAGCTAATTTGTAATTTTGTATTAAATGTGTGATTCAATAGATGTTATGTTTGTATTATTTATATTTGTATTAATTAAAAATAAAAATAAATATGGTTCTTTATGTGTACAAAACTAAAAATAAAAATTACAAAAAAAAAAACTGACTAGTATATGTAAACTAAATACTAAGCAAATAATTTAAACATAAGCTCTTAGTCTATAAATATTTGTTAGCGGTTTGGGCGACAACCGTAACCGACGAAGCGCGGACAGTTGTCAACCCTAAGACAGTAGGCAATTAAATCGCGGATTGGGTCGCAGATAACCTACTTCCCCTCTTTATTCTATGGGTCGTTCAGCCGGGTCTTCAAAAATAAAATATATTTAACCAAGAAAATTATTTTAATTTTATTGTTGTTACTACCTATTCTGTGAGAAACTAAATAGAGAACGAAAATAAGAATACGTCTGACCCGTGAATTTATTTACAGTCAATAAAATATCCGATGAATTCAGAAACCAAACTAATAATACTCTGCCATCACAGTAGTGATAGTTTTAAATGGCATGAATTTAATTGAACCACAAATAACTCCTATTTTGTGGTCCTGAAAACACTATTATGCGACTCCAAATTCCCGACTTCGTTCGCGTGTTTCTTAAAATATACAGCATACATTTTAAATTTTTGTTATACTCCGCTCCTATTGGTCTCAGCTGTATTGATGTTATATAGCCTAAAGCTTTCCTGGATTAATGAGTTATCCAACGCAAAAAGAATTTTTCAAATCGGACCAGTAGTTTCTGAGAGTTTTCAGCTTTATATATTAAGTGTAGATAGATTCGCGAAGCTATACAAGATATGCGTATTCTTATTAGAGCTAGCTCAGTGCACATGTATGGTTTTTTTTTTGTTTTTTGTAATTATATACCCTGTCCGACCCGTGCACTTGACCACTACATAATCATCTTAATAACAATACTAATGCCTGAATTAATTCCAATTTCCCCGGTATGGTAATTTTTAAAAAAGTGACAACACCCGTGATGCAAAATAATTTTTATTTTTTTAGGGGGATTTTTTTTTTAAGTTTAGCCTGTCTTTGTGGGCGTTAGTAGAATCAGTTATCGATACCTAACAATACCTTCACGGATCGGACAGGGTTTTCTTTACATATTGTATACTCATGCTTAACTACAACCCTGCCTGATGGTATGCAGTGATGCAATTATTGATGGTAAAGGGAGCTAGTTTATTAGGAGCCTATTTACTCACATAAAAGAAACTCGTTGAATAGGAAGGAAAACGGTAGAGCGAGGTCATGCAAAAAAAAAAGGTCATGCAATATTAAACCCAACAACACGACCAACAACTCTGCACCAGAGGGAGAATTGATTTGGAGACCCTCCACGACCTAACCTCCCACACAACAACATTTGGTGCATCGGACCCGGCATCGCAACACAACTACTCAGACCCGTCCTCCGTACAGCTTGACCAGACATCATGTAGGAACAACGAATCGCTTGGCGGCAAGACTTTGTCTGATGGGTGGTAACTTCTGCCGGCAGCCGATGTTATTGCCTACCACTGAGTAACATGTCATTCCATCTATTTCATGTAAGAGTACTGGACTGTTTAAGTCCCATGTAAGCACCGACCCTACTGACATCCAACGGCCACCTACAACTACGAAATTTTAAAAAGAAAAACCCCATAATATTTCCTCGGCCTTGGACTCCAACCGAAGATCTTATGCTCAGCAGAACGAGACCAACGAAAGAAGCATAACATAATAAGCCTGTCATATCCCCAACACAGGTCTCTCAGTGTGAGGACCCAGTGCGAGTTGGTAGACATAACGTCAACAAATTCGTATGAGACGGTAAGACAAGAGAACATTATTTATGACACGTTTAGGTCGTAACGGAGGTAATATTCGAAATGACGGCGGCTTTGACATTCATTCTCACTGAAACACATTTGCCGTCTAGGAAAATATACAAACGTGAAAATTATGGCAATATCATGTACCTACAGACGCAGAAAAGTATTTTTTTGCATTATGAGAAAAAGAAAATATAGTACGATAAAGGTTGTCTGCTAAAGGAACCTTGACATCATTCAGACTGGTAGAAATATGTCTTGTGATAGGCACATAAAAGTTACCATAACCTCGTGAAATAAATAAAGAAATTTTAGTACCGTCAAACACCCAGCCAATTCACCCAGAATTGAAATAATATAGTTAATTCAAAATCAAATGTCATTTATTCCAATTAGGCTGATAATCAGCACTTTTTATGAGGAGCAGCGTATAAAGCTCACTCATTCTCCATTGAAAAGGGGGGATCCTCCGACTAGACTAGACTGGAATTGTCTGGCGGGCCACTTTGCCCGCCGGTTGATGTCGGGAACTTGTATGCGTGCTAGTTGCACAGAAAACTCTGATTGCGAGATGCAGGATTCACGTAACGTCAGTATGACGACTTGTTCGCTACCAAATGCGCTAACAATTGCTAGAAAATGTGAAAACTAGCATAAATTTGTCATTGTGGGTAGCAATAGAGAACGATTATTATTATTTTTGATTTGTATTTATAATATACAATATGTAAAGAAAACCCTGTCCGATCCGTGAAGGTATTGTTAGGTATCGATTACTGATCCTACTAATGGATACAAGGCCGGGCTAAACTTAAAAAAAATCCCCCTAAAAAATATTATTTCCCAAGAAGAGGTAACTTAATACATGTGCGGTAGGCAACCCTCCCGCGGGCGACGGGAGGCAGGGCACGCGGCAGGTGGTCGCATCGCTTATAATAATACCGTCAAAATGGTGTCACTTTTTTTTATTACCAAATTTCGGGGAAGTTCGAATTAATTTGCAGGAAAAAAAGATTATTTCAAAATTCATTAGTACTGTTACTATGACGATTACGTAAAATTTTATATTATATTTAGTCATGTGTTTATCTAACCTTTATTATCCTTATTGGTCGGACAGGGTTTTCTTTACATATTGTACCTATAGATGTAGCTAGCGCCTACCTCATATAGATCTACACCATTTTCTTCATCCCGCTATATAAAAAAAGAAAAACACTAATGCCTTAAAGGGATTAGTGTTTTTGTGTGGTGTCTAGTTGAAAGTTAGCTTAGGGAATATCTGGACCTTTAAAAGGTCCAGATATTCCCTAAGCTAACCAACCCTTCAATAAGATGTGGCTGATTTCTTATTGTGTACAATCTCAGTCACTCAACAACTTTCAACTAGATACCGACGCATTTTATTTCAAGAATGGATACTAAACAAAAATTCAAAGCGTTACATTTACCCTCACCGCTTTAATGCATTTACTTATATTAAATAAACTAATAAACTGACACTTTTGAATTATCAAAGGGTCGTTCAGTCAGACAGATGAACCTATAAGTACAGACGGAAAAGAAAAGGTGTTCGTGGTGCTCTACTAACGTACATAATTGTAGATAGTAATCTTCTCCATATGGGCACTTTTTTCTAAGTTTTATGTAGACTTACGAAAAAGTGGAGAAGATTGAAATCGCACAACAATAGTGGCGTTTCAATGACTGTCAAGTTTTTAGTAGCTTCTTCATCATTTATTTTAGACTGGAAGCCGACCCAACAGCGTAGGGACTGCCTATCTGACCTCCACACAATCCCTCGTAGTAGACGGGCAGTCAGACTTTTGGGCTTCTGATGACTGTTAAAGATCGATGAATGACAGCCGTAACAAATAGCTTAACATACTTACCAAGGCACTTTGTATGTAACGGATAGTCAGCCAATCATCCCTGCATCACTGATTACCAGCAGGCGGAATTGCGGGCAAACACTAGTTTATAATTATATATAAAAAAACGCGACCGTCTCTGACGCGCTAGAGCGAATCTAGGATTTCAATATTTGGCTCTAAATACATTGATTGGATTCCCTACAAATGGGGAATGGTACTGTTTCGTATTTTCAACTTTAATCGGCGAATAGGGTCGCTCTTTTAATCGGTATTGGGATTTATTCCGACGCTAAGCTAAATTGGCACAAAATAACCCAACCCAACAAAATCCTTCAGTCAATCTACTGAGGGATTTTGTTTTGTCAATGGTTTCAAAGTTTGGTCCCCTTTTAGTCCATAGTTGTAGTAACATTGACTTATTACACCAATTTGTCGCTTTATACCGATTACTTACAACTGTCAAAGACAGTTTAAGTTGCTAGTAAATTTTGAAAACAATTAATTTCCCTGGTTTTACAAATAACCTTCGCTTAGGTAATTAATGTTACCATAAATTCTTCTTCGACCTTAATATTCTCTAAATCTCAGGGGTCACACTATGGTTTCTAGAAAAACACTTTTTGTTTCAGGAATATTGTTTTATTTTCTTCAAATATATTTCCCAAGAGGTTACAAAATTTTCTGACACACATTGTTTCCGGGTGGGAAATATAATGGATTCTGTTTTGACTTATTTACAGTTTACCAGTAGTGGGTTTCTGTGACCATCTCACCGTGAAAACTAAGGTGAAGTGAGAGTGGAGTAAGCTGTCAATCGAACTAATGCTGGGATTCACACTATTATTCGACCTCCGTGGCGCAGTGGTCAACATGCCTGCCTGCGACGTGGAGGCCCCGGGTTCGCTCCCCGGCCAGGTCATGATGGAAAACTATCTTTTCCTGATTGGCCTAGGTCTTGGATATTTATCCATATATGTATCTATTATAAATATAGTATCGTTGAGTTGATATCCCATAACACAAGTCTCGAGCTTACTTTGGAGCTAGCTCAATCTGTGTGATTTGTCCGTATAGGTATATTTATGTATTGACAGCTGACTTTACCATATTTCTCACGGTGAGTTTTTCACAAAACCGATCGGCTGGTGTTCTTGCCCTCGCCAAATTCATCATCATCATCATAATCACCCTATAATATTTCCACTGTTGGGACACAGGCCTTTTCTAAGTGAGAGAGAGTGAGCCGTAATCTACCACGCTGGCCCGGTGCGGTTACTAACCCGCACTGGGCCAGCGTGGTAGATTAGAAAAAAGTATCTAAGACATGTGACATATCTCGCCGCATTTTCTATTTTAATAATTATTTATTAGAACACCATCATATTTGTATAATTACTTCTTTCATAAAAAAGAAACCTATCTTTTTATGATACATCCTTACTAATATTATAAATCGGAAAGTGAGTTTGTTTGTTTCGCTTTCACTCTGTAACTACAGAACCGATTGCTTCGAAATTTTGTAGACGTAAAGTCCAGATTAAATAATACGTTCTATCCCGGAAAAATCTGATATTCCCGTGGGAAATCTAAAAGCGCGATATAACCGAATTGTGTTTAAATATGCTTATTTCTCATTCCTGATAAGTTCATATCACTATTAGTCGTATATACCTATAGTTTGTACGAAATGTAATTACCTAAGTAATATAGATATTTTATATAATATACAAATAAAGCTATAAATAATTCAGACATACGAATAGTATTATTTGTTAATTCGGACTATATATATTCATCGTCATCAGTTTATATCAGTCTGCTGCTGGCCATAGACCGCTCCCCTTACACGCCATTCAACCCTATTTTCGGTCACTCTTACCCAACTACTCAGAATGACATATAAACTACATTAGCAAACTTTTACAAACCAAAACACTTAAACTGACGCGGCTCAACAATCGTTGGTACGTGCCTTCATATCCATGCCGTGGCTTATAAAGAGACTGTCCAGTGTCCACATTGTATAAAAAAATTATTAGGATGCTGTTGGAGTTTCCCTGCAACGTACCCAAGGCGAATAAAATACGATAGTTAATCTCATTCACTGATAAACGTTAAATAATTATTTGATATAATAAAATATTATTTCAGAAGTAAATGGCATAACTAAAATAGATGGGACGACTATCATGAGAGCGATCATTAGTCCCTGCCGCGGATAATGACGGCTCCGATTAAAATGGCGGAGCTGGCCTCAAACGGGAGTTGAAGAGTACTTTAATAATAGCCCGTTGTTGCAGCCACGCGAGATATGTTACTGCCCCCACTGGGATTTTCTCTGAATAAAATGTGATTGTAGGTAATAAATAAAATTCTCGTGTCGCGATGTTTGTTGCCAAACTCCTCCAAAACGACTAGGCCGATTTGTTTGAAAGTTTGTGTAGATTAGGTCTGAAAATCGGCCAACATTTTTTTATATAGCAAATCAACGTTTGCCGAATCAGCCAGTGTAGTGTAAAAATGAACATCAATTAAAGTTTGCTGCCTCAAGTTATTCTGAAGGTTGAGAATGTCTGTTTTTTTATAAATGAGCCGATCAATGGATTTAATTAAATGTGCTTTGTGTCAACAAGACGTGCACAGCATTGAACTTTTTTATTTTGGCGCTAAAGGTCTTGTAGTGTTATTTTATTAACCTACATATACTTACTTCTTCATACTCATATATCATTCATTTCTGCGGGTCATAATACGCATTCCAGTATTGGCGCTGTTCTGATAATATTTTACTACACCAAGACTCATTATTCTGCTTACAGACACGGTCCTCAACTTCAAGCCTAAGTTTCGGCGACTTGGCGATAACTAGGCGTAAGAAGTACCGGTGCTGTGCCGTATTCATTTTTCCTACACAACACAACGCTATAATTTAATATGTAGTTATATTTACATATTTACAATAATATTTTCATTGTTATGACAGTTTTTGACAAAGCTGTTGATTATGTCTCTATGACAACTCTTTTTCTTCTAAATTCTTAACTGCCCGCTATCTTTCTATCGGATTTGTTATGCCGAACTCCTTTACGGTATTTTATATTACTTTTAAATATTCAAAATTTTGTGGAAGGCTGTTCTGCGAGGTTTCTTCGGAAGCCCTCGCAGAACGTTGACAGTTCAGCTTGAGTTTCGGCCTGGTGCTTACGGTGTTAATAGTTTATTTATCGAGTGTTTTATCCCTGCAGAGCCCTCCTAGGGTTACCCTCTCCCTCGCAGGAGAGGGGACCCTCCTCCGTCAAGCTTATGTCGGAGCCGCTCCATCGTGCTGCTGCCGGCTCTCCATTGCAAGGGCCGGTCCTGCTACATTTCTGCTGCCTAGTACTGTCTCTGTTCGCGGCGCCACCGCCTCTGATGGCGGCGCCGCTGCTGTAGCCGGACCTCTGCTGCGGGAGCCGCTTTTTTGCCGCTCTGCTGGATCTCCGCCGCTGTTGTGGCCCTCTCGGCCGCCCCGCTCCTCTAGAGCTGTAGCCGGCCCTCAGCCGCGCCGGCTTTCAGTCTCCAGGCCTCTGCGCCGCCAGGACCGCTCCACAGTAGCTGCCGCCGGTCCACCTGGGCCGCTCCACCGTGCTGTCGCCGGTCCTCCGCTGCCGGGGCCGCACCTCCGGTGCTGTTGCAGCCCTCCGCCGCCTGGGCCGTTACTGAACCTCCTTTTTATAGTTTACCTTTTTTATATTATTACTTGTACCTCGCTTCGCTTCATTCATCATCATTATCATTTTTATACTTTTACTTTACTTTTTATTTGCTTTATATTTATTAATATTAAATTCTTTCTTTGTTCCCTCCTCTCTCTTTAACTGTTTAATACGACAGTCTATCCGTATAAGAATCTAAGGTCAAACAGTCCTCGTTCAAATATCGAATCGCCGAATAAAAAGGTTGGAATTCGAGTCGCAATCTCATATCAGCGTCAATATTGATGCCAGTAAGTTGTCAAAAATTTAGATCAAGGTGTTTAACCGATCGAGGATGAGATTAAAGTGCAACGTTCTTAAGAAAAAGAAGTCAAGGAATTGCCTCTAGATTCTTACTGTGCATTATATGTATTTGCATCTGGTAACGCAACCATGAAACATTCACTACAAGATCAAAGCACTTAAAATAGCAATTTATGAAAATAAAGTCATTAACCGATAGCTAAACCGCTGTAAAAAGTCACAGATGATCTTAAATTTCACAGAATATTCCTATTTGATCAATCCTGCCCAAACACTATTCTATATCAAATTGTTTCCCTCTACCAGATTTAGCCGGGTGTTAAGGGATTTGGCCCTAGAGCCCTTTAACATACCTACCCAAGCCTGGCGACTTCAACTAGAATCCCCAAGCTAATTAATAATTGGATTCGATAATCCTCTTTGTTTTGGAAATTGTCCTACGTAAAACTCCCATGTGTCCCATGATTTGATGACCCAAACACGTGCGCATTTAAATGATAATCTTCTGTTCCAAAACATACGTAAAACAACATAACGACAGTATTTCCAGAAGGAGTAGACAGTCCACACATCTGCATGTTTAGTCACGTTTTAAGTCTCATGTCTAATAAGGAACAGCCTTGTTCCTATTACATAACACATTATCAGCCTTCTTCTTCTTCTTCTTCTTCAGCCTATAGATGTCCACTGCTGGACAAAGGCATCCCCCAAAGCTTTCCACGCTGACCGGTCTTGTGCTGCCCGCATCCATCGGTTTCCCGCGACCTTGACCAGGTCATCGGTCCACCTTGTTGGGGGCCTCCCTACGCTGCGTCTTCCAGTACGTGGCCGCCACTCCAGAACCTTACTGCCCCATCGGCCATCGGTTCTACGAGCAATGTGCCCTGCCCACTGCCTCTTAAGTTTAGCGACTCGCAGAGCTATGTCGGTGACTTTGGTTCTTCTGCATATCTCCTCATTTCTGATTCGATCACGCAGAGAACTCCGAGCATAGCTCTTTTCATTGCCCTTTGTGTGACTTTGAGCCTTCGTATGAGGACCATTGTGAGCGACCACGTTACAGTTCCGTAAGTCATCACTGGCAACACAGCCTATTATCAGCCTATTATGTTCTTATTGTTGGGACTTGGTGTTCTTTCTGTGGGAGTGTGTGAGCTGTAAATCAACACGTGGGCTGGTATACGTGGGACGCTCAGAAAGTTTTGCGATAGTAAAAAAAATGTTCTATAGGTACATATATTTTTATTATATCTTTTCCCAGCCTCTATACAAAGTTTCATGCGTCTGAACCAGTTTTCGAAACACTTTCTCCAGTCCGCCGCAGACACCTGGTCTACAGCCTGCTCGAACGCTGACAGTGCATCATCTGGAAACGAAAGTTGTATCCCTTTGAGCTGATCTTTTATTTTTGGGAATAAGAAGAAGTCACACTGTGCTAGGTCAGGGCTGTAACTGCTGTAAGGAGGGTGACCCAGGAGTTTTGATTACGGTGTGGGCGGGCGCATTATCGTGGTGAAGCAGTAACCCACGGAGCCCTGTGTTTGGTCGCTTGTTGCTCACAAACAGAGAAACTTCAGTCAAGCATTTGGTAGTATACCATTCAGCATTAATACTTCTTTGGTTTCGTAAACGAAATGACACCAAGTAGCCAGTCAAACTGAAAAAGCTTGCGATCAAAACCTTAACCTCGCTTCACTTTGGTAGGCTTTGATTCGTTTTGATATACCCAAACCATCGACTAGCGCTTCGTTTTTGGATCGTATTGATACATCCAAGATGCATCACCTGTAACGATGTCGTAAACATGATTGATTCAAACTAAGCTAAGAATCCTCACTTTTTGAACTTCAATATTACTTAAGACAGTCCCCCAAAACGCCCACCAATCGACACTTCCTAGTGCTTTCGCTGGGAAGAAGAAATGGCGTAACAAACTCCCCAGTAGCACAGCTGTCTATTGATTAAAAAAAAAATACACATTATACAATACTATGTAGGTACAGTAAGGAACACAAAAAAGCAATGAAATTTTTTATCATATGCCAGATAGCCATGCCAAAATACCACCAAAACAAAAAGAAAGTCAAAGTGTATCATATCATGTTACCATTCCACCCGCACCATTTCAATTGTGCGGCACTCAGCGTGAACTATTATCAGTTATAAATAATCATATTTTCTAAATAAATTATAACTGGCCAGTGTCTAATATATATAAACTTTTTGTCGCAATACTTACTTTCTGAGTGACCTGGGTATGTCACATGTCTTCGAATTTTTGATTCTAGCACTTACCTGTTCCCTTCGTTTTGAATGCAGTGGTAATGAAATAATTTACACAAACTAAACCGCCTGTTTGGGTTCAAACCTATGACATACAACTAGTCGCTGTCATTAACCAGACACAAACCTTGCCAGCAGGCTGCTATTGGGAATTCGTAAAGAAAAACCCTATGGTTTTATTTTTTACGGTAATTAATTAAAATGTCAGTAAACCTCTATAACCTACCGCTGTACTATGTAATTAATTTGGTCCTTGAAGTAGAATTGTATATCAAACAAACCGCGGCGGCAAATGAATAAATAATTTCATTTGTGGTGTCTCTAGACGTTTCCTTGTGACTCGTTTATGAAATTTCTAAGTCCTCTTTCTTAAGTGAAGTCAAAGAAATGCTCGGTTGCTCTATAGAAAAGCGAATCGCTTTTAGTGCCAAACTAGGCATTTAAATAGATTCGTAAGCATTTGTGGAGCATGAGTAGGGTACCGAGTTTAGCTTTTCGATACGGAACTCTGAAATATCATTTAAGACCAGCTCATTTACTTTGATAGTATATATTTTGATGCATGGTGTTCCAATACTTGCCATTAAAACTGTATCTGAGACATGACAATGGTTTTACTAGGACATGACAATTTGACCGTAAAATAAAAAAATATAACGGTGCGTGACTGGTTAATTTTGAATACTGTGATCTGTTTTGTATCAGTATCAATTTTCCGTAAATTACTGTACTATTTTTTGAATTCGATTAATCGGTCGGTTTTCGGATAAATTTTGACTTGTTTTTAGGAGGAATGGAGTTGCGTTTGCCATAGCGAGCGACCGTTAACGCGGGCATTCTTTGCTCAAGCTTCGATCAAGTGTGTTAACCATGTTCTTATCTGTTTTAATCTGAGATTATCATTGTCAGGCCTTAATATTTTTATCTAATTGTCTGTACAGTTAAAATAATAACAATCGAACATCACACTATAGTTATAGTTCAACGTTTTCTCGAAATACCAATCCATGGATCATCATCCAATCGATGGATCCTCATGGGATGAGAAGACGCCTCTACTATCCGGAACTTTATCCCCGCTTCCAGACGTTCCTCCACAAATATATAAAAGTAAACTCCATTTCTTTGAAAACTGCTGATACTAAGGAGGTTCAGGCACTTTTCATTCATTCTAAGATCCCGACAAACGTTGTCCTGTCCAAATAGTCCATAATTGAATCCCATAGTAGAAAAAAAGGTAAGTTTGTACCAAATTAAAAAAAAACTGGAAAGTTTCCAATTCTTTTTTTTTTCATAAAAACCTAATAACAGATTATTTAAAACATTTGAAAACTAAATATGTTAAGCATTTCGGATGAAACTCTTACCAACGAGCAGACCGAGCAGCATTATAGAAGATACAATGAATCAGAAATATTGATTAATCATTTTCCCTAACAACAAAGGTGATTCAAAACGTTAACAAGAACATTCAAAACGGATTCAACCACTTGGAAATTATTAGGGTCCAGTTGAATTAATTAAACTTTCACTGAACACTGTATTTGAAAGCAAACTTAACCACTTCGGACCGTAGATGGTTAGTTCATATGAAATTTTCAACAGTTACTGTATATGACGCTAACTAAGGTTTAACAGGTCTTGTCTTGTTTGATTTATTCATTGTGCCTTTGATCTTTAACATTTTCTGAGAATATTCGGTTTAAAGCATAATTAAAAACGTAAGGTTGACCGACCGCCAAAACTTCAAGAAATACAGTCAAAGGTATACTGACCGCATTTGCCAAGCCAATTTAAAAAAGGTTTTATTTTTCATTTTTATCCATTGGTCACCTTCAACGTTCAAGTCTCTCTTGAACTAATTAAAGAGCATTCAAACGAAAAGTTTTTACAAAGTCGAATTTTTGTTTTATAAAATGATTTACTAAATGTTTCCTCAGTTTATAAAAGACCCATTTAGTAATAGTAATGTTATTTTCGCTTGGTAGAACATTAATAAAACATTGACTTTAAACAACTGAAAAGACCAATCGAACTGAAGGACCATTAGAAACAATCAGGAACAACGCCGCAAAAACTAATTAAGAAGCAGTGTTTGGAATTTCGGTAATTGAACAAAAGGATATCCGGCCCCAATAACGAGAATTGTACGAAATTCACGAAACAACAGACGAGAAATCCTAATATTGTACCTTTACAGCCAACGAAAATCATTTAATTACATACTTTTTAGATGTAGAAGACCCAAAATTGTAAGTCGAGCGAAATAATTCTGCTTGAATTTATGGCTTATTATATTTAGGAGACACAGCGTTTTGTAGAAATAAATTCAGCTCGTTTATGGAAATGCCTCATGAAATATGTTTCTTCTGGCGGTATTCACACATGGCTCGTCAAAAGATAAGCTCGCCTGTACTAATTTTGTCAGGAATAATAACAATCCTTCACGAGTTTAAATTGTTCCGAAATTCTACTGGGAGAGCTGGCAGTCAGCCGGCTTTAGAAGTACGAGAAGTAATCTACAACCGGAGAGTTAAATAAAGCTATTTTTCATTGAAGTGGTTTTGTGGTCGTTAGGAAACATTCGTACGCGCAATTAAATATAACGTGTAGTTTTTGTGTGGTGAATCCCGCTGCCTCACAAAGCAGAGTAATCCACTGCTCCCAGCTGGCATTTGTGGATCTTTAACAGTCGTTACGTGACGTCAGAAAAAATATCATATTACCTGGAGACCAAATAGGCAGTCGCTCCGTGAACTCCATAAATGATATCCACTTCTTCTTCTTCTTCTTCAGCTTCTAGATGTCCACTGCTGGACAAAGGCCTCCCCCAAGGCTTTCCATGATGACCGGTCTTGTGCTGCCCGCATCCATCGGCCTCCCGCGACCTTCACCAGGTCATCGGTCCGCCTTGTTGGGGGCCTCTCAACGCTGCGTCTTTCGATATGTGGCCGCCACTCCAGAACGTTACTGCCCCATCGGCCATCGGCTCTACGAGCAATGTGCCCTGCCCACTGCCACTTAATTTTAGCGACTCGAAGAGCTATGTCGGTAACTTTGGTTCTTCTGCGGATCTCCTCATTTCTGATTCGATCACGCAGAGGAACTCCGAGCATACTCTTTGACCACTGTGTGTTTCCAATAATGACTTACGGAACTGAAACGTGGTCGCTGACAATGGGCTTTATACTAAGGCTCAGAGTCACACAAAGGACAATGGAAAGAGCTATGATATCCACAGTAAGAGATAATTCAGGATTGCGTCGATTTTCACCCCGTATCGGAAAACAGCTTAAGTATTACAGTAGATTGAACCAGGACATAGAAAAACATTTAACGCAGACTTTAAGTAACTAAATAAACTACCACCACGGGCTGGCCACTTTTAATACGGTAAAAAAATTAAAATCACACGTAACAATGGTGAACTGAGTGTTCAGCAGGGATTTAGAATCAGCATCAACAGAAAACCACCGGTATGCTTATAAGCAGAGAAGAGATAATGAAGGTTTGTTCAGAGCTATTCCCGATTGTTTCGTGACGTTTTGGAAACTTACAATGAAAATGAATTTTAGCGTGATGGCACGTGCGCTGAGGTCTATTTAATAGGAATGCATTTCGGTCTAGGTATTCTCGTTATTGGGAAGTCAGTAGTGGCGGATTTGCTAGAAGCTCCGATTTACGACTTGGTTGTGAATCACACACCTCAGTTTGTGGAAAACCTGACTTAATATTGACATCGATTCCCGTGTTCACAAACTAAACTAAACTTAAATTTAGTGCATCTTTGTCTTTATTCATTTAGTCATTAAGAAAAGGACAGAAGATAATAGATAGTGTTACGGGCTGGGGGTACTGAAACGCCGGTTAAGGGTTACGAAGTTTATTGGCAACGAAGGTACAGTCGATCGTAGGCAAGTAGAACGTAGCTGATGTTGCACTGAAGTCTTCTCTTACGTCCACGAAGTCCGTGTCGTAAACACACAATAACGCTATCAGATGTTACTTCACGTAGTACTCAAAGTTCTCGTTACAGTTGTCGCAGTAGATATTCTCAAAGATCGCTTCTTAACTGCCGCTGTTTTCGTATCGGTAGTCGAATGCAGACTGACTCTGCGCCGGCGCGGCGTCGCAGCGATATATATACGTCAGCTGATCGAACATTCCAGATTCCTCTAGACGTAATAATAATAGCACATAACTTCGAGGTCAATCAGTAAGTACCTACGGTAATTCCCGGAAATGGGTTTCTAGAAGTTTCGATGTCGACACTTTGTTGACAAAATTGTTGAGACCTGTACCATTCGATAGGCCATCCTAAGTCTAACAATGCGTTTTTATATTGTGCCTAGAAAATGTCTAGATCTGGGGAAATAGGGCTTAAAAGTGACACACTGCATGTCACGCGATATTGAACCTTATGTCATTGACATAAGGTCCATTCGTAACAATAGTTTAGACCTGTCAAATTAATCCGCGTCTGACGGAAATTGATGTATTTTTGGTCGCCATGTTTATAATGGCGTCTAAACTGTCAAAGTAAGATATTTCATCTTAATTTGACAAGTTTAAACTAGAAAGTTATCTTCAATCCTTTTTTTAATGAAATAGAAAGAAAAACATGCATTGAATTTAAAATTAATTTAGTTTGTGAACAACAGAATCGGCGCCATTGCCTCTGTAATGTAAATTCAAAAGGACATCAAAAATGTGGCTGGTGGTGGCTGGCGGAGAACTGCTCAGGATCGAGCTTGTTGGCGTGCCATGGAGGAGGCTGTAACGCTTTAAAAAAAAACTCTGGGGTGTCTAACTCCACCCTTACCCGGCAGTTACAGTAAATTTAATCATGTAAATAAATACTTGGTAGCTAGGAGCATTAAATAAAACAATAAATGGATACAATTACAAATTTATTTTTATAATTACCCTGTGTCATAAATATATGACAAAACAAACTCCTAACTTACCTAGACGATTTCCTGACTCACTCCGTCTCGGGTCGGAGTGGGACAGGGAATCCACATGAGACAATTCAGCAAGCTCAGGGTCGCTTGATGAGTATTCGTGAGGTGAACCGTTGTGATCACGGCTCAGTCGTTACAAAAGTATCTCAGGTTATGCACACAATATCAAGCCAATAGCCTACTTACGTGCAACCTGTCGGAAACCCACTCTCAATCACTAGATACATCAAAACAAAGAAACAAGGACAGGGAGTCTACGTTTCGGATTAGCTCTCCTGACTAACACTTCTGGATTACCACTTCTAACTAACACTTCTGAATTTCGCTTCTAACTAACGCCTCTGGATTACGCTTCTAGATAACGGTACAAAGACCCTTGGCTTCACTAACTGACGGGTATCAGATTAATGCACGGTTGAACGCGGCCTGCGGGATTAGGTATTTCGGGAACACCCGGAGCAAAATAATCATGACAGCTTATACCTGTCTAGTCGTCGTCGAAAGAGAATTTGATGTGCCGTACCATCAGGGTTCAGCCACATCCACTCCAACAAGCCTGATCCAATGGGAATCAAGGCCACCAAAGATAAATTATGACGCGACGCCTCCAAAACGGGTTCCCACCCTAGGCCCGCCAAAAAAGCCAAATAGAGAGATGGGCCAGACTTCAGATGCACCACCCCATGGGGCTTATTGCACCACACGCCAGCCTTGGGTACCGGCTATGTCCACAAAAAAAACTCGCGACACCACGCAAGCTTCGGTCGTTCTTCTCCTTCTTTTATATTATTTAACCCAGTCGTTCTTTATTTGAATTTATTTATTATATTAACGACCGTCCTTTCGCGCAACGCCATCTCTCGGCTCGATGTAAAATATGTGACCCGAGTTCAGCCCTAGTCCACGAGATGTCGCCTGCTGCTATATTTTGCTACGTGACAAGGCCTATGTCCAGCAGTGGACGAGTAGAGGCTGATTGAGCCAAAAGGGGTTGTTGCCTCTGTATAAACGTTTATGTTCGAAGTATGTGCATAGAGCGAGTCTATTAGTATTTCTCGTGTACAAAACCTCTAAGCTTCTACTAAAACAAAAACTTAGTGTTCACTCAAAATAAACCGCCTTACTAAAACACGCAAGTCAGTTTATTTTAGCTTCACAAAATTTGGAAAGTCATTTCATTCATAGACTTTGATATAGTTTTTATAAGAAATACTTTAAAGATTAATACGTCAGCTGACGTTGCACTAATACTTTGTAATAAATCTTGTTCATGTCAAGAAAAAATAAAGTAACATTATACTTTTAACACCCTCATGATGCGGCTGAATAATAATTGAATCCATTAAAGTCATTTATCATTTATATCAAATAATAACCTAAGAAAACGCCAAGATTTCTTTATTTTTCGTAAGTTTAATATTGATGTATTGTACAAACAGAAAATCAAGGTGCTACAATCTGTCTCTTTTTATAGATTTTCAACTTTATCGCTAAAAACTTAGATTCAAAGTCGTAGTTTCAGACTACATTATGAGCTAGCGTCTGATCACCCCGATTAATTTTTGCCTGGATTATACTGAAAACTGCATCAAAATCCATTGTGCAGCTTAGAAGACTTAAACGGTCGAACAGATATTTACGGAAAGTGTTATTTTACCAAACCGCATCGAACGCACGTAATGGATTAAGACCCACTGAAAATAAGAAAATTAATCCTTCCTAATAATATTATAAATTTGAAAATGTGTAGGTATGCATGTTTTTTTTTTTTTCTCGCAAAAAATATCGAACGGATTTGAATTAAATTTGGCACACAAATGTTTTAGAAGCGGATATTAAAACGAATGAAACCTCCGTGACAGCCTCCGTGGCGTAGCGGTAGCGGACGCGGCCGCTGCGCAAGGTGGCGCGGGTTCGATCCCCGCACAGTGCAAGTATTTCTATGCATGAATATGAATATTTGCACTGGTCTGGTCGTGCCTCGGAAAGCACGTTAAGCCGTTGGTCCCGGTTGCCATACGAACATCTAGTGGCAGTCGTTACGGGTTGTTGGAGCCCTCAAAAATCCAACAATTCGGTCAAACTATCCAACAAAACGGTCTAACTGCAATGCTTCGATGTCGCCTTCGGGTTGTGGAGGTCAGACGGCAGTCGCTTCACGGAAAATGTCGAAGTTTAGCCATATCAGCAGTTGGACTGGTAAAGCGGACCCCAGACTCCAAAGCTGAAAAAGGCTGCGGATGCGACTGGGAATAACGCTGGGATGATGATGATGATGATTAAAACGAATGAAACCGCGGAGCACAGCTAGTGTAAAATAAATATCTCACAACAACTTAAAAAAAAGAAATTTGCAATGAAATTTCGTGGGACTGACAGGCAGAATTGAAAACTGATATCATAATAATGACTTTTATTATTTATAGATTTAATATTATTAAAGAGTATTTTTTCCAGTAATACGCCTTTTTTTAACAAATGATCTTCCTTATAAATTATTATTTTCAGCAAACTGTATATTATTAAATAAATATTTAAAAAAAGAACAAATGTTATAGCAGTGACTCAATCTGTACCATTGTATACAGATACACTTATACATACCTACAGAGTAGGTATACGTATGTATATCTCGCTGTAGCGACCACGGTGTCGGGTCTGTCATGCTCACGCGAATTCAATACTTTTTTCCCATCAAACAAAAGAGCTCAACATCGCTAAAGAAGTTTTCACTTAAAACAATATTATGTAATATTTTGTATGTGACAATAGTATGTATGAGGGGTAATAACTTAAAAAAAAATCCCCACACTAGGAATTACTCTTGTATCATGGGTGCGTTTACAAACATCTAAACTCACATACACAAACAGCTACACCCGAAACGAATACCTGTAGGCCGTACAAATATTTGTTCCGTGCGGGAATCGAACCCATGACAAGCAACACAGTAGTCAATCGCTAAGCCACTACACCAACCGTGTCGTCATATATTGTTCGCGATTAAATACGGGTTCAATAGATTATAAACTCGTGATCCGAAGGACGGATCGCGGTGTTCATTATGTCGGTGATCCACCTACCGAGCGACAGCAAAGGGGTTACGGATAATACTGTACCATAAATAATCCTCCGGCCTCGAACAAAAATTAAATTTAATTGAATAATCTTTATTATGTACACCATATAAATTACAGAACATAAATATAAACTAAAGGTGAGACAATCGCTAAGGGCGATCTTTTACAGGCAACCTTTGGATGGGAAGGAGAGAGAAATAATGTAGGTCTACGGTGTAATATTTACATAAATTATACAATAAATAAAATAACGTGTATCATATCAGTTTATATAAATATAGTATGCATCTAATTAATAAACATCATACAAGAGCAAATGAAAAAATATATTTATCATAGCTTTAAAAGGAAAAAGAGTTTCAGCACGCCTTACTGACACGAGCAAATCAATAGGCATTAATAAAAAAATAGGCATAAATACGTTTTTTGACGTACCTATATAAACTTACAATGGCGCCGGTTCTCTAGTTCACGAACTAAACTTATTTAAGTCCAGTGCAACTGTTTCTTACTTTTCGTTAAGAAAAGAATAGAAGATAACATTTTAGTTTACTCTTGTCAAATTAAAATATTCCATGGACAGTTTAGACGCGATTAGACAGCCTCCGTGGCGTAGCGGTAGCGGACGCGGCCGCTGCGCAGGGAGGCGCGGGTTCGATCCCCGCACAGTGCAAATATTTGTATGCATGAATATGAATATTTGCACTGGTCCGGTCGTGCCTCGGAAAGCACGTTAAGCCGTTGGTCCCGGTTGCCATACGAACATCTAGTGGCGTTACGGGTTGTTGCAGCCCTCAAAAGTCCAACAATTGGTCTATCTGCAATGCTTCAATGTCGCCTTCGGGTTATGGAGGTCAGACGGCAGTCGCTTCACGGAAAATGTCGAAGTTTAGCCATATCAGCAGTTAGACTGGTAAAAAGCGGACCCCAGACTTCAAAGCTGAAAAAGCTTCGGATGCGACGCTGAGATGATGATGATGAGTTTAGTCGCGATTATAAACATAGCGATCAAAAACACACCAATTTACGTCAAGCGCAGACTAATTTGACAGGTCTAAACTAACATATATCTTCTGTCCTTTTCTCAATGAATTAAAACGAAAAAGATGCACTGAACTTAATTTAGTTTAGTTTGTGAACAAGGGAATCGGGGCCATTATGATACTTATTTTGAAATTGCTTCTGCTCGCGAGTTCGTCTGCGTTAAGTTTCCTGTTCCCCGACTTACTTGAGGCCAATGCCTCAAGTAAGTCGGGGACAGACGTAATAAATATTGTTTGAAAAACTAAAAAACATGCTTTTAAAGAATATCAAACTAAAAAGTTAAAAATAATTTTAAAAAAAGCTTGAGGCGCTTTGGGCCATAATTTTTCTATAGGGTCCGTCCTGTTAATCTGCTCATTTTGATCAATTTTGTTCCATGATTGTGAGAATATGTTACATAATATTAGTAAAATTATGTATGATATGGATAGTACAACTCTTCATCTAGCTGCTAGCTTGACTACTTTTTTCAAGAAACTTCATAATTAGTAGTAAATCTACAATTTCCAATACTCTTTTTCTCAAATTTCACGTTCGAGTGAAGTTTGACCATAGTTTCTGAAGAAACTACAAGCGATTTTGCCCATAAAAAAGTACTATTCACATCAGCATATAACTATCTTGCTGCTAGCTTGACCACTTTTTCGAGTTTATTTCATAATTCAGCCAAAAAAGAAGACAGAAATTAAGAAATTCAAGGGAAAACTGCAGCCAAACAAGTATGTTTTTTCTATAATAAAGCAAGTTTTTTTAAAAATTAAAAAATGCCTCATTAAGTTTAAGGTATTTTTATAATAGAAAAAAAAGTTTATTTTCTAAAAAAAAATTTTTTTCATCATGAAAATCAATGTCAAAATCTACTATATTTACGAGCGCGCAAACGCCGCCGGCTCAGTGGTAACACGGCTAGCGCAAAGAGAGGACGTATCACTTTGTGTCGCCAAGAGCTCGCGAGGTTTACGTAGGTTTATGTAAAAAATATACTGCGACTACCACAACTTGGTCCTTTAATTATTTTTCTTTCTTAGTAATATTATATTAGTTGTGAATTATATTAGGATATTTACGACTTATCCCTTGGATTGCTTTAACTAATTTTTAACCGACTTTAAAAATGAAGGAGTATATTTTTTTTGAGTTCGTAGATTTTTCCATCATTTGTGAACCAATTTAAAAATATCTTGGGTTTTTTAGTTCTCTATTAAAGTCAATTCACATAATGCTTTTGTTATACCTAAACTCATTTTTTTTAAGATAATGGGGCGAAACAAGGGAGCACATTACCAATGTATCAATAAAAGAAAGAGGAATAGAGAGGGAATGGCAAGAGCCAGACAAGTGCTTAAAGAACGTACTTTTAATCAACTGGATACCACTTCGTCATCTACTATGAGTGTCGAAGTTGATGTAGGCACAGTACGCTTCTGCTATCTCAATTTTTTTTTAATAGCCTACTGTGTTTCCCTCTTTTGGGCAAAGGCCTCTCCTTTTTACTTCCAAACCAACCATAACCTACAACCACCAATACCACAATAACCTACAATTATTTATTAATTTTATTTCACAAGTCTTTCAATCAAATACAGCTTGTTACTGTTTTCTTTATATAATCATATGCTATTTATTGCAGAGTAAAGAAAATAATCAAAGGAAGTAAGTTATTTATTTAGAAACACAATTATAGCACTATTACAGAGCATTCCAATTCAGTGCTATAAGTAAGAATAAATTATACAAAACAAAAAAAAAACATTACATACATAAAGTCAGAATAATTAGTAAAGAAACATTTATAATATATTTACATTATATACTTAGACTATAATAAACAGGAACAATACCTATATCATTAATTATTATTAGTTGTTTGGCAACAAATTTATTTTCAAGCGATGTCTTTGAAATTGAGTCAAACAAGGTATGTACTGGATGTACTAACTATGCTGCATTTAATGCACATTAAGTAATAATAATTAATTTAATTCACCAGAAACACACATAAGTTTGAATTTTTGTTGTTTCAGCAGTCACCAGTTTCGTCGTTGGTTATAGAAGGACGAAGAGTAGTTGATTTTCAGTATTTTTTTGACCAATTTATAAACATATTAAGTCACAATTCAAAATTTGGATGCAATGCATCAAACCTCGTTATAATTGAAGAAAAATTGCAAGGGTTTTGTTCAACATTTTCATTGTCATGTGCAATGTGTGGAATTCAATTTCTGCTAAAGACGTGTCAAATTAAAACAAACAAACTGGACGTTAACCAAAGCGCTGTTTCGGGAGTTATAAGTATCGGATGTGGTCGAACCAACTTAAATGAGCTAGCTGCTTCCATAGATTTGCCACTTATGAATAAATCCATTTATGAAAAATGTCACGTCAATTTATTTAACTGGTGGAAAACTACAGCCGAAGCCACAATGATAGAAGCTGGTAAGGAAGAGGCTTCTATAGCTCTCGAAAGTGGCAATGTAAGTCCATCAGGTATACCAACTATAGCCGTAACAGCTGATGCTGCTTGGGGAAAACGTTCATATAAAACAAATTTTTCTTCCGCAGCAGGCGTTGGAGCTAGCTAATAGGGGTGAAAACTGGCAAATTATTACATGTTGGTATTAAAAATAAATACTGTGTTACATGTTCCCGTGCAGCTAATAAAAATATTACACCCCTGAAACACCGGTGTAATAAAAATCATACTGGCTCTTCCACTAGTATGGAGAAATCAATAATTGTTGAGGGATTTAGAGAATCTGTGAAAACACATAATTTAGTGTATGCAAAACTTATTGCTGATGGTGACTCAAGTGTGTATAAAAACATATTGGAAAGCAGGCCATATTCAAACGTTACGGTTGAAAAAGTGGAGTGTTCCAATCACTTAATGCGCAATTATAATGGGAAAAATTTAAGTTTGATGAAAGATACGTCCATCCCATTAAACGAACGCAAGCTACTACATTCTGATCGAGTGAACCGATTACGCATTGCTGTGAAAGCAGCAGTAAGATTCCGAGGAACTCAAAATGTTCCATTTACTGAGCAAATCAAAAACTTACAAAAAGACATTATCAACAGCCCACAACATATTTATGGAGACCATTCACAATGTGAAAACTATTACTGCACAGACGAAAAACCAACTTTTGCCTATTGCCCGAAATTGTCGATCCAAGAAAATCTCGTTCAATGCCTCTACGAGACACTTCATTTTCAAATAATATGAGGCTAATTATTTATGAAAATCCAAGGTCCTGAAGTTCATCTAAGAGATTTCTTTAAGGTATTCTTACGGTTGCTTTAAAATTCTTTGATAAATAATATTTTAAACATGTTTTTGTTTTATATATCGTTTACCTAAATACTGGAAATCTGTCTAACTGGAGGTATCTATCGTAATCCTAAATGCTGCATCCGGTTAGACTGGAAGCCGGTCCGAACATAGTTGGGAAAAAGGCTAGGCAGATGATTATGATATTGTATATGTAGGTACTTACACTACACTTTAATATTAGTATCCATAAACTAATTATTTAGTTATTGCAAAAACTCAAAAGGAAAATTAATTTATTTATATATACTTACTAGAGTAGGTAGGACATTGATATCGACGCTTGAAAGGCAATGATATCTTCTTCTTCTTCTTCAGCCTATAGATGTCCACTGCTGGACAAAGGCCTCCCCCAAGGCTTTCCACGTTGACCGGTCTTGTGTTGCCCGCATCCATCGGCTTCCCGCGACCTTCACCAGGTCATCGGTCCACCTTGTTGGGGGCCTCCCTACGCTGCGTCTTCCAGTACGTGGCCGCCACTCCAGAACCTTACTGCCCCATCGGCCATCGGTTCTACGAGCAATGTGCCCTGGCCACTGCCACTTAAGTTTAGCGACTCGCAGAGCTATCTCGGTGACTTTGGTTCTTCTGCGGATCTCCTCATTTCTGATTCGATCACGCACAGAAACTCCTAGCGCTCTTTCCATTGCCCTTTGTGTGACTCTGAGCCTTCGTATGAGGCCCATTGTGAGCGACCACGTTTCAGTTCCGTAAGTCATCACTGGCAACACACACAGGTCAAAGACTTTATTCTTGAGACACTGTGGTATCTTGGACGACGAGAAGATGTAGGGTAGCTTCCCGAACGCTGCCCAACCGAGCTGGATTCACCGAGACACCTCTTTCTCGAAGTTGAACCTACCTAGTTGGACTGTTTGTCCCAGGTATACATACTCGTCAACAACTTCGAGTGCAGAGCAACCAACTACAATTGGAGTGGGTGCGACATGAGAGTTCGACATGATCTTCGTCTTATCCATGTTCATTTTAGACCCACTTGTTGGGAAGCTCTGCTGAGGTCATTGAGCATTTTGCCCAAGTCTTCCAGGGTCTCAGCCATGACCACGATATCATCTGCGAAACGGAGATTAGTGATGTACTCGCCGTTGATGTTGATGCCAAGTCCTTTCCAGTCCAGGAGCTTGAAGACATCTTCCAACGCAGCAGTGAACAATTTAGGAGATATGACATCTCCTTGTCTCACTCCACGCTGCAGTTGGATCGGTTTCGAGTCCTGATCCTGGAGACGGACTGACATGGTGGCGTTTTTGTACAAACACTTTATCACCTCAATGTATCGATGCTCAATTTGGCACCGCTGAAGAGACTGTAGCACCGCCCAAGTCTCAATCGAATCGAAGGCCTTCTCATAGTCCACAAACGCCAGCATAGTGGTTTGTTATACTCCTCGGACTTCTGTATAACTTGCCGCAGCGTATGAATGTGGTCTATGGTGCTAAAGCCTTTTCGGAAGCCTGCTTGTTCGGGAGGCTGGAAGTCGTCGAACCTGCGAGCGAGACGATTCGTGATGACCCTAGAAATCATATCTAAGCGACAAAAGTTCGTAAATTGAGTTATATACACCATTCGAACCGCCAGATTCTTCTGCGTCGTTTGGTGTATAATTGTATATAACTCAATTTACGAATTTTTGTCGCTTAGATATGATTGCCTTTCAAGCGTCGATATATTATCGCGTAATAATTATGTTAACCCTAAAATTTTGTTAATAGATTTTAGATTGTTTAGGGTTTTTAGATTGTTTTTTTTTTTTGTTTTTTGTCGACCTCCGTGGCGCAGCGGTCAACACGCCTGCCTGCGACGCGGAGGCCCCGGGTTCGATCCCCGGCCATGTCATGATGAAAAACGATCTTTTCCTGATTGACCTGGGTCTTGGATGTTTATCTATATATGTATTTCTTATAAATATAGTATCGTTGAGTTAGTATCCCATATCACAAGTCTCGAACTTACTTTGGGGCTAGCTCAATCTGTGTGATTTGTCGGTATATATTTATTTATTTATTTAGATTTCTAAATAATATTATATTAAAGAAGAATATTAAATTAAACTGATTACTTATTCTAATATTTCATTTTACCGTATATGTTTTTATTTCTTAAATTGCCTATGTAATAAACTATCATTACACCATATTTTTTTAATGTCAAAATGTATCAATATTCATCTAAATTGTGATAAATATACAATGTGCACTCCTTTCCGACTGTTCACAAATCATACTTTATATAATTTAGAATAATATCTTCTAAAGGATCAAAAATGTTTAAGCGTTCACTAAGCTCGATATTTACGCGCGTGTGCGTCTAGCTGCTAGAACGATGCACACAAAGATAACATCGCAACGATTTTACCTAAACTGTAGCGAGAGAATTTTGTGCACGGACTCTTAAGCGCCTCACGCTTTTTTAAAAATTATTTTTAACTTTTTAGTTTCATATTCTTTAAAAGCTTGTTTTTTAGTTTTTTAAACTATATTTATTTTTAACTTTTTAGTTCGATATATCTTTTTTTTTTTTTAAATAATGAACGAGCGAAACGTATTGAAAACGGTGAAACATTTTACAGTAACGAGCCGCTCACTCGTAGTCCAAAGAGTTAGAGACGGACAAACAAACAAACAAGCAAGCAAACATACAAGTGAAGCTAATAAAAAGCATGTAAAAAGGCGTAAAAAATGCTAAGCGATACAATTATCGCTTAGCATTTTTTACGCCTTTTTACGTTAAATATCCTTCAGCCTTGCTCATAAAATGGGCTAACAAATGGAAAGGAATTTTTCAAATCCTATAGCTAGTTTACAGATTAGCGCACTCAAAGAGCGCCTTCTTCCTCTCTCCTATTAAAAATAAAAATGCTTTGCTATGCCCGACAGGGTCCATAATTGATTCGATATTTTAATATACCAACTGTTATGTACATATTATGGAATGCAATAAATTATTAGGTATTGAAATAAACAAAATCTTCAGCTTCATTATTAGTTTCTTTATAAGTTGAATCAAATAACTCAACAATGATTAAAAAACGTAAATAAATCGAAGCTCTCAACACAGGATTCGTCTGTGCTTTTACAAATATGTACAGACGACCGCACATCAAGCTATTACAATCTGTCAGATTTCTTTATTAGATTTTCAACTTTATCTTTAAAGCTTTAAAGGTCAATGTTGTTTGAAAATTTTTGACAGTTTCGGCTAGCTTGACCTGCTGTCGTCCGTACAAACATTTAACATTCCAAACTCGGAACATCTGTTAACTATTTATAGTGCACACAAAGCTCTGCTTCATGCTGTTTACACACCTTCAGCTGCAGTGTGCCTGTGGGGCTAATCAGGCCGTCGCGGACACAAACGGAATATAGAACAACAATATCATGGTGCCAACAAGAAATACAAGAAGAATAAATTCAAGAAGTACCTAAACACACTTAATCTTAGTAAGAAAACTCTCAAATTAATGGAGGACCAACTTTTCCAAATGTCAGCGGATCTGTGCAAAAATACTTATCAGGAAATACGAAGTAAAAGTTGCTCACCGAATTTTAGTTATCCGCATTTACCTGCGACACTGATGTATGGTTTTAACGTCACCAACTTCCGAACTACTGGGTAATCCGGGATCCCATTTGCATGAAATCCAGCCCCGGATAATGTAATATCTTTCTCTAACTTAACTTTCGCCGGGTTCATTTCTACATAGGTAATGTTATGCATTTTTGTAAAGTGGTCTTTAGTTCCGCGCGTCAGTTTTCTTCAATCAATTAATTTACAAAGACCAGGTAGCTTTTTGTTTAAGTATTCAAAAGACTTACTTTTAGGTAGACTATTTTTTTCCCGCAGATTTGCCTGCATGGATGTCTAAAATATTCCACTAGAACATACTACGGGTATAAAAAGAAAGTCTAAAAGAGTCTAATTTGCAGATGCCCCGGACGTCAGCCGGTACGAGATCGGTATTTTCATAAAACAGCTCAATAACGATAAGGCGGATGGTATTACGGCTGAGCTTCTCAAAGCAGGTGGCAAACCGGAACTTAAAGCGCTTCAGAAGCTATTTAATTCCGTCATTCTCAAAGGCGAAACGGCGAGGAGCTGGTGGTATTATTTTTCAAAAAAGGGGATAAAACCTCCTGAAAAACTACAGGCCGATATCAATCATGAGACATGTCTATAAACTGTTTTGTTTTCTTTGTTTCTCTGCACGATCGAATCAGAAATGAGGAGATCTGCAGAAGAACCTAAGTCACCGCAACAGCTCTTCAAGTCGCTAAACTTTAGTGGCCATTGAAACTAAAGTTTTAACGGGGCAGTAAGGTTCTGGAGTGGCGGCAACGTACCGGAAGACGTAGCATAGGGAGGCCCCCAACAATTTGGACCGATGACCTGGTGATAGTCGCGGGAAACCAATGGATGCGGGCAGCACTAGACTGGTCATGAAAGCCTTAGGGGAGGCCTTTGACAAGCAGTGGACCTCTATAGGCTGAGGAGAAGATTATTCTTTCTTCTTTTATTTCATACTGTTACCATAAATTCAAGAATCTAAGAGGTGAGTTACAACAAAAACAGCTATTTCGATGAAAAGAACTATATCAACGCGATCAGAATGTCTGGAAAAACTAATTTCATTTATAATAACGGACAATAAAATATGAAAATTACTACGCGTCATAGTACCAGTATTATATTATACTAGCTTTCCGACCGCGGCTTTGCCCGCGTGGAATTTGGTTATATCGCGCTTTTTCGATTTCCCTCGAGAATATAAAATTTTTCAATAAAAAGTAACCTATGTCCTTTCTCAGGATCTAAAGATTGTCTATGCCAAATTTCATCAAAATCGAGAGGTTTCAGCGGGAAAGCGTAACAGACAGACAGAGTTACTTTCGCATTTATAATATTGAAATGAATTTAACACAAAGTAACCACACTATAAATTAGTTTAAATTGACTTTTAGCTGTTTAACTTTTAGTTAGTAATTTCAAAGGATTACAGAATCCGGTACAAAACTTCCGGTTCATGTTCGGTCGCGGGTTCGAACCGAGGCGTAATTTTTTGTAAATAATTTCATTAACACTGCTCTTAAAACTGAGGCTGTAGCCAGTGTAACATCGCTTCGTAGCGAAGCAAAATCGAATACCAAACCAACCAATGGCGGAAACGATTGACCACGTGATTTATCGGGTCGCGTGGTCAATCGTTTTCTTTATTAGTTGGTTTGGTATTCGATTTCGCTTTGCTACGAAACGATGTTACATTGGCTACAGGCTCAGGAAAGAAAAACATCGCAAGGAAACCAACATGTTCTAGAACCATGATTTCGTAACGAGAGACATGTGACACCTACCAACCCGCACTAGGTCCACGTGGTGTAATACGGCCCACACCCTCCTACGAAGAGGCCTGTAAACCAGAAGTGGGAATATTATGTAATAACGACCTGCCTCCCTTGATCAATAACCTAGTTACACGTACATTACCTTCGAGACTCCACATCCTATCAGCCGGCTTATTAACTTATCAAGCAATTATAAGATTCTTCATTAGTGACGTATTTACACGTGCATGTTACGGATCCGTGATTTGATTTGATTACTGTGAAATTACCTGAGGTAATACTAAGGTATCATGTAGTATCGGTTATTAATTATCTGTGGAATATCAAGTAAACTGTGATTTAAAGACTTATTCATTAAAATCACATTCTATCTCAAGATATGTGAGACGTACAAGATTTCTGAGGAGTGGCGACTTACACCTGTCAAATGGATAGTAGAGGTACCGCTTCCTTCTTAAAAACCACTTCCTATTCTCAGTCACTATCATCAACCTTTTATCGTCCCACTGCTGGGCACAGGTCATACAGATAAGGATTGAGCGTAATCACCACGCTTGGTCAATGCGGGTTGGCGGTTTTAGACTTAAAGTCCAGCTTCCTCAAGATGTTTTCCTTCACTTTTTAATCAGTCATTGGTGTCCAAGATATACTTAGAAAGTGCATATAACTTAGAAAAGTTACATCATCACCATTATCAACCTTTTTATCGTCCCACTGCTGGGCACAGGTCTCCTTTCATACAGAGAAGAAATGAGCCTAATCACCACGCTTGCTACATTGGTACTTGCCTGACCTGAATCGTACCCGCACACTCATACTTGAGAGGTTGGTGTTTTAACCACTAGGCCAGCACGGTTGACGTACGAATTAAGTCACCATAGGTTTTGCTAAATAAATTATTTGATTTTTAATTACCACATCTATTTTAAAGATATGTTGTTTTTTTTAATAATTATAAAGTAGTGGTTGACTGCAATCCCGCCTGATGATAAGCAGTGATTCAATCGTTGATGGTAAAGCGCACTAGTTTATTAAGCCTATTCACTTAAAAAACTAAGTAATAGGAAGGATGATGGCAGTTGAGCGAGGTGATGCAATGTTAAACCCAAGACCAACACGACCAAACGATGCTGCGCTAGAGGGAGATTGATCTGGAGACTCTCCACGACTAAACTCCCGAGACAACAACATTTGGCGCATCGTACCCGCCACACATCGCAACACAACTGCTCAGACCCGTGCTCCGTACGGCTTCACCAGACATCATGCCGGAACACGACGAATCGCTTGGCGGCAAGACTTTGTTGACTTTGACAACCCACCAGGGGTTGTAACTTCTGCCGGCAGCCGATGTTATGGCCTACCACCGAGAAAATGGAAAAAATATGTGGTAATGGGTAATGGTTTCGTCACGAAATCCGATAATTTCTCCTTAAAGTCTCTCTACCTCCCTTAAGGCCGCCTTGTTTAACGTATCTGCGATAGACAGAAACCCATATTAAATATAAAAACAGCCAGACTGTGAACAGAAAAACCCAAATTAAAATAAAATCGGGTACCAAACATTTGTCTTAAATACATCACAAGCCGTCTGCACTTGATAAGGGTCGCGAGAGGCACATTGCTCACTTAAAGACTGCTTGAAATTCAAGGACAAACCTTTTTGGTCCTTCGGACCGCCTTTGATCGATTTGAAAATTAATTGAGGAGAAAATCATAGGCTAATTGGAGTACCGGAGCAAAGAATACCATCTACCCGGAATTATGTTGTTATAATAATAAACTGAAGGAATGTTTGCTAAATTACGAGAAGAACGGTTTTTGCTACACGGGTAAATGGTTTTTGAAGAGATTCGATCTTAAAGCAAATTTCTATACCTACCTCTTTTCAGTGTATGATGTTCTTGCTGAAGTTTAAGGAGAAATTAAATGTTGGTTGCTTTTAATATTTCTTTCACTCACGAAACGTACTACAATGGATGGACTTTTGAGATTATAAGCTCGTCTAAAGCTGGCGCTCCTAATAGGCAAACTAATGTCACCGATTGCTTCACATACTAAATGAATCCAAATTTAATTTGACAGCTTTCCTACACTACTCTATACTTTTCTCCTCTCCTTCTATACTTTGCTATAGCTTTATTATTGGAAGAAGACAGAGAAAACAAATACACTTATTTATTTAAAGACGTTAATGACTAGAACTAATGACAGCCTCGCGTAACGGTAGCGATTAGCGAACGCGGCCGCTGCGGAAGGAGGCGCGGTTTCGAGCCCGCGCAGTGCGAATATTTGTATGCATGAATATTTACACTGGTCTGGTCGTACCTCGGAAAACACGTTAAGCCGTTGATCCCGGTTGCCATACGAACATCAAATACCAGTCGTTACGGGTTGTTATACAATAATTGGTCTAACTGCAATGCTTCGATATCGCCTTCGGGTTGTGGAGGTCAGACGGTAGTCGCTTCACGGAAAATATCGAAGTTTAGCCATAATCAGCAGTTAAAGCGGATCCCAGACTCCAAAGCTGAAAAAGAATAAAGTGGAACAGAATACTCTTTATTGTGTACACCATAAAGATTACCAAAACATAGATGTAAAAATAATAAAAAGCTTCGAATACGATTGGGATTAACGCTGAGATGATGATAATGAATCTCTAGAAATACCAGATACCTAATTCTTGAGGCGTTCTATGGACACGCGAGATAGAACGATCCTTAGGAGTCGAGCGAAACGTAGACGTCAAAAAGGAAGTAGGGGCGATAGGCGATACGATGCGGTATAGTGTGGGTCAACGTAACAAATAAATTCACGTCAACGGTATCGTGGACATAAGCTTATTAAACAATATTAAGAAAATCTGCACCAATCATATTCTTTTCTCCACAGCAAAGAATAAAAGAAAGCTGTTACTGTAAACTGTGCCCTAATTGCGTTACATATTATTTTTAACACCCTTGCTCGTAAAGCTGATGTAATCCCACCGGTTTTAAATATGTAAAGCGGGCCATAACAAACGCGTGTGTTATCAAAGCAAATAGTTAAGTTATAGTCCATACAAATTCCATAACAGCATTATTTGTCATTTCAAATAATTATGGAACTGATCGCCGCCGCGTGGCTCTAGCCAGTGAGCAGCGCGCTGTTCCATATTTGAAATGGCAAATAATAATACTAATGGCGGGAAAGCAACAGTGAGCATGAAGATTGAGTTTATTTAAAATAACTGATGTCCTATTTGAAATAAACAAATTTGTATTTGTTTGTATTTAAATGAGAATTTGTAAAAAAAAAAAACAGTTTATTCGGTAATTTAAAAACTTGACTGCATGCTCTAGCATCTTTGCCAACATTTTCACGCAGCTACGGCAGAAAATAAACCTCGCGCCATTTTTCTCAAATTTTCTTTTCTTTGTACTTGTATTCTGAATATCTTTTTTCTGTTTCCTCGCAAGTGTGTTAAAAAATGTCGTACGATATACGTGCGTATTGGTTATAACATGCTCGGCTCAATTACACCCTCGCCTTCGGCTCGGGCTGAAATTCCGCCTCGCATGTTATAACCATCATTACGCACTAATATCGTAATGTACTATAATTACATTCTAAAAATACTACTGATCCATTGTTTCACAAATTCGCCGTCAAATCTACTAAACTACGTAAATAACGCAATGAAAGTTGTTCTACTACCAAAATGAAAGCCTTGCCTACTGTTGGTGTATCACACAAATACGCCGCTGGACGATTTCCAGGAAGGAAACTTTTGTGGGTGTAAACAAACAATTTAGCACAGAAGGCAAATTTTAATTGCGTTAAATACCAAGTTTGCTTACAATGGACGTGTTTGCTTTTAAAGAAAGAAAATGGTGTAGTTCGTAATAAATTTACACTGTGAAATGAATTCGCAAACGGACCTTGCATTTGTCAAAGACTAAATGCAATTAAAATAATTATGAATTCACTCGAAGTACATAATTAGAAAATACTTTGCGTTTTTTCTTTCGATTAAATTTTAAGATGAAGACAACCGAGTTGAAAATAGTTTTAATAGAAAGAAAGAAATGAACAATGACATGAAGAATGACAGCCTCCGTGGCGTAGCGGTAGCAGACGCGGCCGCAGCGCAAGTTGGCGCGGGTTCGATCCCCCCAAAGTGCAAGTATTTATATGCATAAATATGAATATTTGCGCTGGTCTGGTCATGCCTCGGAAAGCACGTTAAGCCGTTGGTCCCGGCTGCTATACGAACATCTAGAGGCAGTCGTTACGCGTTGTTGGAGCCCTCAAAAAGTCCAACAATTGGTCTAACTGCAATGCTTCGATGTCGCCTTCGGGTTGTGGAGGTCAGACGGCAGTCGCTTCACGGAAAATGTCGAAGTTAAGCCATATCACCAGTTGGACTGGTAAAAGCGGACCCCAGACTCCAAAGCTGAAAAAAGCTTCGGATGCGACTGGGATTAACGCTGGGATGATGAGGATGATGAGAAAGAAAGAAAATACAATATTTCAGCACAGACTTAAAGACACACAATACATCTAGCATAAATATACATCAGGTGGTAACAAAATAATAAAAAAAAAAACAAATAGAAAGTACAAACCCCTGTGTAAAAAATAGCAGCGAAGTATGCCTCGCGGTTGCACCAAAAAGGTCCAATTCAGCAAAAATGACAGACAACTAGTGCCTGGCCCTGGTTTTCAATTGAACCTATTGTGAGGTGACGGATGTAAATCTTAATCTAAGACTTAAGCTAATTAAACAATACATACTTTGCATACCTCGGTAAACATGTTAAGTCATTGGCCCCAGCTTATATTCGTGGATCTTCGCCATTCGTTACCGATAGTTGGTCAGAATACTGAAAGTTTGACTAGCGACCCGAGCCTTCGTCCTCGTTTCAAATGCTTTATACGTGTTTTCGTTAAAGAAATGTAAGTGTTTATACATCGATGTTGTCCGGCCAAATGAAAGTATTGTGTAAAGTGTCGTATTCGTATAATAGCAATAAATATTTGCTTGTATATTTTGTTTTTTTTTTATTATTATTATTAAATTATAAAATATTGCTTGACCGCAATCCCGCCTAATGGTAAGCAGTGACGCAATCGTGGATGGTAAAGCGACACTCAAATTGTAGTCCGACGGAAACACCGCCGCCGGCAAGCTGTTCCAGTCCCTTGATGTACGCGGAATAAAGGAGGAGGCGAAACGCTTCGTCCGGATCGTAGTAGTATTAACAACGTAAGGGTGGAAACTAGCAGTACGACGGGTCGTCCGTTGGTGGAACGGAGATGGGGGAATTAAATCATGCAATTCCCTCGCACACTCCCCCAAAATGCATCCTATAGAACACCGAAAGGCTGGCTACTCTACGCATGTGCTAGGCCGTCTCGAGTTAAATCAGGGTCACCAATTAGCCTCTTTGCCCGCCTCTCCACCGAATCCAAAATGGCCAGGTGACACTTAGCAGCACCAGCCCAAATGTGGCTGCAGTACTCCACACACGAACGGACCTGTGCTTTGTACATCATTAGAAGCTGTCCTGGTGTGAAGTAACGCCGGACCTTTGCGATAACGCCAAATTTCCTGGCAGCCACCTTGGCCTTGAACTTAATGAACCGCCCAAAGTTTAGGTTCGAGGAAATCTCAACTCCCAAAAGTTGAAGGCGGTCGGTACAAAAGGATACATTTCGAAAAATAGGAGCCAAGGTGAACGGGCTTGTAAACAGCATATGTTGTATAGGGTTGTTTGATTTATATGAAAGTTTACGTGCATATGTGTGCCCGTTCCCACATCTCCGTCCCCCCCTATCGTGTGACACAGCGCGGTCGCTCCGACCGCGCTGTGTGCGATGCGCCTGAGCCACACGATTCTTTTGAACACGTCGTGCCTTATGTAGGTAGTGTACGGGATTCTGTTTTATAGTAAACCAGTCTTATCAAAGGGTGTTATCCAGTAACTGGATGGTGGCTTAGATAGACAGCCACTCCATGTGCTACTCTCAATTCTGCATGTCTGCCAAATATCTTAAACATATTCGAAAAGCAATATAAGGCAAGGAATTTTTGACAATCTTGAGACCATTATGTTGGTATGATGAAATTATTATAAAAAGCGTGAGGCGCTTTGTGCCCTAATTTTTGTATATTAAGCGCCTCACGCTTTTTTTAAATTATTTTTAACTTTTTAGTTTGATATTTTTAAAAAGCATGTTTTTTTTAGTTTTTTAAACTATATTTATTTTCAACTGTTTAGTTCGATATTCTTTAAAAAAAAACGAACGAAGGAACGCGACGTATTGAAAACGGTGGGACATTTTACAGTAATGAGCCACTCACTCGTAGTCCAAAGAGTTAGAGACGGACAAACAAACAAGCAAACAAGCAAGCAAGCAAGCAAACAAACAAGCAAGCAAGCAAACATACAAGTGAAGCTAATAAAAAGCATGTAAAAAAGGATGCAGTAAGTACCTCATGCTCATGGGATCCTGTGGTAAATGCTTAAAACAAGTTAATGAAGTATAAACCGTTCTTTATTTTACTCTCACATGTTCATTTTCAATGAAATCTTTATAAAAAACAGTTATACCAGATCACAACATGTTAATTTCTTTTCACACACTACAATTCCTTTTGACTACTCTTTTACTACTGCAAAACATCAAAACATTTTTCTTGTCTGCCGAATCTGTCTTCTAAATTTGAATTTATTTAATTTCTTTATAAAAATCAGCCAGAGACAATATCAAAATTCAACCTCAACACATTTTTCATTTGCCAGTTCCGTGGACGATGTAAAATTCAGACTAGAAAATGAAGATTGACTGCGAAGACCATATTCCTTCACAGAAAGTTAATATAGAGAGGTCATTAATCTTAAATTTTACATCAGAGACCTTTTATTTTAGGTATTCAGTGTTTCACCGCACTTCCGCTTTTCGTTTTAATTTCATATAACTTTCTTTAACCATTTTACTGAAGAGCAACTTCGAATGGAGTTATTTGCCTTCATATTTTCATTTATGTTAAAGGGTGTTAGTGGCGATTAGATTGTTATATATATATATATATATATATATATATATATATATATATATATATATATATATATATATATATATATATATATATATATTTGACACAAAAAAAAAAGCAATTTTAATTTACTAACAATAGAAAACTAAATTTTTCATAAAATTTGACTTGTTTTCTTTGGGTTTTTTCAAGTTCTGTTAGGGTAGTTTTCGGACAAGCACTATGTTAATTTCCTACAGTACCTATTCAAGTATAAAATATGTTTTCTGAACAGTAAACCAACAAAACCTCTCCAGCAATAATCTAGTTTTAAGACCACTTAAAACAATCTTTTCATTGAACAAAGACTAACATTATATAAAATCTATGTAAAATAATAATCGTACTTAAAGCCATTTGAGAAATATCATCATCATCTTTATTACCTCCTATAAAATATAAGCGATTCTCAAAGCACATTACATTAGCGCTGTTAAACCTAAGCAAGATCGTTGTCGTAAAATGGTCCTTATGGTTTTACGGTCTTCGGACGCTTAAAATAATATCTTTCAGGAGAATATGAGACGTGGTAATAGCTGGGAATATCAATAGAATGTTGCTTTTGTCATTAATAGAATGTGCTTTTGTCTATACAATGGAAAGTTATGCCATTTTATTTCTTATTGGAATAGCTAGTTTCTAGCAAAGCAGACTTTACCTTGTTATACCAGATGCTAGGAACTAAAGGTGGGCATGAACGTGCAGAGAAAACTTAAAGCAAATTTAATCGACTTTAAAATTGTTATACTGCAATATTTATTTAGTGTAACTCTTTATATTCATGAGTATACTTACTGCGCTCAACGCAAAAAAATTTTGCGTCTTTTGAATAAAAATTTTGAAACATAGGTACCTACCTATACGATAGTTTTATTTTTTGTCCGAAAATCGTCCAAGTTTTGTCGTTAAGGGCATTACATTGCTCGATAACCTTGAAGATCTGGCATTTGTAACAGTAATTAAAAGTAAAGCGCCATCTACTGACAGAGAATCATACTATAATAAAATTTACTGATCAGATAAGATCACAGATGCGACGACATGTTGTCCGTTTTTGTATAAAAATTAAGACATAAAATTTTGAACATAAGTCAAATTGGCACTAAGTCAAACTTCTATGTTTTTGTCAGGTTTTATTCACGTCATACGATATTCTTGCCTTCTTTTCAACAATGTTACCAATTGTAGGTTGTAGGTACAGTTCAAGGCTTAATACTGAAAAGACTGTATCCTGTTTGGTGCTTAAACGCAAACACCACCATTGAATTAGAAGAATAATTGAACGCACGTGATTTACCGTAGTTTGTTTTTTGTGTTGAATGATTATTTGATCAATGTTAGTTTTGGTGTGCAATAAAGAATATATAAATAAATATATTATTCTACACATACAACATTATTTTCGAGGTTTATTTCAGGCCTTTATGCCACCACAACTACATAAGCACGTCTTCGAAACCAAACCCAAATTCAAATATTTGAATGCTGATTCAAACTCGCTTCATTGTTCGAATACAACCTGCAGGGTAATTGCGTAACACACTGTCAGTAGCAATGGATTTCATTTTGACAGTTCAACAACACTGTTGATTTCAACATGAATGATGTAATCAAATAATTGTATCAAGAGCTTTATAATTTAAATGAGTGTCCATGGAGTTTCATGGAGTGTCATTGGAAGTTTTTTTAGAGGTCATCAGGAGAAGGTCTATAACGTTAATTAAGAACATTCACAGACTAGTCCCAAACTCATCTTAGAAACTATGAAACTAAACTTGTTAAAATTGTAGAGAAATTAGAGGTATTTTTCCTAGTTTGAGACTAAGGTGCGTATTACAGAAGAAGTATTGATCTCTGCTTAAGCATTACTTAAAACTAGTTTCAACCAATCAAAAGGCTTGAAATAAGACTTAAGTAGAGCTTGAGTTTGAGTGACGTTCTGTAATACGGGCCTAAGAACATACTGTGACTGTGCTGTGGGTCGACTTTATACAAAGAAAAATTATTTCGGTAAAAGACGATCGAAAAGGATAAGAGAATTTATTTTTTCATTTATGTATAAAAGTATAACCAAAAATATACGTTAATTAAAAATACATTAAACACAGCAAAATATACAATGGCATTAACGCTAATGCAACTACTCTTACTCATCCAAACTCAAAACTCTTCAAGACAACCTGTTTACCCGATTGCCAGGAAGGGTTATGTTTTTAGCTCGTACCTTATACGTATGTATATAAGTGTATGTAATATTATCTATTACCTTGTATCTCCAGAACCGTTAAACAGATTTTCACCTCTGTGGTATCGGTTAATTTGTCTTAATAGCCCAAGTGTTCTTGTCTTGTGTGTTAATGTCACCTATTTAAGGTAACATTAAAAAACAAGATGGAGGATGTTTGATGCCATATTGTGAGGTAAAAAAAGAAAAAATCTACCAAGCATATCGAGTGGGGTATCAAAATGAAGAATTTTAAACACTGATTCTGAATATGTATATATTAATAAATAAGAAAACTAAAAAGATAGAAATAAAAAAAAATACAAACAAAGCCCGTCTGCTTAAAATGTAACGAACTGAAACGGCAGAAACAAGTTGAACAATCGCAGTTGGGGGACCTCTTAGCTAGATAAACAAGTGTTCATAAAACAGTCCTCCAACTGCAATTGTTCAACTTGTTTCTGCCTTTTCAGTTCGTTAGTTTTTAGGGTTCCGTACGTAAGAGGTAAAACGGAACCCTATTCATGAGATTTCGGTGTCCATCTGTCCGTCTGTCCGTCCGTCTGTTACCAGGCTATATCTCATGAACCGAAATAGCTAGACAGTTGAAATTTTCAGAGATTATATTCTATATATTTCTATTGCCGCTATAACAACAAATACTGAAAATAAAAAAATGAAATATTTAAGGGGGGCTCCCATACAACAAACGTGATTTTTTGCCGTTTTTAAAGATAATGCTACGGAACCCTTCGCGCGCGAGTCTGTCTTGCACTTGCCCGTTGTTTTTATACACGCGAGTTTTTTTAAATAGTTATTTTCAAATTTTATTCCTACTTTAAACGGCTACAACTACGCCTTATTCAATTATATATTACTACATAACGACTATATTTAAAACCAGAGTTGTATCTGATTCATCAACGTTATAGAAGCGTAATATTAAGCGGCGATCAACCGCTTAACATATTATTCATACATAGCTTTATATAATAGATGATAAATAGCTACATATCCACATATACGTAATATCAAATTAATCTGGAGATCACTGTCATACGAGTATTCGTTAAGGATTAATCATTTTTTTACATTTTTGCAGGAACCCTTTAATCGGAAAAATACATATAGGTATTGTGTAGAAATAATTTTTTATAAATAAGATTAAATTTAAATAATGACTTGCTTAATCAACTTAAATTATTCAATGACATTATTTAAATCTCCAAAAATACCTCTAGGTATGCCCAATGTATTAAAAATATATGCAGATTTTAACCTGTTGACATTAAAGCTAATTTTAGAAATATAAAGCAAGCGTATAAAAAACAGGTCCGAAAAAATTAACTTTTAAATGACCTTGATGAAATTAAAAACATTAAAAGACAGACAGAGTCGTTTCACAGCCGCACAGTAAATAATAACAGTCGATCGTTGGTCAAGCTACGTTGGACCCGCTCAGTTCGTGGATGGGTGACTGTCCATTACGGCAGATCCCACCATGTCTATGAAAACCACTGGTCTCAGCTAGCATCCGCATCACACCTTTGACAGTCGATACAGGGCATCGTAGTACCCAAAGCTCCATGTCAAATACTGATATTTAGCTGGATTCAGTGAGGATGGGATAATGACCCCAGCAATGAGTTGGGAATAGGCAGATTTATTGAACCTTCATGGTACTTTATTCAGCGAAGCGAGCATTTAAAAATCTTCTCTAACAAAAATAACTCATACAATCACAATAATAATAAAGGCAAGTTTGTGAATGTGGTATGTGTGTATATATATGCGGAGATGATCACAGATATAGTTTAACTTTTTATCCTGATATACCCAAGGGATCGAAACTCTTTGTTTATTAACTTTATAAACTAGTGCTTGACCGCAATCCGGCCTGATGGTAAGCAATGATGCAATCGTTAGTGCCACCTAAAGAGCGCTAGATTATTAAGAGCCTATTAACTCTAGCCTTGAAGTCACTTAATAATACTGTAAACTTACAGCTAGTTCATTCGTATTCAAATAATTTACAGCTGTATCCTTCCAAGTTCCATCTTCATAAAACATAAAACTCATGTTTCGCTAATGAAAGTACTCCGCATCAGACGAATATTCCCTCGGATTCCATAACAACCATGTGCCCAAACTTTTGGGAATGGTTTTATGGTGGAAACTTATTTTAAATAAGTAAAATAAACATATGAGGCGCATTGCCATTTCATATTGTTACAATTTGCTAGAGTAAAGAAGGAAAGAAAATACCTACATTTAATTAGTACAGACTAAAAGACACATATTACACGGACACATTATCATCATCATCACCCTAGAGCAGTCCACTGCTGGACATAGGCCTCTAAGGAGAGGCCAAAAGGTTCCACGCCATTCAACAACAACAACTGATATCAGCCATCCTCCGAAGATCGTCACGCCACCCAGCTTACGGTAGTCCCACCTTACGTTTACCAATTCGAAGCCTCCACTTGAGAACACGTCTACTCCAACAGTCATCGGTTCTACGGCTAATATGGCCGGCCTATTGTCACTGTGAGTTATGTCGACAACTTCGGTTCTCTGCCGAACCATCTCGTTGCGGATTCAATCCCTTAAGAGGGCGTATAAAGCTAGAAAAAAATCGGATTTCACCCGCGCGCTTCACACGCCCCGCACTCGTCCAACGCATCGAAAACGTTACCCGCGCCATGTTTTGATTTACGAGTACACAGTAAACGCAAAAAGGTCAGATAAAAATTGGCAAAGTGCGAGTCGGATTATCCGTCTGTACTTTGAACTAAACAACAAACAAAATATTTTTTTAAATTATAACGAAAAGTTATGTAATGTAATCATACTGTTAATTTTATTTTTTTTGGTAAGACTTGGCTAAGCGCAACTCAAAACATTCATTAAAATAGTATTTTTTGCTAGTCTTCTATAATTATGATAAAAATTATAGATGACATTAAAAATATTCAAGATGGAGGGTATAGATTTTAGAAAATATGTAATAGGGATGTATCCAACGTATGAAAATCAAAAAAAATATTTAGTCCCTCTTATAGATTAAAAAGAAAATTAAGACCCTTATTTTTTATTTTGTCGATATTACCAAAAACTACTGAGATATAGCGTATTAAAGTTACGGAGTGGGGGCTAATTACGTGGTAAAAAATTTACCACGACGTGATGACATGCGACATTTCAAATCAATATATCTTCCTAAGTATTAGAATGAAACAAAAAATAAAAAATACGTGTTCAATATTTTATATAAATCTGATGGACATTAAATTATTTTTTAGGATACAAGATACAACCCAATGGCCGAGGTTTTTAGGGTGCTGATTACGAACATAACATACAATTTGAAATCCGAAATAGCGGATATAAATTTTTAATAAAATATGTCATGGTTTTATTCAAAAAGTCATGGCGTAAGAAGTCGCAGACAGCAGTTAGTGACAAATAAAGCGAAAGGTATAATTAAACGTTTTACTATTTAGTTGTTATTTTGAACAATTAATTTTGACAGCCTCCGTGGCGTAGCGGTAGCGGACGCGGCCGCTGCGCAAGGTCGCGCGGGTTCGATCCCGCACAGTGCAAGTATTTGTATGCATGAATATGAATATTTGCACTGGTCTGGTCATGCCTCGGAAAGCACGTTAAGGCGTTAGTCCCGGTTGCCATACGAACATCTAGTGGCAGTCGTTACGGGTTGTTGGAGCCCTCAAAAGTCCAACAATTCGTCTAACTGCAATGCTTTGATGTCGCCTTCGGGTTGTGGAGGTCAGATGGCAGTTGCTTCACGGAAAATGTCAAAGTTTAGCCATATCAGCAGTTGGACTGGTAAAGTGGACCCCAGACTCCAAAGCTGAAAAAGGCTTCGGATGCGACTGGGATTAACGCTGGGATGATGATGATGATGACTATTTAATTGTTATTAATTTGTTTCTGTTTTTTTTTTGTTTTTACTATAAATCCTGTTATTTGCTTGATGGATGAGGTGAAGAATGTGAATGTACCTACTTCAAACATAAAAAAATCACTATGAAAATTTAGTAGTAGACTGTGGTGCATAAATAAAACGAAAAGTTAATAATCATTTATTTTTATACAGTAAAATATTTTTTTTTTATAAATTAAGTATAAACCAGCGCTTGACCGCAATCCTGCCTGATGGTAAGCAGTGGTGCGATCGTTGATGGTAAAGCGCGCTAGTTACTTTCAATATTTATTACACGTTCGTTATTTTTTACTTTTTTATGATTTATTGTTATTTATTGATCTATATACACATACGTGTTCTTTTGCTGCTCTACCTTTATTTTGTGCACGACTACAGATACAACATTATTTGATTTTTACTTCTAAAAATAAAACTTCTACGAACTGTCTTCCGATTTTAGCTGCTGCTCCAGATAGTGCCGCATAATTAATATTGTAAGACCGCTTAGACCAGCAACCATCAGCAATTACATCGATTACCGCTATGCCATCTTTTACCCTGCCTTCTTCCACTGCAGCCGCGGCTATGATAGTTTCGTTAGCCGTTTTCCCCATTCTTCAGAAATTTGATTATGATGTTTATTAAACATTCATTGCTGTACACAGTCCTTGAAATTGTTCCAAACCAATGCCAGCGTTTGTGATACCAGAAACTGCTGCTGTATTAATATCTAAGTTGAAGGTTTTGTGTTTATAATAAAAGTAAGTAGCTTTATATATATTACAAAAAAGTTTCAATTTAGAATATAAACCAACTTTTGTTTCGCCAGTGATTTTAACGTTGGATAGGTAACAGCCAAATTAAGGAGCATGATTTGAAGTAATTTTAAGTCTTTCAAAGAAATACACTTTGTTTATTACGAGTCGTTCACTAACGTCATATATATTTTCCGCTGTTTTTTCATTAGTTTTCTTTTTCTTCGTACCTAACTTTGCCCGATTATACACTCGTGGTTCAATATGTCTGAAATCAAACGAAAATTGTCATAATTATGTATGGATTAGGTTTTACAGTTTATCATTGTGTGTGACTTTTACTGTGGAATCAAATGTTTGTTATATCATAATGGTACTAAAATCAGAAAAAACTAGGTATGAACTAAGCTTTCCACAGATCTAGATGTACTGGTGTTATGTATAATGTAACTATGACTGATGTAAGTCTTTACTTAGTTTGCTTGGGTAACATTCTTTTCCATAAGGTGCTTTTGAGAAATGGCATATTTATAGATAACTTATCAACTATATTTATAATATTTTACCCATAACAAAAAATATTAAAATAGCATAATTACGTACCATTTTGGTTCAAAAGTTCATCACAATTCGGATCAAGTTCGTTCAAAGGCGTAAAGGTAGATCTGTTAAAAAATGAAATGAAAACAAACCTTATAAAGATCGTATTTTGAAGAACTAACATGTAAAACTGGTATGTATTCACCTTTTATATGATAACTACAGTTTCCGACGTATTATAAGCCCGTTTTGATAAGGAATAAGTGTAAAAATCTATTTTTATATTCCGCTAAGATTTTCGTAACAAGTAGCCAGATGATACATGCCTTGAACTTTATAACTTTTAAGATAAAGCACATTTTGCATTTTTACCTATGAAAGTGAGATTATTATAACTCGATAGTTTTTTAAATTGGGAATTTTAATGGAGATGTTTCAGAAATGTATGGAGCCTGGGCCAGCACATTGTACACTGAATGCTAGGTATAGTTACGCTATAGTTAACTGTTTTTAATGTTAATTTCCTATATTTTGGCTTAGTTTTTATACAGATTCAATTTAACTCGGTCAAGGAGTGCAACTACTAATAAATATGGTGGTCAGCAATAAGCGAAATAAGATTTCGACAGTGACATTTGATTGACGTGTCGTGTATCTAAGGCTATCGTATTTATATTATCTACCATATGACTGCGAAAAAAACAAAATATGAATTCCGAACATACGGCCTATTAAATAAACACAATAAACTCAAATCAACACTCGACACGAACACAACGGGAAAATAGAACTGTCAAAGTCGCCTGCAATCAAACGTCATAAAAAAGTGTCATGGCTACCTTAATATAGGGGTTATCTCACTAAAAACGTTTCAAATAATTAATTTCATATACTTGTAAGAATTTTTATTCAAATTAATTTAGTAGTATTTTTATGAGAATCTTCTACTTTTTTCCTTTTTATAGCGGTCTATGGCTCCGTTTATGTCTATTCGTTCATATTTATACATCAAAAATAATTCAAATTCATACAAATACTTAGTATAAAATATATTTTTTTTTGTAGTTGAGCACATATAAACCAAACAAACCGCAAAGTAAACTCCCCTCAACAAGCGAATGGTCAGGGTATCGATTTATTTTGCATATACTATTTGGCCACCATTACTCCAGTGCGTATTAAAACCTACACATACATTATAAATTAAAATTAATAAACAAACCTTTGACAATTAGCCATGAGTTGACGTTTTAATTCCTTATTTTCTCTTTTAGAGCGGTTTTTTGAGTTTTTTTGTTTACCATAATTTCGTCAAAGTATTTTCACGGGTACGGAGCACAGAAGCACAGTCCTCTCGTCTCAACGGAGCGATCGCAACTGATCAATGAAACAAAACATGCTTGTAACGCATGTACCAGGCGAAACAGAACGAGAGTGTTCTGCACGGAATAAGAACGTAGTAAGCGGCAAACCAGTTTTTTTATAATTACTCGTAAAATATACAATATTTTATGAAATCCCTAATACAGTCCCTCGGTAATATAATTTTATATTGTGCATTATAATATTGACTCAATAATAGGCATAATTTTGAAAATAAATTGAATTTAGTTGAAAACTAGATGCAACTTTGTGATTTTTTTCTATCGAGAAAATATTATAATTTCATGTTTTCACTCAGACCAGTCTCTCTCAAATATAATGTAATATCTATATTTGAAAAACCAAATAATTTGTAGCTTATTATGGACTGTAAAAATCAAATCTAAAATCAACAATTTACCTTTATACCCCCTCTTAAGAGTCTTCTATCACTGCCCGTTCCATCGCTCGCTGAGCGACCTTGAATTGATGGACCAGCCGTACCGTGAGTGTCCACGTTTCGGCTCAAAACACGTACAACAAATAAAAGCAAAAAAGATACAATAGAATGTATTAGGACCGATGTAAGAAAGTACTTTGAAACCTTTTTTATCCATTCATTAATTCATTACTTACTTACATTTTTACAATTCAGTTATAGCAATCGAAATCTAACTGTAGTTTTATTAATTTATTTATTTTACCATTTATGTTCACACATACTCTTATATACCGAAAAATGAAAACGAACAGAAACATAGGTACAAATGCTTATTTTATTAGAAACTTCCGGCGTACCTGAGAGAAGACAATAAATCACGAGATGTAGATCGTTACGGTGCACTCCGTGAAATGAAACTCTTATCTTCATAATAAAAATAAAACAACAAAGAAATCACAACGAAATAATTATCTACTACGAACGAGAGAACAATGCGCACATCGGTGACTGATCTGAAAGTTGTGGAAAAATGCCTTACATACTTACTAAATAAATTATGCAACCCATCGGCGAGTATACTAAATTAGTTAAAAGTAATTTATTAAATCAGCGCGTAGGAATGCGAAACCCGAAACACGTGTCCAGTATTTTTTAAGTAAAGAATCTATGTAGGTACCTACACAATTTCAAAAAGATATCATGGAAAACCACAAAGTTATAAGCTTGTTATCCTACTTTGTTGTCCCAACAAAAATATGGTCCACGCTCCGTTCGGACGGACGAACCGGGTGCATTGCCCTTTGCCGTCAGCTGAGCATGGACATGCGCACGCGTAAACTGCGTAGCGCGCTCAGTAACCACACTGTAACAATTTGTATTTGTGAAAAAATAAAACATGGTGTAAGAATGATTGGAATCGTTTCAGTTGCTAGTTGCTTGTTTATTCTGAACAAACTATATTCAGGTTTCGCATAAACAAAAATTAACGTTGTATACAACTTACCCTGATGACCTTCGGCGCTTAAAGATCATACAGGTACCTGACTATTTAAAGATTACGTGTGTATAAATAAAAAACATGAACTTTGGAATGAATGATGTGGATAGGTATATACATACATATAGGAAACAGGTACTAATTGTTTCCCCTTGTAACGTCATTTTGCTGAAAGACAATGGTAATAACCAGGTACATCTGGCCACGCGATCACGCAACCTATTCTAGTTTCATACTTATTCAGATAACAACAGTTTTACACTCGTTGGTCTTAATAAGGAGAACAACAGTGTCACACTCTGCTACGACAATTTTAAGTTTGCTTGCCGCCAATGTTTCTCGTGATAAGCAAACCTGCGCGTTATCTTGCCGATAGCTCCCATGCGGGTAAGTAGCTTGACTAAACTACTCATTCCGCAAAGTTGCCTTATTCTCTTAACTTAGAAAGTTGTGTTTAAGTACTAAGACAAAGACACTACGTTTATTTGAGAAAAGTAATCCTTGATACACCTAAGTGATTATACCTTATTTTTTTTTTTATATACCAATAGCTTTTTATAGCAATAGCCGCAGTATTTGGTTAGGTTTATTCTACTGATTTCACTCTGGCTGTAGTTTTCAATGCAGTTAGGCATGTATTTTCTTGTTTAGATTGTTTTTTTGCGTTGTTTTGTAATAGTCCGAAGAGACGAAGGCTGTGGACTTAAATCCGGTCCTCTTAATCTTTTTTGGTTTGATCTAGACATCGATCTTCTATATCTATAGTTTTTTTTTTAACAATTAATTTTTGTTAGTGGTTTAAGGTGATGTCTCCGAATGTGGACATTGTGATTGTGACTACATATTTTTATTGGGTCCATCTATAAAACAAATATAAGGGGAAATCCATACTAATATTATAAATGCGAAAGTAACTCTGTCTGTCTGTCTGTTACGCTTTCCCGCTTAAACCTCTCAACCGATTTTGATGAAATCACACAGCACAGACAACCTTTAGACCCTGAGAAAGGACATAGGCTACCTTTTATAGAACAAATAAATGATATAACAGAGGGAAATCTAAAAAGCGCGATATAACCGAATTCCACGTGGGCGAAGCCGCGGGCGGAAAGCTAGTTTTATAATAAAGAAAGAATCGTAATCAAATCGGAAAAACTTTCATAAACCGCCAGTTTTCAAACAATTCACGTCCAAAATCCTAAACAAAAGGACCAAAAATATCAGTTTTAAACTGGAGCTATAATAACATATTCGAGCTCATGCCCGCACGTCGTCGTTTCGTCGCCGACGCATCACGCGCGGAATACAAATCTGTACATTAAGTTGTTCCACTGAACAAGTAAAGTTATAAATGTGGACACAAACTATGTGTACACTAGAGATGTATTGTTGAATTACTCGTTATCATTGACTAGCGGCAGCCCGCGACTTCATTCGCGTGGAGTAATAAGAAAAAATATACAGCATACATTTTAATTTTTTTATTTGAGAATTAGTTTCAACTTCCCCAAAATTGGGTAAATTTTAATATGTGACAACACTATTTTTGACGGTATTATTGTGAGCGAATAGAGTTACGACCGCGTGGCGCGTGCCCCTTTCGCCCACGCATGTATTGCCTACCGCACATGTATTAATTTTTTTTATATTTGTTAGCCCGGCTTTGTAGGCATTAGTAAAATCAGTTTTCGATACCTAACAATACCTTCACGGATCGGACAGGGTTTTCTTTACATATTGTATAATCTATACTAATACTAGCTGACCCGGCGAACTTCGTTCCGCCTTAAAGGCAATATCACATGACTACTTTTTAAATTAGGATAATTTTAAATAAATGAATATTATTATTCTTCTTCTTCTTCCTCAGCCTATAGATGTCCACTGCTGGACAAAGGCCTCCCCCAAGGCTTTCCACGATGACCGGTCTTGTGCTGCCCGCATCCATCGGCTTCCCGCGACCTTCACCAGGTCATCGGTCCACCTTGTTGGGGGTCTCCCTACGCTGCGTCTTCCAGTACGTAGCCGCCACTCCAGAGCCTTGCTGCCCCATCGGCCATCGGTTTTACGAGCAATGTGCCCTGCCCACTGCCACTTAAGTTTAGCGACTCGCAGAGCTATGTCGGTGACTTTGGTTCTTCTGCGGATCTCCTCATTTCTGATTCGATCACGCAGAGAAACTCCTAACATAGCTCTTTCCATTGCCCTTTGTGTGACTCTGAGCCTTCGTATGAGGCCCATTGTGAGCGACCACGTTTCAGTTCCGTAAGTCATCACTGGCAACACACACTGGTCAAAGACTTTCGTCTTGAGACACTGGTATCTTGGACGACGAGAAGATGTAGCGTAGCTTCCCGAACGCTGCCCAACCGAGCTGGATTCGCCGAGACACCTCTTTCTCGAAGTTGGACCTACCTAGTTGGACCTACCTAGTTGGACTTTCTGTCCCAGGTATATATACTCGTCAACAACTTCGAGTGCAGAGCAACCAACTACAATTGGAGTGGGTGCGACATGAGAGTTCGACATGATCTTCGTCTTATCCATGTTCATTTTTAGACCCACTTGTTTGGAAGCTCTGCTGAGGTCATTGAGCATTTTGCCCAAGTCTTCCAGGGTCTCAGCCATGACCACGATATCATCTGCGAAACGGAGATTAGTGATGTACTCGCCGTTGGTGTTGATGCCAAGTCCTTTCCAGTCCAGGAGCTTGAAGACATCTTCCAACGCAGCAGTGAACAATTTGGGAGATATGACATCTCCTTGTCTCACTCCACGCTGCAGTTGGATCGGTTTCGAGTCCTGATCCTGGAGACGGACTGACATGGTGGCGTTTTTGTACAAGCACTTTATCACCTCAATGTATCGATGGTCAATTTGGCACCGCTGGAGAGACTGTAGCACCGCCCAAGTCTCAATTGAATCGAAGGCCTTCTCATAGTCCACAAACGCCAAGCATAGTGGTTTGTTATACTCCTCGGACTTCTGTATAACTTGCCGCAGCGTATGAATGTGGTCTATGGTGCTAAAGCCTTTTCGGAAGCCTGCTTGTTCGGGAGGCTGGAAGTCGTCAAACCTGCGAGCGAGACGATTCGTGATGACCCTAGAAAACAGCTTGTAGATATGGCTCAGGAGGGATATCGGTCTGTAGTTTTTCAGGAGGGTATTGTCACCTTTTTTGAAAAATAAAACCACCACACTCCTGTGCCACGCCTTAGGCGTTTCGCCTTTAAGAATGACGGAATTAAATAGCTTCTGAAGCGCTTTAAGAACCGGTTTGCCACCCGCTTTCAGAAGCTCAGCCGTAATTCCATCATCTCCAGCCGCCTTATCGTTCTTGAGCTGTTTCAGGGCCATACCAATCTCATACAGGCTGACGTCCGGGATATCGTCGGTGTAGTGTCGGGTTAGTCTGGCTCTAGGATCATTAGCCAGGCTTACAACAGGTGCGTGTGTTGATGTGTATAACTCTCCGTAGAATTTCTCGATCTCACCCAAAAGCTCGGGCTTGGAAGTGACGATCCTACCATCCCCAGTCTTCAGCTTCGCAAGTAGACTCTGTCCAACAGACAATTCTCGTGCGAACACTTTGGAGCCTTTGTACCCCGTGTGGTACCGGGCCTAGAATTGTACCAACCCATATCCTCCCGTGGGTGTCGTAAGAGGCGACTAAGGGAAATCACCAGGGAAGCGGGCAGCAGCGCTTCTCCTGTGTAATATCAAATCGCTGCGATCCCCAACCCGCCTGCCAAGCGTGGGGATTATGGCAAACCCCCCCAATGATGCACACGATACAGCCCAGGCCCCTAGTCCCCGGCAGCTCCGCTATTCCAGTCTACGGTAGCGGACTCGGTTACGGCGAAGCAAGGGGTGCTAAGAATCTCCGGCAGAGGTCCGGCTACCATCACAAACGACGACCTTTGGCCCTGGCAACATTTAACACGCGCACACTACGGACCGATGAGAAGATTGTCGAACTAGAGGAAGAACTGAGCCGGTTGCGCTGGGACATTGTGGGGTTATCTGAAGTCCGAAGAGAGGGAGAGGACTCGATAATCCTGAAGTCTGGCAACCTGCTCTATTTCCGGGAAGGCGACCAGCTGTCCCAGGGTGGTGTCGGGTTTATTGTCCACAGGTCCCTCGTGAACAACGTGGTTAAAGTCGGGAGCCTTTCGACTCGGGTGGCGTACCTTGTACTGAAAATAACAAAACGATATTCGTTAAAGGTTATACAGGTCTACGCCCCGACGTCTAAACACTCTGACGATGAGGTGGAGGCTATGTATGAGGACGTCAGTAGAGCCATACATTCCTCCAAAACCCACTACACCGTTGTCATGGGGACTTTAACGCAAAACTGGGCATGCGAGAGGCGGACGAGACGAAAGTGGGGCAATTTGGAGTTGGAAATCGGAATCCCAGAGGTCAGATGCTAATGGATTTCATGGAAAGGGAAGGACTCTTTGCGATGAATTCTTTTTTCAGGAAACCATTGCACCGCAATTGGACCTGGCTCAGCCCCGATGGTCAGACCAAAAACGAGATAGACTTCATAATGTCAACGAGAAGGCAAGTGTTCAACGATGTCTCCGTGATCCATGCGGTAAAAACCGGGAGTGATCACCGTATTGTTAGAAGCATCTTGAACCTCAACATTAGGCTCGAACGCTCTCGACTTATGAAGTCTACGCTCCGTCCAGCGTCAACACAACTCCAAAACCCCGAGAGCTTTCAGATCGAACTACAAAACCGCTTCGAATGCCTCGGTGAATGCGTAGATGTGAACGACTACAACAACAGGTTTGTGGAAACTCTCCAAACGGAAGGGTCTAAGTTCTACAAAACCCTCCGTTCAAAAAGACAGAAGAAGATCTCCGGTCCCACCCGCCGGCTAATGGAAGAAAGACAGGAGGTGATCTTAAAATCCCCTGATGACGCTTCGCGCATCAGATGCCTTAACAGACAGATCTCAAAGTCTCTGACTCGCGATATACGCCAATTTAATACAAATTGTATTAAAGAGGCTATCGAGCGGAACAAAGGCTCCAAATTATTCAATGATTCTTTATTTGGGAGCACAATCCTGGCGATTCTCCGGAAATCTTTAATGTGCTACAATACTCGCAAACAACATCCATTGGCCCAATGCGAACGCCATTGCGCTATATTATATGCGTATTGAAACGCTGCCCGATTCAAATCGGTATTTGATGAATTTCTTCTTGTGTTTCGTAAATTATCTAGCGCTTGATCTCTGAGGTTTGCTCGACGATTTCGCATTGCCAACCGAGCCATTTCACGGGCTGCCTCCCTTTGCTCTGGTGAGTGAGAAGCACGAAGTCGAGCCATACTAAGGCTGCGCCTTCAAGTGCAATTTCTTGCTCTTCTAGTTTTTTTTTTGTTGTGGATGGGAAATCATCAAGTGACCTCTCCCGCTCTGGGCGGAGCGGAAGGGCGTGTCAGACTTTTATTGAGTAAAACCCACCCGTGTTCCTTCACTTGCCTGTGCAACGGCCAGTGCCATGGTTTCTTTTTTAATCAACCCGTAACCCTGTGGACCAGTCCTCGTGGACACCGTCAAGGTGTGCTGACATCTCTTTGAGGCACGTGTGAAACACAATGGGCCGTCAACCCGGGCCTGGTTCTTACAAGGAGGCGAGCTGCCTATCCCTCGCCGCCCGCAAGCCCGCGCCTACGGCGATTGGGAGTCCGATGTTGCCTCCCGACCAGGGCGCTTCCTGCGGCGGTTTGAGCCGTGAGTGTAGTGGGATTTCCGCTCCCTCACCCGCTCCGCCTCCTCCTTTGCCAGCATCACTGCTTCACAGAAGGAGGTGAAAGCTTGTCATGCACTCTTGCTCCGGACTATGGCCCGGACCAGGGTCAGACGCGAGAGATCGCCGCCGATCGCCGCCACGAGAACACGGCTGTGCTCTATCCAAGCCGGGCAGACCTCCACCTTATGCTCCACCGTGTCCTCAGGGCGATGCACACAGTGGTCACCCTGGCGTTTCCTCCCGCCTTATACGGAACAGGAACCGCCCGAAACAGCCGTGCCCGGTGAGGATCTACGTCAGTCGGAAGGTGAGGACGCCGTGGCGCCTCTCTAGCTACTCCTCAAAGAGAGGACTTGATTCAGTGCTGGATTGCGACAATCACACTTTCCATGTCGCCATGAGACCCCGCCGGAGCTCTGTCCGCTGTACTGCGATTTTTCGCGGCAACAGAGTTATGCCTCCTCTCATCACTCCCACATTAGGCGAGGAATAGTGTTTCTCCACAATTTAATGGATGTTATTATACATATAAACGTTTCTTTTTAATTACTCTATCTATAAAAAGAAACCTCATGAAAATCTGTTTCGCAGTTTTAAAGATTTAATCATACAAAGGAACATAGGGAAAGAGAAAGTAACTTTGTTTTATAGTATGTAGTGAAGTGGTAAATGGCACAGCAATACAATATTAGAGATTTTGAAGTTGAAGGTTGCTTTGAGGCTTTTATTAAAAAAAATAAACCGGCAGAGAGCATTTATATTCCTTGCTTTAAATAAATGCATCAACATTCAACCGGTAAGACTGTTTTTTAATATGCTGAGTAGTGTAGGAGTGTGTTTGTACCATTTTTAACAAATGAACCGCTAACTTATATTTTGACTGAGTTGTTTTGTTATTCCATGTCAGTTGCGTTTTGTTAAACCATGTCTTATGTCACGTCACACGGGAACGAAAGGAACGGCGGGAACGGGATAAAAAGTATCCTATGTGATATGTCCTTCTCCCAATTCTTATCCACCTCCCTACCAATTTTGAGCCATACTGGTTAAGCGGTTCTTGAGTTATAAATATAGTAACTAACACGACTTTCATTTATATACATAGACTTCATTCAAATCGGACCAGCCTAGGAGGAATTCAGTGACGTACACACGTACAGCAGATTTAGGATGGAAAGAAGAAACCCATGGAAAGTATTGTCATCTACATTTGTAACAAAGATATCATACCTCTCTCTACCCCTAGAGCTCTTGTTTCTGTCTCGTTAAGTAAAATAAAAAATATTAAATAATTATTTATTTCTATTTATTTTTTTCACTTTTAGTTCATAAGTACAAATTTAGTTAAATAAAAAAAAAATCTTTTTTATTTTTTCGCCTTTTAGTTCTTATGTACAATTATATTTTTAAGTAACTAAAAAAATTAAAAAAAACTATAAACTTGTCTAAAAACAAAAAAAAAAAAAACTTGTGATTGACCGGGTTTGAACCGAGGAACACCAGCCATCGCGAGTAAACCATACCAATATCGACTACGCTACAGCCGCTATGTCAAGCCGCGCGAAATTAGCGCCCATATTATGCGTGAAATATTGCGAAAGAGAAAACTCGAAATTATGCGCTTCCCCAGACATAAGACTGAGCTAGATCGATTTTTCGTCCCCGAAAACCATCACATATTAATTTTCAGCGAAATCGTTAGGGCCGTTTCCGAGATCACATGCTTCTTCAAGCGATTAGCGCCATCTGCCGGGTTGATTTGTGAATCTAAACGATCCAGGTCGCCACTCAAACGCATATAGAAAAATTCATTAAAATCGGTCAAGCCGTTTAGGAGGAGTTCAATGACATACACACGTACAGCAGAATTATATATATAAAGACTAGCTGACCCGGCGAACTTCGTTCCGCCTTAAAGGCAATATCACATGACTACTTCTTAAATTAGGATAATTTTAAATAAATGAATATTATTATTCAATGATTCTTTATTTGGGAGCACAATCCTGACGATTCTCCGGAAATCTTTAATGTGCTACAATACTCGCAAACAACATCCATTGGCCCAATGCGAACGCCATTGCGCTATCTTATATGCGTATTGAAACGCTGCCCGATTCAAATCAGTATTTGATTAATTTCTTCTTGTGTTTCGTAAATTATCTAGCGCTTGATCTCTGAGGTTTGCTCGACGATTTCGCATTGCCAACCGAGACCTTTCCTGGGCTGCCTCCCTTTGCTCTGGTGAGTGAGAAGCACGAAGTCGAGCCATACTAAGGCTGCGCCTTCAAGTGCAATTTCTTGCTCTTCTTCAGTTTTTTTTTTTTTGTGGATGGGAAATCATCAAGTGACCTCTCCCGCTCTGGGCGGAGCAGAAGGGCGTGTCAGACTTTTATTGACTAAAACCCACCCGTGTTCCTTCACTTGCCTGTGCAACGGCCAGTGCCATGGTTTCTTTTTTAATCAACCCGTAACCCTGTGGACCAGTCCTCGTGGACACCGTCAAGGTGTGCTGACATCTCTTTGAGGCACGTGTGAAACACAATGGGCCGTCAACCCGGGCCTGGTTCTTACAAGGAGGCGAGCTGCCTATCCCTCGCTGCCCGCAAGCCCGCGCCTACGGCGATTGGGAGTCCAATGTTGCCTCCCGACCAGGGCGCTTCCTGCGGCGGTTTGAGCCGTGAGTGTAGTGGGATTTCCGCTCCCTCACCCGCTCCGCCTCCTCCTTTGCCAGCATCACTGCTTCACAGAAGGAGGTGAAAGCTTGCCATGCACTCTTGCTCTGGACTATGGCCCGGACCAGGATCGGACGCGAGAGATCGCCGCCGATCGCCGCCACGAGAACACGGCTGTGCTCTATCCAAGCCGGGCAGACCTCCACCTTATGCTCCAGTGTCCTCAGGGCGATGCACACAGTGGTCACCCTGGCGTTTCCTCCCGCCTTATACGGAACAGGAACCTCCCGAAACAGCCGTGTGCGGTGAGGACCTACGTCAGTCGGAAGGTGAGGATGCCGTGGCGCCTCTCTAGCTACTCCTCAAAGAGAGGACTTACCGCCGCTATTGCGGCGTGCTCAGTGCTGGATTGCGACAATCACACTTTCCATGTCGCCATGAGACCCCGCCGGAGCTCTGTCCGCTGTACTGCGATTTTTCGCGGCAACAGAGTTATGCCTCCTCTTATCACTCCCACATGTTGCCGAGGGATAGTGTTTCTCCACAATTTAATGGATGTTATTATACATATAAACGTTTCTTTTTAATTACTCTATCTATTAAAAGAAACCTCATCAAAATCTGTTTCGCAGTTTTAAAGATTTAATCATACAAAGGAACATAGGGAAAGAGAAAGTAGCTTTGTTTTATAGTATGTAGTGAAGTGGTAAATGGCACAGCAATACAATATTAGAAATTTTGAAGTTGAAGTTTGCTTTGGGGCTTTTATTAAAAAAATTAAACCGGCAGAGGGCATTTATATTCCTTGCTTTAAATAAATGCATCAACATTCAACCGGTAAGACTTTTTTTTAATATGCTGAGTAGTGTAGGAGTGTGTTTGTACCATTTTTAACAAATGAACCGCTAACTTATATTTTGACTGAGTTGTTTTGTTATTCCATGTCAGTTGCGTTTTGTTAAACCATGTCTTATGTCACATCACACGGGAACGACAGGAACCGCGGGAACGGGATAAAAAGTATCCTATGTGATATGTCCTTCTCCCAGTTCTTATCTACCTTCCTACCAATTTTGAGCCATACTGGTTAAGCGGTTCTTGAGTTATAAATATAGTAACTAACACGACTTTCATTTAAATACATAGACTTCATTCAAATCGGACCTGCCTAGGAGGAATTCAGTGACGTACACACGTACAGCAGATTTAGGATGGAAAGAAGAAACCCATGGAAAGCATTGTCATCTACATTTGTAACAAAGATATCATACCTCTCTTTACCCCTAGAGCTCTTGTTTCTCTCTTTAAGTAAAATAAAAAATCTTAAATAATTATTTATTTCTATTTATTTTTTTCTCTTTTAGTTCATAAGTACAAATTTAATTAAATTAAAAAAATCTTTTTTATTTTTTCGCCTTTTAGTTCTTATGTACAATTATATTTTTAAGTAACTAAAAAAATTAAAAAAAAAACTATAAACTTGTCTAAAAAGAAAAAAAAAACTTGTGATTGACCGGGTTTGAACCGAGGAACACCAGCCGTCGCGAGTAGACCATACCAATATAGACTACGCTACAGCCGCTATGGCAAGCCGCGCGAAATTAGCGCCCATATTATGCGTGAAATATTGCGAAAGATAAAACTCGAAAATATGCGCTTCCCCAGACATAAGACTGAGCTAGATCGATTTTTTGTCCCCGAAAACCACCACATATTAATTTTCAGCGAAATCGTTAGGGCCGTTTCCGAGATCACATGCTTCTTCAAGCGATTAGCGCCATCTGCCGGGTTGATTTGTGAATCTAAACGATCCAGGTCGCCACTCAAACGCATACAGAAAAATTCATTAGAATCGGTCAAGCCGTTTAGGAGGAGTTCAATGACATACACACGTACAGCAGAATTATATATCTAAAGATATAAAGCTGAACAGTTTGTTTGTTTGTTTGAAAACGCTAATCTCAGGAACTACTGGTCCGATTTGAAAATTTATTTTTGCGTTGGATAGCCCCTTAATCCAAGGAAGGCTTTAGGCTATATAACACCACGCTGCGACCAATAAGAGCGGAGCATATCGAAACACACAAACAAAAGACTAAAACAGTATACAATATGTAAAAAAACCCTGTCCGATCCGTGAAGGTATTGTTAGGAATCGATAACTGATTCTACTAATGCCGACAAGGCCGGACTAAAGTTTAAAAAAATCCTCCTAAAAAAATAAATATTATTTTGCAAAAAGAGGTAACTTAATACATATGCGGTAAGACACCCTTCCGCGGGCGACGGGGGGCAGGGCACGCCACGCGTGGTCGAATCGCATAAGCGTACCGTCAAAATGGTGTTGTCACTTTTTAAAAAATTACCAAATTTCGGGGAAGTTGGAATTAATTCGCGGGAAAAAAAGATTATTTTAAAATTCATTAGTATTGTTACTATGATGATTACGTAAAATTTTATATTATATTTGGTTATGTGTTTACCTAACCGTTATTATCCATAAGGGTCGGACAGGGTTTTCTTTACATATTGTATATGTTAGAAATTTTACAAAAGTTGAAACCATGTTGACACAACGGGCAACCACTAAGGGCTATGTTAAGACAAAGATACCTAAATTGAATAATAACATAACAAGGGATTCAGTTACGAGCGACCCAAAATATCTTCTCAAACCCAAACACGACGCTGTTTTGCTTCGAAAGACGTCCACCCACAGATTCATCCTCTGCAAACTAAATCGAAATTAGTTTGCGAAGTGCCATTGTTTGAGAAAGGCTGAACTTTGATGGTTACAGATTACAGGTGTCTTGACGTAGACCTACAGGTAAAACTTCGATAACCAGGTAATTTAAAACTGGGTGGAGTATTTATATAAAGTTGTAAAGTATATACTCAAAGTTCGATTCATCATCAACCTTTATATTGTCCCACTGCTGGGCACAGGTCTCCTCTCATACAGAGAAGGATTGAGCGTAATCACCACGCTTGCTCAATGCGGGTTGGCGATTTCAGACTTAAAGTCCAGGTTTCCTCAAGATGTTTTCCTTCACCTTCAGTCATTGGTGTCCAAGATATACTTAGAAAGTACATATAACTTTTAGAAAAGTTACATTGGTACTTGCCTGACCTGGAATCGAACCCGCGCACTCATACTTGAGAGACTGGTGTTTTAACCACTAGGCCACCACGACACCTAAAGTTCCATTGATCGTAGCGAATGGGGTTAAATGATTGATACTATACAGAGGATGACGCTAATATGTTATGGTACAAAAATCACTTAATAAAAATTTATGTATGAACTATACAGTACCTCGCGCTGGCGCCTCCGTGGCGCAGCGGTCAACACGCCTGCCTGCGACTTGGAGGCCCCGGGTTCGATCCCCGGCCAGGTCATGATGGAAAACGATCTTTTCCTGATTGGCCTGGGTGTTGGATGTTTATCTATATATGTATTTATTATAAATATAGTATCGTTGAGTTAGTATCCCATAACACAAGTCTCGAACTTACTTTGGGGCTAGCTCAATCTGTGTGATTTGTCCATATATATTTATATTTACAGTAGAGGTAGGTAGAGCATTGGTAGCCTAGTGGTATCAGCTGCAACTTACCAGTTGTAGTACGTAGGTTCAAACCCCATCAGGCGCTTTACTTTGTACTGCTATCAAAACGGTGAAGGAAAACATCATGAGAAAAAAATATTTCATGTTCTAAAAATTTCGAAGACATGTGACATCTATCAAACCGCACTAGGCCAGCGCGGTACATTACGGCCCAATCCCTCTCATCGAGAGGAAGACTATGTCCCAGCAGTGGGAACAATTTGAACAATATTTATGTTAATACACGTCATATCATATCTTACTTTTCACTACCTAAACGTTTTTCCGTGCTTGTCCGTGGTGGAATTTCTAGATATATTTTAATAGAGAATGAAATAGGAAAATCTTCAAGTACTTTATTAAGCGAGTTCTACATTGTTTCGTCTGTATGTAAACAATATAATAATATCATTTCAACATAACTTTTACAAACTATGACTTGGACTTGACTGGACGAGTCCTTAATTATAACCATTAGGTAACAGGTTGAGCCTTTAATGATATTTTCATTACAATAGAATTACGTTTTTGCTGTTTTAGCCGACCACTCATTGTATAGACTTTTCTTAGAATTAGAAGTCTGCATATACTACAAAAGTATGGGTTGATATGCGTACCAAACAAAGTATAAGACCTACATGTACTACAGGTTTTCCTTTATCAGCCCATTGACAGACATTTGACGCAGATAATATAGCAAGGATAGGGTTTATAAGTAGTATAAATAAAACGAGTATTTCCGTAATGTGGGAGCCATTACGGAAATAATCGGATTCTTGCGATAGGTAAACTGCTTTTGGAACGAGTTTATCTTGTCCTGGTCCACGCAACCTTAAACTTTGCACTGTGTTTATATCATGCTCAGCAATAATGTCATAAATATCTGTTGTATTTTTCTTCTTCTCTGTGATAATTCCAATGTGAGGCCCTTATGCGATAACATTGTATGTTTAATCATCTTGTAAGTTGTGCTTATTGTCATGCTCACATTGTACTCATATAGACACTCAAGAAGGTATATCTTATAGGTATATCTATATTATCCACTAAGGTCACGTCTCCAATGTTACTACGAGCAAACTCATCACGATCTCACTAACAATACAAGTGCCTTCTTAATCCAAAAATGTAGTAAACCATTCCGACAAAGAAATTGAGTACCCCGCCGTAAGGCCGCTGCCTCGAATCTTGCGGGCAGCGGGGCGGCGGTGGCGGCGGCGCGGGAGACTAGCGGCCGTCGAAGACCCGTTCTCGAAACTAGCGAGTAGATCGCGCGTCACTATAGCCGCGTAGTGTTGTGTTCACGATTGTCTCGACGAGATATTTCTTTTTATTCGCGAAAGAAATGTCTGACCAATGGCGGCAACATGTTTTTGATTCAAATTTATTGCTAACGCTCGATCACCGCTCGCTGCCCGCCCGCTGCCCGCAAGATTCGAGCGCGAGAAGTACACCGCTCGCTACCTGCCACCGCCCCGCCGCCGCGCCGCTGTTTTCGAGAACCGGTCCGTTTGATTTTACGCATAAGATCCTGCCGCTCACTCGCCGCCGCCGCCGTCGCCGCCCCGCTGCCCGCAAGATTCGAGGCAGCGGCCTAATAGTTTTGTGACTCTCCCGGAGTATCCAACACCCTAAAATGTTACAATCAGCAATCACAGAGAATTGTTATTCCTCTCTTGGTGGGCATTTCCTCTATTGATGAAACTAGTATACATATAATCCGTTTGTTTATTTTGGTTTGTGTACAATCGAAGTCATTCAGAAGGCAATCTCTCAACGGTTTTGATGTCATTTCCATCTATTTGTGCGGAACTTCTTATAGAATAAAACCGATCGAGTTGATTTGCCTTTGTACAAAGGAAATTGCTGAAGAAAGAAGAATGCTGAAAGTGACCACATACTTTCAGCATTGGCAAAGTGGTTGCTTTTCCTTCTGGAATTTCCCAGTCACCCCCTATTTCATGTAACTTAAACACAACTGTGGAGTGTGGGTGTACTATGGAAACACTTCTGCTCAACCTTCCAGGAAATTCAGGGGTGATGGTATGTTATGAATGTAATTAAATTAAAAAAAAATTAATTGGTAATAAACTCTTCAATTACATCCCAAAAACATATTTACTGACTTAATTAATAAATACAAAAATATACAATATATCTTAAAATTAATTCACAATATCCGGTATTTCTAATGTCATCATTTCATTATATTCTTGGCATAAATTTTACATTGACTCCGTTCTTGGATCTCAACACGAGGTCGGCACTCAATTCAGGCTCTTCAGATACTGGCAATATGTAGAAGTTCTTAACCAACTCCGAGATGGTAATTTTGAGTTCCATCATCGCAAACTTTTGACCTGAGGAAGACAAGAAGAAATGTTACTTAATAAAATTTTATTTCATACTGATCCACACAATGTATCTATCTGCCCAGCCCTTCCAACTTCGTTGATGTAACTAAATACCAGATTTTTACATGCCGCGTTCACAACCCAACTTCTCGGTAGTAAAATACCCATATTTACTTGACTTTCGGACTTCGGACTACTTAATGACTACCAAAGATCAACTTCTCTTCTTCTTCTTCAGCCTATAGATGTCCACTGCTGGACAAAGGCCTCCCCCAAGGCTTTCCACGCTGACTGGTCTTGTGCTGCCCGTGTCCATCGGCTTCCCGCGCCCTTCACCAGTTCATCGGTCCACCTTGTTGGGGGCCTCCCTACGCTGCGTCTTCCAGTACGTGGCCGCCACTCCAGAACCTTACTGCCCCATCGGCCATCGGTTCTACGCGCAATGTGCCCTGCTCACTGCCACTTAAGTTTAGCGACTCGAAGAGCTATGTCGGTGACTTTGGTTCTTCTGCGGATCTCCTCATTTCTGATTCGATCAGGCAGAGAAACTCCGAACATAGCTCTTTCCATTGCCCTTTGTGTGTCTGTCCCTTTTTGTGATCTTCTCGTCGTCCAAGATACCACAGTGTCTCAAGGCTAAAGTCTTTGACTAGTGTGTGTTACCAGTGATGCCTTACGGAGCTGAAACGTGGTCGCTCACAATGGGCCTCATACGAAAGATCAACTAATGAAAGCCAATTCCAACGGCTGCACGTGCTTTTCGAGACATGGACAGGTGTCGATATGTTCCCAAAAGTATCTCGGCTGCTATCCCTATCATTTAGCCATGAACCCCACAAATGGACTAAATATGTGTCTCTTGAAAAATGTCATCTTAGCATTACCGCCATTTTCACACGCACTCTAATCCTACCGATTTAGAAGAGTCGAATTGAATGGATCGCCCTGACCAAAAAAATAATGACAAACTATAACGGTATAAGTTTTAATAGGTTGTTACTGTATTGTATACTCTAATCTATTGTGAAACCAAATATGACTGATAGTGAATGACCCATCTGACTTATGATGGCGTACCGTGGTAAACGGATTGCGGAGATCAAATAGCAACCGCTCGCTATAAACATAGGAAAATAAACAGCACGTGGTTTTTATGCTCTTGAATGACAATCAAGTAAAATAGAAATAATTATGGATTTAGAGGTATACAATATGTAAAGACAACTCCGTCCGACCCATAAGGATCATAAAGGTTAGGTAAACACATGGCCAAATAAAATATTAAAATTTTCTTAATCATCATAGTAACAATAGTAATAAATTTTGAAATAATCCTTTTTTTCCGCGAATTAATTCCAACTTCCCCAAAATTTGGCATTTTTTTAAAAAGTGACAACACTATTTTTGACGGTATTGATATGAGCGAATAGCGCTGCGACCGTGTGCCGCGTCTCCTGCCCCGCTTCGCCCGCGTATGTATTGCCTACCGCACATGTATTAAGTTACCTCTTTTTGCGAAACAATATTTATTTTTCTAGGGGGATTTTTTTAAGTTTAGCCCGGCTTTGTAGGCATTAGTAGAACCAGTTATCGATATCTAACTATCGATACTCGATCGGAAAGGATTTTCTTTACATATTGTATATGCATCTACAATTGGGGCGTGGGAGATTGTTTGAAATGTCATGAGAGAGAGGTGTTTTATAAGGCCTCTCCTTTATTCAATTTGCCTTCTCTTTGCTCGTTATTCGTTTTCACTTCATTGATGCGATGTTATGATTCCTGGCCCCTGTGCCAAGTTCTTTCAGTACAGATTACTCCAAAATTCACTTTTTCACGTCCATTTATTTGGGATTTTTCTGATTTTTTTTTTCTCAATGTCGGGTTAGCTAATAATGAAAAACTACATTAAAATACATATTATGTATAGTATGTAATGTTAGTGATAAACATACCAATACAGTTCCTAGGACCAGCACTGAATGCCAACCAACTAAAAGGATTCTTCTGCGGTGCCTCAAACCTCTCCGGACGGAACTCTAAGGGATCGTCATACAAATCTGGTTGGCGTTGGATGTGGTAGATGTCGATCACGACGGATGTGCCTTTAACGAACTTCAGCTCTCCCACCTCTGGAATTAAGAAGATTATGTCACTCTAGAGCAGCGGCAGCCCAGCCGTATCAGCCGACTTACGAGTTGCAGGTCGTGAAATCATACCTGGACAGGCATTTTACTTTACTAAGATAGGCGAAGTTAGTCTGCATACCATACGCGGTCGATATTGTAGATCAAATTTTAATCGTGATATGTGACGTGGTGGTGGAATCCAGTGCCGCATATCGTGCGGTGATCCACCATCTATGATAACGCCCTATTCCGGTTCTTAGTGGGTCCAGGGGTGACAAACTCATGGACGTCTCTCACCTCCCACACATCAGCACCCGAGAAGTGTTCCAAATGGGGCGCGCTTAGGCTTCACGGGGGAAGATAAACACTTGACTCCCCCATGACCCGAAGAGGCCCGCAATCTAGGGCCGGCGACAATCGGGGGTTGGTAAAGTATCGCACGTTCTCGCGACCCCCAGCGTAGGTGTGAGATGGAATACCAAGGTCGTTTTTAGTTCCACCCCAGAATGCACACGTTTACTATATTGTAGCTAAATGCCAGGTTAGAGGTAACGTGACAATGACATTATTATTGCTGTGTCTCAAACACTGATTATATCAGTCTTAATTATTATCAATCTGTATAATCAGTGTTCCTGTGGAATCAGAATAAACAGACAAACAGAATAATTGCTAACCTTTTGTAAGCAGTGAATACATTATTCCGTTGAATGCAACAATGTTGCAGGAAAAATATACAAAGTGGAGATGAAAAAATAACAATGAATTACGTTACGTATATCTAACGACGTTTTCATACGAAAATTCGATTAATTTTGCCGATATTACAAGGATCAAAACTAATCGTTGATCCTACTATTAAGTTTCTTTAAAACACTTATTAAAATTTCATGTTTAAAAAATGTTATTACAAATAAATTATAACGAATTTGAAATATTAGCTTTACAATAATAATATAGTATTTAATAATAATAAAGCCTCTTAATAATAATATGTAAATTAGTATAAAAAGAAAGGGAATCATTGGAATCAAGACTCATCTTCTGCAGAGTCTTTTCTCCGCATGTTGGGATCTGCTTAGAGTCTAATCGGATGCATCTGGCATATTGATAGTTGCTTGGGTCATAAGAACAAGAAGTCCAAATTCAGGTTAGAATTATAGGCATTCGACTTCTATAGACAGATGATGTATGATGATGATCATAAATAAATAAGATAAATTTATATGGAAGTAGCTTCTTACCACAGTCCTTCGTGATTCTCCTTTCGATGATTGGCACTGGTGGAAACAGCCTCATCGACTCCTTGATAACCATCTCCAAATACTTCATTTGTTGAAGCTCACTAAACAAAAAAACGTTAAGACATTAAATAAAAGCAACAGAACTTAGCACAGAGACACTCTTGAATATTTTTTGTACCAGTGTTAAATACGTAGTTGACAGCCTCCGTGGCGTAGCGGTAGCAGACGCGGCCGCTGCGCAAGGTGGCGCGGGTTCGATCCCCGCACAGTGCAAGTATTTGTATGCATGAATATGAATATTTGCACTGGTCTGGTCGTGCCTCGGAAAGCACGTTAAGCCGTTGGTCCCGGTTGCCATACGAACATCTAGAGGCAGTCGTGTCGTGTAACGACAAGAAAAGACTTTAGAGGGAGACAGTATTTATTAAGTATACAGAAATTTAGAGACAAGATGGAAGTGTAAAAATGAATAACGTAGATGAATGATTGATGAGTGATGGTGAAGGGCGGCCCCTGGTGGACCGGCGGCAGTTACGAAGGAGCGGCCCTGGTGGACCGGCGACAGCAACGGACGAGCGGCCCTGGTGGACCGGCGACAGCAACGGACGAGCGGCCCTGGTGGACCGGCGACAGCAACGGACGAGCGGCCCTGGTGGACCGGCGACAGCAACGGACGAGCGGCCCTGGTGGACCGGCGACAGCAACGGACGAGCGGCCCTGGTGGACCGACGACAGCAACGGACGAGCGGCCCTGGTGGACCGGCGGCAGCTACAGAGGAGCGGCCCTGGTGGACCGGCGGCAGCGACGGAGGAGCGGCCCTGGTGGACCGGCGGCAGCTACGAGGAGCGGCCCTGGTGGACCGGCGTCAGCTACAGAAGAACGGCCCTGGTGGACCGGCGGCAGCTACAGAAGAACGGCCCTGGTGGACCGGCGGCAGCTACAGAGGAGCGGCCCTGGTGGACCGGCGGCAGCTACAGAGGAGCGGCCCTGGTGGACCGGCGGCAGCTACGGAGGAGCGGCCCTGGTGGTGGACCGGCGGCAGGTACAGAGGAGCGGCCCTGGTGGACCGGCGGCAGCTACGGAAGAGGGACTGCCCCGGCGTCACAAGGCCGGCAGCAGTCGAGGGCTCCGGCGGCAAAGGGCCAGGCAGCTCCAGGCGCACCAGTTATATAGAGACTGGCACAGCAGGAAACACCCTAGAAGGGCTCTCGAGGCAGCGTTTACTGGAGACCTACTTTTAAGAGGCTTGTTTGGAAGCCAGAGCTCGACTGACCACTGCTCTGCGATGATTCCTAAAGAAACCTCGCAGAACGGTTGGAGGTCGAAATTTAAAATATTCGAAAATATGGACGAGGAACGGTAAATAATTTTACCATAAAAGAGTTCGAATAACAATTATAAAATAAAAATAGCAGACCAACAAGAATTTTGATGAGAAGGTTGTCATAGATACATCATCAACAATGTTGTCAAAAAATGTCAAAATAATGAAAATGTTCTGTAACAATGTAAATATAAATGGTATTAAATTAAAAAGTGCAGTGTTTGATAGGAAAAAGTGATACAGTCCTGCATAGGTACGGCTTCCTACGCTAAGGGGTCAATAAGTCGCCGAAACTTAGGCGTAAAGTTGAGGACTGAGTCTGTAAACAGAAAAATGAGTCCTGGTGTAGTGGAATATGATCAAAACAGAGCCTCATAATAATGGAAAGCATATTATGGACTGTGGAAATGAATGATACATATATAAGTATGAATATGAGTATAAATAATAAGTGTAAGTATATCTGAATATGTACATAACATTACATTTCCCCCCGACCCTGGAAAAATTTTCAACTGTAGAAAATTTTCTAATAAGATTTCAAGTAGGGACTGTAAAACAACACTTCACACACTCATCCATCTCCATTCACCCATTCATACCACCTATCTCTTTCAAGCAATCCTCTTCATACAGGTATGGGTGGAGTTCACAGTTGATGACTGCCACTCATAGAAGTGTGTTTTAGAATGACGACAAGGCTTATTTTTGGAGTTGTCAGCCGCTCCAGACTGGAAGGAAAAAAAAGAAACATTAGATAATGTAAGTAGAAATTTAAGCTCCTAGAAGAGCGAAAGAGCATTTGGTTTAGGCTTATTTTAGGAGTAACCAACCGCTCCTGCATAGGCTTATTTAATGAGTTGCAATCCGCTCCATACGGTAAAAGAGTGAGACTGAAGAGTAGGGTCGAGCAAATGTAATGTAATGTTTGTGTAGTGAGTGATGTTTATATATAATATAAAAATAAATAGGATGTGCAGCTGTAAATAAAAGAAAGAAGTAATATTTACATAAATAATTAGTAGGTGATTTAATTGAGATTAATAATTTAGAGTTGTTTAGAAAGAATTCAACATTTTATATCTTTTATGTGCCATTTACCTACGGCACCATCTGGGTCTTCTAATATGTACACTAAAGGTGATAGTTTATTTAAAATTTTGGATTTGATAAATTTAGGGGCTAGTTTAGCATTGAAATATGAACCAGCATCGCTTAATGCATGATTCTTTCGCCAAACCGTATCCCCGACGTTGAATTCTTTGAACGACCTCCGAAGATTATAACGAGCGCTGTTTTTAACGTAAGCTATATATAAGTTAGACTGAACTTTGTGAAATATAGACGTGAGGAACCCAGCATTTGTTGCGTAAATATCACGGGGCATAAAGATTAATTCTTCGAGGTTCTGACACGGAGAGTAAAAGGAACCGCAAAGAATTGTTTCCCTCCCAAAGACTAGAAAGGATGGAGTATAGCCCGTTACAACGTTAGTAGTATTGTTCATAGAAAATTGAATTTTACTAAGATGTTTGTCCCAGGATCTATGGTCGTCCTCTACTAGTGAAGCTAAAGCCGTAATTATTGTTTTGTTATAACTTTCAGTCGGGTTAAATTGTGGGCAATAGTAGGCCGAATGGAATATGAAAGGAACTTTGTATCTATTAAGAAAAGAATGGAATTCACGTGACTGGAATTGTGGACCGTTATCCATTATACAAGTCTGTGGAACTCCATGAACTAGAAAAACAGAATTTTCCATAATATTAATTATATTAGATGCAGTCGCCTGTTTTAGAGGGAAAATCAAAGTATATTTAGTAAAGATACAATTAATTACTAAAATGAACCTATTACGTTTTCTAGTCATAGAAAGTGGACCCATTAAGTCTAGAGATATAGTTTGAAAAGGTCTAGAGCAAATCTTAGGTTTGCCCATTAGGCCATATGGAGAATGATTAGGATGTTTATAAGCAAGACAGGTTTCACAGTTAGAAATTATCCTAGCAATGTCTCTAAACATGCCGGGCCAATAGTGTAGTAAAGATATTTTTTTATATGTTTTAAAAATTCCTAGGTGAGGTTCTTGACTAGAGCCATGATTTGTTTCAATTATTAAACGTCTTTCTTGAGGTAATGGAACTTCTTTCCAAATGAAGTCGTCGTTCAGGCGGTCAGGCGTGTGAATACAACGATAGAGTTTATTCTCTCTTATCGTATAATTTGAGTAAGAATCAGGATTATTCGAACAGCCCAGAAATATTTTATTGTATTGTTCCAGTTCTCTAGTAGTATCATTCATAGAAATAGGATGTACACCTTGTGGTACATTACTATTTTCTTGTATTTCAGGGAGTTCTTGTGACTTGGCTCTTGATAGAAGGTCCGGTACTACATTATCTTTTCCTTTCTTATGTTTTAGAACGAAGTTGAAGCAAGATAAGCGTAAAGTCCAACGTGCAAGTCTTCCTGAAGGATTGGATAAATTCTGAAACCATTTGAGTGCAGCGTGGTCGGTGTAGATTGTGAATTCCTTCCCATTATCGAGATAGCAACGCCAGTGTTCTAAAGCAGTTATCACGGCAAGTGTTTCTCTTTCAGTAGTTGAGTAGTTCTGTTGGTTCTTGTTGAAGGCTTTGCTCATATAGGCAATCACAACTTCTTTGCCTTCCTGATGTTGAGTGAGCATTGCGCCAGTACCGTAGTTAGATGCATCACAATGAACTGAAAAAGGAAGGTCGAAGTTTGGACAGGCCAGAACAGGAGTAGTTATTAAAGCATCCTTAAGCTTCTGAAAGGCTGTATCCGCTTCTGTATTCCATCCGAATTTCGGAGCATTTTTCCCGGAGCAGGTTAGTTTGTTGAGTGGCGTAGCAATAGTGCTGAAATTTGGAATAAATCTTCGAAACCAGCTGCAGGTGCCAATGAATCTACGAACTTCTTTTCTGCAGGTAGGAATTGGGTAGTCTACAATAGCCTTGATTTTATCAGAATCAGCACGTAAGCCATGTTCATCCACTACGAAGCCAAGATATTTTAACTCTTTTCTGAAGAATTGGCTTTTGTCAAAGTTAATAGTTAATTTAGCGAAGGAAAGTTTTTCGTGAACTTTTAGGAGCAGTGATATATGTTCCTCAAAAGTTTCGCTAATTATGACAATATCGTCTAAGTAGCAGAACACTTTATTTTCAAATTCTGGAGTGAACAGCATGTCCATTAATCTTTGTTGAGTAGCTGGTGAATTGGTGAGTCCGAAGGGCATTACTTTAAATCTGAACATGCCTCTTCAAGGTACATAAAAAGCAGTCTTGTCCTTATCAGCAGGGTTCAGAGGAATCTCCCAGAAGGCTTTCGCAATGTCTATACTTGACAGGTATTTAGCATTTCTGAGGTTGTCCAAAATTTCACTTATAAGTGGCAGACTATAAGCATCACGTTTTGTAATTGCGTTAAGCTTCCTGCTATCTACGCAAAAACGCCATTCACCGTTCTTCTTTGGAGTAATTATTACTGGAGATAACCAAGGGCTTTCACATTGTTCAATAACGTTCCATTTCAACATTTTATCAACTTCAGTAATCAATGCCTTTTGTTTTTCAGGAGACAGTCTGTAACATCTTTGTTTGATGGGTAGCGAATCTCCGGTATCGATCTTGTGAGTGATGAGATTAGTGTTCCCCAGAACACCCTTTTCTTCGAATGAGATAGTCTTGAAGCGTTGGATGATATCATCAGCAATATTCTTCTGATTTGCAGTTAAATGATCATAAGGTACTCATAAATGATCATACTTTGACATTCATTGTCTCGATGGTTGAGCACTCCAGTTCTGAAAGACCAGTCGATGAGAGAATATTCGGTAGAAGATTAAATTTTTTCCAAAAGTCTATTCCTAATATTAAAGACGGTGAAATATCAGGAAAAATATAAGCCTTAATCAAGTGGGTCTGTTTGTTAAAGTAAATAGGAAGGTAACAATGACCTACAGAATTAATTTTCTGGTTATTGGCTGTAGAAATAGTAATTTTATCTGACTTGAAAAGTTTACAGCCTAGTTTAAGAAATTCTAAGTGAGAGTTATTACCAAGAATAGTGATTGAACTACCAGAGTCAAGTAATCCAGTCAAAGATAAATTGTAAACTTTGATGTTAACAAAAGGTCGTTTAAAATCCTTTTCATTAGAGTATAGAGTTGAAGAGATTTTATAGCATGAAAAGAAATTCTTAAGAGTTTTAATCCAATCGTTCCAATCGTTGGCATCAAAGTTTGTTTTACTTTTCAAGTCAGTCGTTAGTTTTGAACTAGAGTTAGGTTTAGGTGAACAATTAGGACAGTCTGGGGTTTTAAAACCTTTAAGACCACATTTAAAACAAATTAGAAAGTGACGTTGAGTACAAGTATTTAAGGTATGACCATGCATACGACAACGAACGCAAAATGAATTTTCTTGCGAGTTAGCTTGTTTTAGACTGTTTACTTGTTTGGGAGGGTTTTTGTAAAATCTATTTGTATATGAAGGAGGTTTTGGGTCAGAAGTAGAAAATTCCGAAGAAGTTGGATGAATTTGTTTATAAGCAAATTCTGAAATAAGGGGATTTTGTTGGTTATTTGGTTCTTTAAAATGTTTGTCTCGATCTAAGAATTTTTCATAATTTTGGCATGTAGCCAAGAGTGCATCAATAGAGTTAATATCTTTTAGTACCACGAATACTGAGTAACATGGTCTTATATTTCTTAGAATGATTTCTAACTGTTCCGTTTCAGACAATTTTTTAGCCAGACGAGAGAACATTCCCGACATAATTGAGATATAAATTATGATTGGTTCATCACGACCTTGGGTACGACTTTTGATGGCCTCCAAAAATTTAAAATCATAGTCAAAACCGCCAAAATCTTTAATTAGAGACAAAGAAATTTCATCCCATGTTAGGTCTGGATTTTGATTTATTTTAAATCTAAACCAATGTAGGGCACTGTCTGTAAAAATATCATACGCCTGAGTAATTAACAAATTTTTGGGTATATTCCGCACAAGACAATATTCGTCAAGTTTTTGTAAAAACGATCTAGGGCAAGATTTTCCATTAAACGTATATCGTTTCAGATCTTTGAATAAATTATGATTTGAAGAAGTTAAAAGAGGAGAGGAAAGAGGAGCTGTGAAAGGAGGATAAATAGGTGGAGTAGAGGGAGCAGTGAGACGAGGAGAAATAGGAGGAGGAGAGGGAGTGGCGAGAGGAGTATGAATAGGAAGGGTAGAGGGAGCAGTGATATATGAATGAGGATTCATAGAGTTTAGATTTGAACAATAAATCTTGAAACTTCCTTCAAGTGTCTCAAATTTGGATTTTAAAGTGTCTAGATTAAGTTTATAGTCAGGGTTCAAGTCTGTGTCTATACGTTCCAACCTGTAAAATAAATGATTAATAAAAGATTCTATTAAGCGATGGTATTTGGAATTATCCTGTAATAGATTATCTATTTTAATATTTAAATAACTCAGAGTACTATCTATCTGAGCTAACTCCTCCTCTATAGGAATGGGAGAAGTTAAAATATCTTCCGATGGTGTAGTGGGACCTAGCAGAAGTATTTGCTTCTTTAATAATATAACAGTTTTTGCTGGTTCCTCCAGTCTAATTGTAACTTCATAATCAAGCTCGTTTTTATTTAAGAATTCAAATTTGATTGGACGAGACATATTTAAGTGTAAGTTAGAAAAAGATAGTTAAGTATGTAAAAGTATACCTTGTTTTCCTGTTAGGGAAAAAAAAATTAAGTTAGGTGTAGTAAGTATATATGAGTGAATGAGTTATGTGTGTGTGTTAAGAGAAAATGAAAGGGATAGAATAGCCAAAATATTTAACCAAAGAGCTGAGAATGTACGACACTAGACGAAGTGTTTCTTTTGAATTTAGGAAGTTAAGGGGGTGCAGGAAATTTTAGTTGGGCGCCAAACTGTCGTGTAACGACAAGAAAAGACTTTAGAGGGAGACAGTATTTATTAAGTATACAGAAATTTAGAGACAAGATGGAAGTGTAAAAATGAATAACGTAGATGAATGATTGATGAGTGATGGTGAAGGGCGGCCCCTGGTGGACCGGCGGCAGTTACGAAGGAGCGGCCCTGGTGGACCGGCGACAGCAACGGACGAGCGGCTCTGGTGGACCGGCGACAGCAACGGACGAGCGGCCCTGGTGGACCGGCGACAGCAACGGACGAGGGGCCCTGGTGGACCGGCGACAGCAACGGACGAGCGGCCCTGGTGGACCGGCGACAGCAACGGACGAGCGGCCCTGGTGGACCGACGACAGCAACGGACGAGCGGCCCTGGTGGACCGGCGGCAGCTACAGAGGAGCGGCCCTGATGGACCGGCGGCAGCGACGGAGGAGCGGCCCTGGTGGACCGGCGGCAGCTACGAGGAGCGGCCCTGGTGGACCGGCGTCAGCTACAGAAGAACGGCCCTAGTGGACCGGCGGCAGCTACAGAAGAACGGCCCTGGTGGACCGGCGGCAGCTACAGAGGAGCGGCCCTGGTGGACCGGCGGCAGCTACAGAGGAGCGGCCCTGGTGGACCGGCGGCAGCAACGGAAGAACGGCCCTGGTGGACCGGCGGCAGGTACAGAGGAGCGGCCCTGGTGGACCGGCGGCAGCTACAGAGGAGCGGCCCTGGTGGACCGGCGGCAGCAACGGAAGAGGGACTGCCCCGGCGTCACAAGGCCGGCAGCAGTCGAGGGCTCCGGCGGCAAAGGGCCAGGCAGCTCCAGGCGCACCAGTTTTATAGAGACTGGCACAGCAGGAAACACCCTAGAAGGGCTCTCGAGGCAGCGTTTACTGGAGACCTACTTTTAAGAGGCTTGTTTGGAAGCCAGAGCTCGACTGACCACTGCTCTGCGATGATTCCTAAAGAAACCTCGCAGAACGGTTGGAGGTCGAAATTTAAAATATTCGAAAATATGGACGAGGAACGGTAAATAATTTTACCAAAAAAGAGTTCGAATAACAATTATAAAATAAAAATAGCAGACCAACAAGAATTTTGATGAGAAGGTTGTCATAGATACATCATCAACAATGTTGTCAAAAAATGTCAAAATAATGAAAATGTTCTGTAACAATGTAAATATAAATGGTATTAAATTAAAAAGTGCAGTGTTTGATAGGAAAAAGCGATACAGTCCTGCATAGGTACGGCTTCCTACGCTAAGGGGTCAATAAGTCGCCGAAACTTAGGCGTAAAGTTGAGGACTGAGTCTGTAAACAGAAAAATGAGTCCTGGTGTAGTGGAATATGATCCAAAACAGAGCCTCATAATAATGGAAAGCATATTATGGACCGTGGAAATGAATGATACATATATAAGTATGAATATGAGTATAAATAATAAGTGTAAGTATATCTGAATATGTACATAACATTACAGTCGTTACGGGTTGTTGGAGCCCTCAAAAAAGTCCAACAATTGGACTAACTGCAATGCTTCGATGTCGCCTTCGGGTTGTGGAGGTCAGACGGCAGTCGCTTCACGGAAAATGTCGAAGTTTAGCCATATCAGCAGTTGGACTGGTAAAAGCGGACCCCAGACTCCTAAGCTGAAAAAGGCTTCGGATGCGACTGGGATTAACGCTGGGATGATAATGATGAGTGTTAAATACGTAGTGCCACCAAAGACATTTAAATTAACTGGCACTAATTAATGTTTTTTATTAAAAACTTCTAAGTAAAAAAAAACTGTGTACATATTCAGTTCATAGGCTCGTGGCTTGCCATTCATGCCTACTTCGCTCCGTTTCAATTCCAACGGGAAAATTAATAAAAAGCGCTACGTTACGCTGCGCGCTCAGGAAATGTTATCCTCGATGCTTATGTGGTTTTCTTTTAGGTATTCATTCAACTGTTAATTTTGATTTATTTTATGCATGTATCAAAAATGTTTGGAAAGTATTACAAAACTTCGGCTGCAGTTCTTTGTAAGCATGAAGTATTTTATGATGATTTTCTAACTGGGCGGCGACTCATCTTCTTCTCTGTCATATGGTTTGATTGAAGCTGTACTGAATTTAATTATATTGTCATTCAAATTAATATCGTTTATAATCAGGATACCTAACACAACTATACAGGGAAATAAACAACCGCCGTTCGTGTAGGATTCGCGCAAGAAGGCTCCATACAATGTCACTATAACTCCCGAACCAACATGGAACACAACATATGGACTAGCAACATAACCAAACTAAAGTAAAGTTAGGTTCAGTGCATCGTTTTCTTATTGTTTGATTAAGAAAAGCACAGAAGATAAATATTCGTTTATTCCTGCCACCACCAGCGAGACATTACAATGAGAGTAACATACTCTCAGCCGCCAGACCACATTCAAGCCAATGAAAGACGTACCCAGTAAATGGTAACTTTACAACAGAAACATAATACTCACACGAGTGCTATGCAATTATGCGATACAATGAAATTAATAACTAATAAATATTAGAAAATAAGTATAAAGTTCATTAAATGTAGTGTGTGAGTCAATGTAGCATGTAATATAAGTAATATGGTTGTATCCTAAAAAATAATTTACTGTCCATCAGATTGATATACAAAAAATATTGAATACGTATTTTTTATTCTTTCTTTCATTCAAATACTTAGAAAAATATAATAATTTGAAATGTCGATGCATGACATGACGTAATTAGCCCCCACTTTGTAACTTTATTACGCTATATCTCAGTAGTTTTTGATAATTCCGACAAAATAAAAAATACGGGTCTTAATTTTTTTTTTATTGTCTATAAGAATTAGAATAATTATTACAATTTATTATTTGTTTGATTTTCATACCTTGGATACATCCCTATTGTGGTTAAATATCTTGTAACACAAACGTGAATTCATGGCCAATGCAACTACTGTTACCTAGCATGGTAATTAATACCTCGATATTATGTGTGTTTGACATTTATAACATGTGATTAGATTATTAGCTATGAATAGGATTATTCATAGCTAAGTGATCAATGATCTCACTCACTAAGACCTTCAATGAAGAAATGAGCCTATCCGAAAAAATTATGACCATCCGGAGTAAACCTTACTCCCGATTAATAAACTTTTTGACGGGTAAAGACACATCGCTTGTAACTACAAGCTCCAAATAGTGTTGTCAATCATTCTTAGATTGGACTTAAAACTAATCTTATGTCCGTGGGTAATAAGGAAAAGGGGCCGCCCGTAACTTCGAAGGAAACTACGGATTATGAGCATAGGAAGTAGAGCCTTAACTTATTACGTTAAGGAAAAATAAACCGAAAGAATAATGGCCGCTCATGTCACTTTGGGTGAAAGAAGCTATAAAAGTGTGTAACTGCTGAGTTGATCACTAAAATAGAAGTATGGAAGGAAAAGACTTGAAAATCTCCACAGTAAATTGGTATAACGACAGGAGAATGATAATGATGTATGAACAGAACTTCGCCATGAAATACTTAACGGTTAACTTTATACAGACTGTAGGTACATACAGCTCTAGAGAAAGCTCACCCCGTACTATGTTTACGTGCGCGCCATCTCTGAGACATCAATAAAACTGCTAAGATATTCTAACTAGAAACAAAAATAGCGACCGCTAGGTAATATCCATCCCATCTTGGTATTTACTTCGTGCATCCTACCTATACTTAATTTTAAACTTCCAAACTTGTTCCACAAACATTATATTTTTTTAGAAATTTCTAAAAACACTATAGTATTTTAAAATTTATTTAAATATATCAGGTAGTTAGCATTTAAAGATTCGAACCTGGTTCCTTATACTCACAAGCCAAACTGTTATACCGCTGCGCCAATCGGTTGCTTAACAAAGTATTGAAATTCATCGTTACGTTTATAAACCATCCATCACTAGTATTATTTAATATTGTTACAGTATTAATTAATATATTCATCCAGTTTATAATAAATATTTATTTACTGATAATTTAGATTTTTGGACAGTCGTGGTGGCCTAGTGGTTAAAACACCAGCCTCTCAAGTATGAAAGCGGGGGTTCAATTCCAGGTCAGGCAAGTACCAATGTAACTTTTCTAAGGTTATATGTACTTTCTAAGTATATCTTGGACACCAATGACTGAAGGTGAAGGAAAACATCTTGAGGAAACCTGGACTTTAAGTCTGAAATCGCCAACCCGCATTGAGCAAGCGTGGTGATTACGCTCTATCCTTCTCTGTATGAGAGGAGACCTGTGCCCAGCAGTGTGACGATAAAAGGTTGTTGATGGTGATGATAATTTAGATTTGATGATATCTCAAGAGAACCAACACCCACGTTTGAAACAAACAGAACAACAATTTAAATCTCTCGACATTTTTCAAAACTTTACAAAAAACAATTAAGTAACGATAAAAAACTTAACTAGAAACTTAACTTGGGGGTCAAACCTATACTAATAAGGGAGTGGCTAACCTTCACTTTCTATTTTGTGACGTCATGTTTTACTCAAATAAATTATACGCTTACCCTCAATTTTCTTCATTGTCTGTTTTATATATAAGTATAATCGACACTGACATGACTGATAACTTCATTGATGTCACAGAGATGGCGCGCACGTAAAAATAACACTCATCAAAAGACGTCGCTTTTAGGGGGTGAGATTTCTCTGGAGCCTGGTGTACTATTGATTATCCCAAGTGCTTTTTACAAACACTTGTTTAATAGATTCATATTTAGTTCCTAACTTAAATCGTGTATTTCTTAAAAAAAACTTAGAAACAAACGAGTCCACGCTTTGTAAAATCTTTATATTTCTGTTCTGTAATTTATATCGTGTACATAATATAGAGTATTCTATTCTATTCCACTTTGACAGAATCCGAGCCCACCCAGTACTTTCGCTCGTCTTTGTACAACTAGGTTAAACTAAGAGAAGAGATTTGATTAATTAAACTTACTGATAAGTTGGGTCTCTGTTCATTTCGCTACCGAAGATAGTTTTCATTTCTTCGTAGATTTTCTCTTGGATGTCTCTTCGTTTTGATAGACAGTGGAGAGTGTATACGATGCCTGAAGTCGTTGTGTCATGACCCTATAGGAGAAGATTCAAATATTATTAGGAGACGGATAAGCAGGAGTACTGGCTTGCGCTTATGTAGGCCTACATATCGCTCACCGAGTAATATATCGACACAGCTAAAATTTTCATATTTTACAGAATCACTCGCATCTCGCAGCTAACATATAAGACACACACTGGGACACTGTAAAATACACTACTGAGTATTTAATTCATTTAGACAAAGGCAATTATGACTTTCAGAGTACTTCTGCCTTGATACTGTATATTTCTAACAAGTAACAAACCTAACAGTTGATTAGGGTTTCCGAATTATTGAGAGTGGTCCAAGTAAGAGCGTTGAGGAGGGTCTTAACTCGCTTGTAAACTTCACATTCAAATTCTTGATTAACTAGTGAAATAGTTCAAACCAAATTATGGAACTATAAGGAAAAGGCCCTTCGAATACAGTTTTTGGTAGTCTAAAGCTTGTATCCCCGAAATATACGCATGCAAAAATCATATATTCTGAATATTGTAACGTCTGAAAAATGCCATGTCTATTTTATGCATTACGTATTTTTAAATGGAGTAATCATATAAATGAGTCAAGTGTGAATATTTAAATATAAGCTGATATGTTAATGAATATGTCTTCACAGGAAAATATCTGAGTGTATATTATGTACATCTAGGATGAATCGGATAGCGGTAGTAAAAATTATGATTACAAATTAGACGAAACACCGATTACACGTATTGGAGACTTCACATACTCGTATACTCCAATTTAGAAGAAGATCAAGGATTTGTACTTATATTTATTAAAATACCATCAAAAACGACGGAAGCCTTAAAATTAAAAATACTTAATTTAGTAAGAGCGAACGTTCCAGGCTGTCCGGGTAAATTTCAATTTAAACACCATGATACTTGCAATTGTAAAAACTTTCGACAAATCAAATGCAAACTGTCCGAAGATCAATAAAGAATATCTATGCATGTTTGTACATCCACAATCGATATTATAGCACTATACATAGCTTTAGCACTCAATGTATGTTTAGATCAAATATTTTTCCCAGATTTGATAAAATAAAGTAAGGTTTTCCCCTTTTTAAATCAGAGGGCAGCAAACTTACTAATAATTATTGACCAGCATCCGTGTAGTCGGTAGGTATTCAGTAAAATATTTAAAAAGGTAATAACATCAACATCTTGCACGATCAGCAATGTAGTTTCACTAAACGGCAATAATACGAACGCCGTCATTATAACCTTATTAGAAGATATATTTATATAGTGCGAGGAAGCCCAAGATGCCATTAGATTTATTTTGTGAACTCTCAAGGGCATTTGACTGCGTTAAACACAAAACCTTATTCTTGAAACTTGAGCAATGCAGACTGGGTAAACTTGCGCTCAATTTAATAAAATATTACCCCATATCATCCCAGTGTTCCAATTTTGGAACGGTTATTTTTTAAATTTTTATTTGAGATTTTTAACGCATCTTCTAATTAACGCTTTTATGATTCTATTACTGACATTTTTAAGTGTCAGTTCAGTGAATAACATTTAAATTCAAACAGTCGTTCTTGCCAATAAAACGGATTTTATTTGCAAGTTTTTGGTGACAATAATGGCGAATAGAAAAACGCAAGTAATTATATTATTTTATATTATAATATTGATAGTGTAGTGCTTATATACGAGTTACGTTTTTGTTATATCATTTCGATAAATATTTTTTTGAAAAAAATTGGTAGTTTGTGGGTAAGCGTGAATTTTGTGTACCGTTCCATTATTTGAACAGTAGGAACATACACTCATGTTAGATTTATATATTAGATTTGATAACATACTATGTATTATCCTATAATTATGATATTATTTATAGCAGATTGACTGTGAATCAAATAACCTTCCGGTGGGAAGAAGATGACTTGTGTTTGCAGCTGATATTTTCATCACACCTCCTGAGAATTGGCAAAATAGCGAAGATAGCGGTGATGAAATAATGAAAAAATTGTCAAGATATCAGCTGCTTGCAGAAGCTGAATTCTGGGTCACCAGATCATCTCAAGCTGAGTCAAGGATAGTGAATGAACGCGTTGGAGACGAACCAGTAGAAGAATCAATACCTCACAGATTGTCAGTAACGCAGCATCCACAGCCTAACTCCTTGTCGTCAGTTACAGATCTACCACCAAAAAAGGCGCGTTGAAGTCACGAAGGGACGAAAGGAAAGGATGAAGGGAGATCTGTAGATATTTCAGAGATAGCTGTGGAAGAGTACAGTGAGCCAGATTTCCTGGAAAATCTTGAAAGCCCTTTTCAATTTTTCGAATAATTTTTAGATGGAGAAGTGTTCGAATTACTGCGCTCACAAAGTCAAAAAAAAAATGCAATCCAGAAGGGTATACATGGATTTCGGATAACTACGATAGATATCAAACACTTTATTGCAATTTCGTTAGTGTCAGGGTACAACAGTGTATCGAGATATCGAATGTACTACGGTCAAAAAGTTGACTGCAATTTTCCAACAGTAGCAACTCTAATGTCACGAAATCTAAACGTATACCTGATGCTATCAGATTGGATGGTAAAGGACATCTAATTGATAAACAAAATAAACTAACTAGATGTAGTGTTTGTCATAAAAATACAACAATGAAGTGCATATAATGTAATATTGCCTTACATGCCAAATGTTCTATAATTTTTCATACAAAATAACATACCTAATATTAATATATTGTTATGTAACAGACTTCAAACATATATAATTGCCTAAGTTTTAATTTTAATAAATAAAAAAGTCTATAGTATTGTCTTATTTCAAATCGAAATCCATAGCCACAACTTTATCTTACATGTATGTACAATCCTAGTGTTCCATTATTGGAACGGTTACAAAACACAAAATCCAAAACCCGTATATTTTTTTTTAATATATAGGTATCATTATATATCTATAAACATACTGTTAAAAATGGACCTTATGTCGACGGCATAAGGTTCAATATCGCGTGACATGCAGTGAGTCACTTTTAAGCCCTATTCCTCCAGATCTAGACATTTTCCAGGTACAATAATAAAACGCATTACTAGACTTAGGACGGCCTATCGAATGGTACAGGTTTCAACAGTTTTGTCAACAAAGTGTCGACATCGAAATTTTTAGAAACCCGTTTCCGGGAATTACCGTAGGTACTTCCGAGTGACCTCGAAGTTATGTGCTATTATTATTACGTCTAGAGGAATCTGGAATGTTCGATCAGCTGGACTATATATAGCACCGTGACGCCGGCGCAGAGTCAGTCTACACTCGACTAGCGATACGAAAACAGCGACAGTTAAGAAACAATCTTAAAGAAGACCTACTGCGACAATTATAACGAGAACTGTAAGTACTACGTGAAGAAACATCTGTAGCGTTATTGTGTGTTTACAACACGGACTTCGTGGACGCCAATAGAAGACTTCGGTACGACATCAGCTACGTTCTACTTGTCATTGCCTACAATCGACTGTACCTTCGTTGCCAATAAACTTCGTAACCCTTAACCGGCATTTAAGTACCCCTAGCCCGTAACAACTGGTGTCAGAAGCGGCATGCCGGTCACGCCAAGGGAAGACGAAAGAGTTCGCACGCGACGACAAGCAGCGATGGATTTGGCGCGTCAAGAGGAAGTATCAGTTGGTGTCCTTGCACCCGGAGTAGATGCGGCCGCCGTAACACCGACGAATGTGAGTGCGCCTACTACCACCACTATTCCCGGAAGCAGTGGAAGCGATTTATCGGCGTTGCTGGCTCACTTGACGCTGCAAATAAAAGCTATGGCAGAATCCCAGGCAGCAACCCAGGCACAGATTAAACAATCCCAGGCAGAAACCCAGGCTCAAATAAAAGGCATAGTAGCAGAATCACAGGCAAAATCCCAGGCAGAAATCCAGGCACAAATAGAAAAAACCCAGGCGCAGATTAAAAGTGTAGCAGAATCCCAGGCTCAAATAAAACAATCCCAGGCAGCAACCCAGTCACAAATAAAGGAATCCCAGCAACTGGTATTAGAATTAAACGAAAAATGGCAAAAACCAACGAAGAGGTCAACGAACTTAGAATAAAAACAGCTCAACAAGATGCCCGTCTGGACCAGCAAGATACGCGCATAGACAAACAAGATGCGCGTATGGACCAGCAAGATACGCGCATAGACAAACAAGAAGCTCGTATAGAGAAACTAGACAATACCATACTGGAGTTTGGGAAAGAAATAGAAAGAGTACAGAAAGGAAGTATCAAAGGTGTGATACCTGTACCCAGTGCTCTGCCGACGTTCCATGTACCTCATTTTGACGGAACAACGTCATGGGTGGCCTTCCGCCTTCAATTCGAAAAGGTCGCAAAAGGCAACAACTGGGACGACGATCAAGCGGTAACCGCTCTTACGCTTGCTCTGCGTGGTGATGCGGTACAAATTCTCGAAAATATTTCCGGCGATTGCAATACCCTAGCCTGTCTGCTAGAAGCGTTGGAGTCTAGATACGGGGAGAAACACCTCGAACATGTCTACAGGGCCCAACTCCGCGACCGCACACAGAAGAGCAGTGAGGGTTTGCAACAATGGGCAACGGAAATAGAACGTATTGTTCGGAGGGCGTATGCATCAACACCGGGATTAATCGAAGCTACTACGGTGCAAGCTTTTACCGATGGAATCCGGGATGCGGAAGTCAGGGCTGCAGTTCGTCTGGGCCACCATCATACTCTGAAGGCAGCCTTGATACACGCTCTGGAGGTGGAAGCAGTACGTCAAGATGGCCGACAACACCACCGCATTCGTGAGGTAACCCCAATAATAAAAACTCGGCAAGGACCAACCTGCTATGAGTGCGGCGAAAAGGGGCATATTCGGATCAATTGTCCCAGGAAGTCTAAAGGAAGAAGTACTTCTGGGACACAGGTGGAAGCTGAGGATTTAAACTAGGAGCAGCCAGGGCTATGGGGCGAGTACTGGCTGGTCGTCACGAAGCCCCCATCATAACAGTATCACAAGTGGGTGACGGAAACAGTCTTATTATAGAAGGAGAACTGAATGGTAAATCATGCAGTTTCACATTGGATACTGGTGCATCAAGAACTATTGCACGACCGGAGCTATTTCCTCGCACCATTGCATGGAAAAGAGGATCTTCACAATGCCGATTACAAACCGCCACCGGCCAACCAGTACTCGTCCTTGGTGAAACGAACGTGTCCTTGAAAATGGGTGATAAGACATTTACGCACCCCGTTTTAGTAGCGAATATTACAGATGATTGCATAATAGGACTGGACTTTTTGAAGAAACAGAAGTGCGTCCTTAATGTAGCTAAAGGAGTATTGAGTTTCCCAGAACAAGAAGTATTTCTTCAAGGTGGAAAACAGGGGTCAGTGTACTGTGTAAGGAGAACGGTATTACCACCAAGATCAGAAACCTTAGTAGATATTAGATTATCACCAATAGGATGCCGTAAACGTTGCATTATAATAGAAGATTCTGGAGATCACCCGGACTGGATAACAGCAAGGACACTGATGATGATTTCCGATAAACCAAAAGTACGCATTATCAACGTTAGTAACAAAGAAATCATTCTTGATAAGAATTGCATGGTGGGTGTGCGCGATCATGTAGCATCTTTGAGAAAAACAGAGGCACACGAAAAGGAACGTGATAAGAAGTGGCAGGAACATATATCGACACTACTCGAAAATTGTAAGGGCAATTTAAACAAGTTCGAAAGTCACAAAGTTAAGCAACTGTTACATAACTTCCATGACATCTTCTCGAAGACCGCCGGTGACGTGGGAAGGACCGGGCTCGTCAAACACCATATAGATACGGGTGATACACAGCCGATAAGACAGAGACCACGTCGTATCCCCTTTGCAAGAGAAGCGGAAGTCACGGAAATGTTAAGAGATATGGAGAAAAACCGGATTATAGAAGCATCCACCAGCCCTTGGTCATCTCCAGTAGTCCTAGTCAAGAAAAAGGATGGCAGCACAAGGTTTTGCGTTGACTACAGGATGTTTAATGATGCCACGAAAAAGGATAGTTATCCTCTGCCACGTATAGATGACACTTTGGACTTGCTAAGTGGCATGAAATGGTTCTCCACAGTTGACCTCAAAAGTGGATACTGGCAGGTGGAAATCTATCAGCAGGATAAGGAAAAGACCGCTTTCACCACTGGTCCTGGGAACGGTCTCTGGCAATTCAATGTCATGCCTTTTGGACTGTGCAACGCTCCAGCTACATTCGAGCGCCTAATGGAGCGCATTTTGGTGGGGTTGCTTGGTGATGCATGCCTGGTCTATTTGGATGACATAATCATTATGGGACGAAACTTCGCAGAACACCTACGCAATTTAGAGAAAGTGTTCCAGAAACTGCGTGAAGCAAATTTAAAACTCAGTCCTAGTAAGTGTACACTATTCCAGAAAGAGGTTGGATACTTGGGACACATTATTTCGGCGCAAGGAATTCGAACAGACCCTGAGAAAATAAAAGCCGTGTCGAAGTGGCCTACGCCTCGTAATAAAACTGAGGTACGCTCTTTCTTGGGTTTGTGTGCATATTACCGTCGGTTTGTGAAGAACTTCTCCGAGTTAGCGAAGCCGTTGCATCGTTTAACAGAGGAAAAGTGTCAATTTGAATGGAACTCTGACTGCGAACAGGCATTTGCGCTACTGAAAACTCACTTGTGTGAGGCTCCTGTATTAGGTTACCCTAGTCGGGAAGGTCGATTTTTGGTAGACACGGATGCCAGCAATGTTGGTATTGGAGGAGTTCTCTCTCAAACACAAGGAGATAGGCAGGTCGTTATCGCATATTTCAGCAAATGCCTTTCCAAGCCAGAAAGAAATTATTGTGTTACCCGCCGAGAACTTCTAGCCGTTGTTAAGACCTTACAACACTTCAAGAAATATTTGATTGGGAGGCAGTTTACACTTCGTACCGATCACGCTGCCTTACAGTGGCTCCTCCAGTTTAAAGACCCAGAAGGACAAGTAGCAAGGTGGATAGAACAGCTGCAAGAATTTGACTTTGTCACTGAACATCGAAAAGGCAAGTCACACAATAATGCTGATGCTTTGTCTAGACGACCTTGCGAAGAATCTTGCCGACATTGTGCCAAACAGGAAAAGAAAGAGAACGTAAGGATTATCCAGGTGAACGCTTTGGATGAAGACTGGGATAATCAATCATTGGAAGACGCACAAAAGGAAGATAGCGACTTGAAGACAGTAATCGAATGGAAGAAACGAGGCCAAAGGCCCGCTTGGAGTGAAATATCAGCGCTTAGCCCAATAGTAAAAAGTTACTGGGCTCAGTGGGACAGCCTGATAATTGATAATGGAGTCCTCAAGAGGAAATGGGAATCACCCAGTGGGCAGGAAGTCACCTTACAGATAGTTGTCCCCTGCGATAAAGTCGCGTCAGTGCTAAGACAGGTGCACGACGGAGTATCCGGAGGACATCTTGGAGTAAAGAAAACCCTGGAGAAGGTGAGAAAAAGATTCTATTGGGTGCATTGCCGCGAAGACGTAGAGGACTGGTGTAGAAAATGTGTAGCCTGCTCCTCAGTAAAGGGACCGCAAACGAGGGCCAGAGGTCGGCTGAAAGTGTACAATGTTGGTGCACCATGGGAAAGAGTTGCTGTCGATATAGCTGGGCCATTCCTGTTACTGAAGAAGGGAATAGGTATATCATCGTCATGCAAGACTATTTCAGCAAATGGCCAGAAGCTTTTGCAGTGCCCAACCAAGAAGCTCATACAGTCGCCAAAAAGCTAGTTCACGAGGTGTTCTGTCGATTTGGCATCCCTTTGGAGTTACACTCTGACCAGGGTAGAAACTTCGAGTCTTCACTATTTCAAGAGGTTTGCCAACTGCTCGGGATACACAAGACTCGTACAACACCATATCACCCACAGTCAGATGGAATGGTCGAAAGATTCAATCAGACGTTGGAGAATCATTTGGCCAAAGTAGTGGAAGAACATCAAAGGGATTGGGACCAATACATTCCACTCTTCTTAATGTCATACCGCTCTGCAACACATGATAGCACAAACTGCACACCGGCGAAAGTCAACTTCGGCCGAGAAATTAGACTACCCAAGATGCACTAACCGGAACACCTCCCGATACTCCTATCCTAGCCGTCGACTATGTGGCCGACCTACGGCGTAAATTAGATGGAATACATGAGCTAGTGAGAGAGAATGGTCTGAAAACCAGTGAGAAAATGAAAATCCGATACGACCGCAAAGCTAACGTGCCCGGATTTGAAGAGGGAACTTTGGTATGGTTACATAATCCCATAAGGAGAAAAGGAAAGACTCCGAAATTTCAAGCCAAATGGGAGGGTCCGTACACGATAGTAACCAGAATAAACGATGTCACCTACCGGATTAAGAAAGGACCTAGAGGGAAGCTGAAAATCGTACACGTAGACCGCCTAGCTCGCTATTATGGATCAAATCATGCTCGGGACGAGCATGACTAAGAAGGGGGCAATGTTAAAAATGGACCTTATGTCGACGGCATAAGGTTCAATATCGCGTGACATGCAGTGAGTCACTTTTAAGCCCTATTCCTCCAGATCTAGACATTTTCTAGGTACAATAATAAAACGCATTACTAGACTAAGGACGGCCTATCGAATGGTACAGGTCTCAACAGTTTTGTCAACAAAGTGTCGACATCGAAATTTCTAGAAACCCGTTTCCGGGAATTACCGTAGGTACTTCCGAGTGACCTCGAAGTTATGTGCTATTATTATTACGTCTAGAGGAATCTGGAATGTTCGATAAGCTGGACTATATATAGCACCGTGACGCCCGCACAGAGTCAGTCTACACTCGACTAGCGATACGAAAACAGCGACAGTTAAGAAGCAATCTTAAAGAAGACCTACTGCGACAATTATAACGAGAACTGTAAGTACTACGTGAAGAAACATCTGTAGCGTTATTGTGTGTTTACAACACGGACTTCGTGGACATAATAGAAGACTTCGGTACGACATCAGCTACGTTCTACTTGTCATTGCCTACAATCGACTGTACCTTCGTTGCCAATAAACTTCGTAACCCTTAACCGGCATTTTAGTACCCCTAGCCCGTAACAATACTCTGATTTGATTTTTATAAAAATTGGACTACTTTTACTATCGTTGGGATGATATGGGTTAAATGGTAGACATCAAATAGTTGCATAATGGTGTGAATTTACTTTGTATATAAATTCGAAGCGATTCGTCGTGTTCCGGCATGATGTGGTGAAGCCGTACGGAGGACGGGTCTGAGCAGTTGTTTGCGATGTGTACCGGGTAAATGTGCCTCAGTTGTTGTGTCGGGAGTTATCGTGGAACAAAAAGATCTCATCATCTTAAGGATCATCGTTACGTGCTGTTTTTAACATTGCATCACCTCGCGGCCGCTCTTCCTTCCTAAATAAAGTTTTTTTTTTTGCATTACTTTAAAGAAAGACGAAGACTGCGATAAAAAAATAATGCGTTAGTGTGCGGCCAGTTTAGCGCAGGCGTCAGTAGTCTTTAAGGTGGGAAAAAAAAAAAAAAATGATGTAAGTTCCACAAGGCTCAATATTAGGCCCTTTCTTTTTTAAGTATACGAGTTGTAACGGAAATGGTATGCACATGTATACACACATACCAAGAACACGGTTTTTTTGGATGATCCCAAAAGATATTTTTAAATTGTTCAAAAATCATTTTTTCACTACCGTTTAGAAGTTATTATAAAGATGAGTGGCCTCCATTTGTAAGGTGATCAAAATTCGTATGAACCGTCTGTTAGATATTTTTATGCGTTCTTTTTCATAAAGATGTATGTTATGGAATAGACTAGCTTTTCAACTTTGTGATTCAGCTTTCCGACTAGCTGACCAAGTATTTAATTTTGACAATTCAAAGGGAAAAAGTTTAATTAAACTAAATCCTTAATTAAAAATAAAAAGTTTTAAGTTGTTATTTCAAAATACAAACTAAAGTAGTCAAAGCTATAACAGTAAAGCTGATGAGAGAACACATTCCTGACATCGATTAGTGCGATAATTCTAGTAAATAATAAACATCAAATTCGCAAAGCGCGTATTCGGTTGTAAGAAACCAGCAAGTATTAAAATCGCATTATGTCATCGGTTTCACTGTAATATAATAACTAAAGTATGTTGTAGTAAAATGAATAGAAGTAACTTACCTCAAACATGAATGTGTCAACCTCCTCCCTCACACTTTCATCGTCAATCTTTTTACCGCCGATTTCAGCCAGAAGCAACAGGTCCAAAAACGCGTGCTTGTTCTTAATACCTTTTAAAACAACTTTTTATATAGTAACTACTTCTAAATTATGGAAAAATTATTGTATCCAAGTCAACAGCTGCAAGTATAAAATGATTTAGTTAATTCTACTAAATCATTTTATCCTTGCAGCTGCAGATTTAACATGATTTAATGTCTTCTCGAAAAGACTTAATCCGAAAAATTAAGTACTCCATTAAAATACTAATATCTTGGAACGAAGCAGCTGGTTGTCAAATTAATTAAGTATTAAAATATTGTAACAGTTTATCATCCTGCTTTCGCTCTAAAGGGTAAGTGAGTTTCAATGTTATGGAACGAAGTCAAATAATTACAGATTTCATACAGAGAGCGCGGCCAATTCTGACGTCATTTATGTTGCAAAATGACGTTTAATACAATTTAAGTATAGTAAAATAAAAAATATTGATTCTGGTCAATATATTGACTACAAGAAGAATTCATTGCTCTATAACTTTTGCAACAAGCGGCTATATTACAAAAGAATATTATATCTCTTCCTACGAAAGAGATAAAATATTCTATCTTCTAAAATTGATTTGAATTCAAAGTACAGTATCCAATCGATATAATACTATGTCCATTAAAAATAATAATAATAAATTAAAAAGTATAAATTTGAATCTTTCTCAACATTGTTATGCTTACCAATATCACTATTTTCATTAAGAGTAGTTATGTTAGCCTTATTCAATTCTTTTCTCCTTGCTTCGATCACTTTGGTAGTCTGTCCGTGTAAAACCTTCAATGCCTTGTCTTGCTTCGTCTTGTAAGGCAACAAATTAAAAATGGCGTCTTCTCCGAAGAATGGTATTTGCATCCTCATCGTCACAATTGCGGATAATCTGTAATTAAAAGTAAACTAGTGAATAGATGACGAAGTAGGAAGTTGCAATCATTTTTAATCATAGAGTATGTAATAGCCGTGTCTAGAAGTAATTTACGTAATTATTGTAAAGGTTTTTTTTAATTGGTTGCTGCAAAAGAAATTATTATATATACACTTACTCTTCGATAGATTTCACATATTCAGACTGACTGTGTTCCTGGACATTCATACATACACCCATAATGGACTCTAGGAAAATGAAATAGGTTGATGAGAATTATTGTTGAAAATTAAATTTGATTTGAGAACTGGCTAGTAATATCGTATTTCCTACTTGTAATATAAACGTGAAAGTTTGTATGGATGGCATAGCATATAGCATACTTTTACTGTGTGAAACATCGGGAAGCAGTTGGTAAATAAATAAAAATAAGCTGTAGTTTCAAATGCGATTAACATCATAGTTTTAAGAGAGCATTTCAAATTTTAAGCAAACAGACTTCAAAATTCATAAAATATTACCATGACAATTTACCTGTCACATTATCTAAGGCCGCTAAAGCAACAATAGGGAACATGTCTATCGGGCGGCCATCGGCCATTCCTCGTATTTTCTCTGCCAGAATCCGCTGGTTCTTGCAGAATACTGGCAGGAAGTTCTGGAGAATATTGAAGTGGAAGGCGGGAGTCAAGAATTTGCGGTGAGTCTTCCATCTTTGACCTAAAACAAATGCATGATTAAATAACGTAGTAGGTACCTTAGAGCCCGGAGTTGTTATAGAAATAGGACACGGCCTTGAACGCCAGGGTGTCACCACTTTGGGGATTGCCCTGAGGACACGGCGGAGCATACGGTGAAGGTCTGCCGAGCTTGGGCGGAGTACCGCCGAGTCCTCGTGGCGGCAATTGGCGGCGATCTCTCTGGTCCGGCCCTGGTAACCTTCTTCTGCGAAGCCGTGATGCTGGCAAAGGAGGAAGCGGAGGGCGTTGCCAAATGGGAATCTCAGCGCCCTCATACCTGTAACCGCCGCAGGAGACGCCCTATTCGGGAGACAATATCGAACTCCCGGCCACCATAGACGCGGACTTGCGGGCGGCGATCAGTGGGCAGCTGGACGCCCGGTAAGGAGAAGGCCCGGATCGACGGCGCGTTATGTTTCACGAACGCCTCAAAGAGCCGTCATCGTTCATCGTGACGACCACGTCACGATGTGCTGAGATCTCTTTATAGGTTTCTTAGGTTTTCGTAAACCACCACGAAAACCTATGCCTGGATCGGGAGGAATGCGGGTTATTTGAATGGGAAACGGGTGGATTTTAGTCAGTAAAAGTCTGACATGCCCTTCCGCTCCACCCAGAGTGGGAGAGGTCATTTGATGATTTCCCATCCAAACCAAAAAAAGGAGTAAGTTAACTGACTTTACTCATTTTTTTTTCTTGGTAAAACAGGGATTAACCTTGCAAATATTAATACATCTGATAACTGACCTTTTTTCATTTAGATATCAAAAGCCTTTAATCTGGTAGCACATAATGAACATATTGCTAGACAAGATAGAAACTGTCGTAATTAGGGACATGCGCCTTAATGGTTAACGTAGTAGGTATTATAGACAACATCAACAACATGCCATTATCAGTAAGATAAGATTAACAAAAGTAAAACTACGACGATATAAACATTATAAATGTGGCTGGCGTTCCACAAGGCGGCTAGGCCCAATGAAATTTCCTTTTAGTCGTCATCTCAGTAATCACCTCTTTTCTACCCAAATATTTTAGCCACACTCATAAACAAAAGTTTTCTCGCCATTGATAAAATATTAAATTAAGGTAGATATGTCATTAGCGCACTGAAAATGAAGCGTACAAAAGGAAGGAAAGTCCTGCATCTCGCCTTAGTCACTCTCGATACACTCGTAAAAACAAACGACAAACACTAAGTTTTCGTCGATTCTATTTAAGCGCAAACGACAAACACTAGCCATCTTTTTCTTCTCTATGCTTTAGATTGTGCCCCATCTCACTCACACTGTACCAATGTATGCCGAATAAAAATATGCATGTGTGCTGCTGCTGTGTTCGGCACATTTTTTTTGGTCAGTTTGTTAGAATATATCGTATCTGTTTAATATTTTATCAATGTTTCTCACAATATTTTCCTCATTCGTTCGTATCATGTTCCTAACATACAAACAGTAATATATGTATCGCACCACGTGTATGTAAAATCATTACTACCTTATGGCCTTGTTACGTGGATAGTAGATCGTCATGGAAAAGTAGTTTGTTACCGTTGCCAGCTATGTAGATATATTTATGAAGTATGTATGTTATTTGCTAAGAATAAAGAGTTATTTAAAATGTCGGAATAAATGAGATCCTTACGAATTTGTACTTATTGAATGATTTTCTGAGATTTATGATAAACAATAAAATTGCCTATTAATGTGTATACGTATTTCTTTAAAGCTACCAAATTATTTTAAATTTCAAAATTCAAGTTTATTTGAGATTTATTATTTACAATTACATTTTTCATTCATGAAACTCTTGAACTAATGTTTAAGTGGTCCTGTAACATTCTACTGAACTCTTAATTTGCTCTCTCTCTCTGCTGTTTTATCCTAGCTAAACATGTTTGTGCCATTCCAATAATATACAAACTGTTCTTGTTGAATTGTTTTCTTTAAACACTTTAATTACATATGTATCCATTTTTCAAAAAGCGAAAACGTTAAGTAATTTCCTAGCCTGTTCCGATTTTGCAACCACCATCAAATCTCATAAACTTTTTCATTACACGATTGTATCTACGCTATTATTTACTCAATACTATATACTAAATTAGTCTTTAATTATCTAATTTAACTAGAAGTGAACTCCTTCTTACCTGTGGAAGTGAGCAGCCCTTGACCGAGCCAGCACGTCAGGAAGCTGTATGACCTGCCTTTTGTTATGTGCTCTATACTCGACACTAGTGGCTGAAACAATTCGGATACATTGGCTTCTAGAATACTACGGTCATTGTTCATCATATACCTAAGGTTACCCCTTAGGTGGACAATGACACACATAAAATGACAATAATATTTAAAAAAAAAACACTTTTAGATACAAAATATTTAAAAACAAAAATATCATGCATTCTTATAACGGGTGACGTAGTTTGAAAAACCCTCTATGTTACCGCAGTCGGAATCTCGCGTTCCAAGGGCACGTGGAATGGAGTGGTGATATCTTTACAGAAGTTCATTCAGCATTTAACATTACTTGAATTATTAAAAAATTGTTTGTTTTTACTAATGTTTAGTATTCCTTGGATAGATGAAGTGGGCTATCGTTATAAGATGACTTTGTCGATGGTGTAAAGTTAAAAGAAAGTTGTAGATATTTTCGTATAAACGCTACATGCGTTTATCTACAACTTTCTTACTACCTGACAGACATTTTAACAACTAAAAAGGTCTCAATACTCAAAAAATTGTCTGTAAATAGTATAATTGAGGAACATGAGTTTGAGATACCTACATAAAAACAATGAACTTGAAATAACTTCGTAATAATGTCTGTGCCACTCACCTCAGCATACTTTGGATGGCAGATCACGACGTATGGAGTTGAGAAGAAATGTACCCGGAACGCAAGCCCATACTTAGCCGACAGTCTTTGAACCAAGTTCAAAAATTCTGTAACAAAATGATTTATATATCAATAATACGAAGCTTATATTAATACGTTCCGTATTAATTTCAATCAGTAAAGTAGATCTTTTCCTCGCAAAAACAGTTTTGACAGCCTCCGTAGCGTAGCGGTAGCGAACGCGGCCACTGCGTAAAGAGGCGCGTATATTTGTATGCATAAATGTTCATAGTATTCGCACTGGTCTGGTCGTGCCTCGGAAAGCACGTTAAGCCGTTGATCCAGGTTGCCATACGAACATCTAATGGCAGTCGTTACGGGTTGTTGTAGCCCTCAAAAGTCCAATTATTGGTCTAACTGCAATGATTCGATATCGCCTTCGCGTTGTGAAGGTCAGACGGCAGTCGCTTCACGGAAAATATTGAAGTTTAGCCAAAATCAGCAGGTAAAGCGGACCCCAGATTCCAAAGCTGAAAAAAGCTTCGGATGCGACTGGGATTAACGCTGAGATGATGATGATGATATTTTCTTCGCAAAAACTAAGAACGGGTAGGTATTTATAAAATTAACTAAACTAATAAGTGTTTTAGGTCGTCAACGAGCGAAATGATAACGTATCGGGATCACAATACGTATAAGGGCAGACACGGTTCATTGACTTTTCGCAATCATTATTTAGAGATAAGACAAATCGATATTTTCATATTATTATCACAGAGAACACTTAATAAACTGGACAGACATACATGTAAATTAAATTGTGACTTTGTGAATATTTTACTAACAAGCCCGTGCTCAAGCTTGCCCGAGTTGTACAGCTTCGTTCAGCAATCCTATACTTTGCTCTAATCTTTAAGCTGTATTCCTTAACTTTAAAAACTATTGTAATTTTAAAACTACTGCGCGTTATCATCAATGATTGCGTCAGTGCCCTTACCATCAGGCGGGATCGCAATCAAGCACTAATATAAAACACTAGCGGCCTCCAGCGACTTCGTTCGCGTGGAGTTGGTTATTTTTAGCTCCTATTGATCGCAGCGTGATGTTATATAGCCTAAAGTTTTCTTGGATGGCTGGGCTATCCAACGCAAAAAGAATTTTTTAAATCAGTCCAGTAGTTCCTGAGATTAGCGCGATCAAACAAACAAACAAACAAACTCTTCGGCTTTATATATTAGTATAGATTTAAAAAAAAAACTTGGTGATATTGATAGGCACGATCAGAGGCCAGAGTCAATTAAAACTACATCCTGTTAATTTTATTCCTAGTAATATTATAAACACGAAATATGTGTGAGGATTGGTGGATGTTTGTTATCTTTCACGTTTAAACTGACCGGATCTTGATGAAACTGTCCAGTAATGTAATAGCTTAGATATACATCAGATTAACTCATACACACTTATGTAAAACCGCAGCATGCCGCTAGACACAGTAGAACAAACATATACTGAGAAAAGAAAAAATATTCTTATATTTTTACTCAAACAATTAGCACAATACTTAATTGAATTTGTATAAAAAATATCCTCTTATTATATTGTTGCTAATGCAAAACTGCCGATGGGATGGGGCAGAAAGGCTCTGGAATGGTGGCCACGTATCGGCAAGCGCAGCGTCGGACGCCCACCGGTGGTCGGATGATCTGACCAAAATCGCAGGGAAGCGCTGGATGCAGGCCGCGTCCAACCTTTCTTTTTGGAAATCCTTGGGGGAGGCCTATGTCCAGCAGTGGACTTCATGTGACTGAGATGATGATGATGATGAATGCAAAACTCAAAACAATCAAATAATATAAAGATACTACAACCTGAACACAAGAAAGAAATAAAGAAAGATAATATTTACCACAATAATATAACGCAGAAAACAACAACAAGAACAAATTAAATTATGCGTCACATCTACACCACAACGATCATTGCTGAGCATAATTCTATGTCCTGTAACCAGCTTTTAGCCTATTGGGGGGCAAGTCAAGGCTAGGGGAGGGCAAGTTAGATTTGTAGGGTCGAAACATCCCCGGCTATTTTATCTTAATAATTACAGAAGCACATGTGTATGAAACATTCGGTATTTGTAGTGTAGTTTGTGCGGGCAAATAGACGCAAATGATTAAGTCTCCGTTTATACTTTAGTCATAAAGGGAGTTCATACAAGTCCTGCGAGGATTCCGGGGGGACAGTCGCCCCCTGATTAAACTCGGGTAAAACAAAGACATCCATACTATCCATACTAATATTATAAATGCGAAAGTAACTCTGTCTGTCTGTCTGTCTGTCTGTCTGTCTGTTACGCTTTCCCGCTTAAACCTCTCAACCGATTTTGATGAAATTTGGCACAGACAATCTTTAGACCCTGAGAAAGAACATAGGCTACCTTTTATCCCGGAAAAATTTGATGTTCCCGAGGGAAATCTAAAAAGCGCGATATAACCGAACTCCACGCGGGCGAAGCCGCGGGCGGAAAGCTAGTAATATTATAAATGCGAAAGTAACTCTGTCTGTCTGTCTGTCTGTTACGCTTTCCCGCTTAAACCTCTCAACCGATTTTGATGAAATTCGGCACAGACAATCTTTAGACCCTGAGAAAGGACATAGGCTACCTTTTATCCCGGAAAAGCTTGATGTTCCCGAGGGAAATATAAAAAGCGCGATATAACCTAACTCCACGCGGGCGAAGCCGTGGGCGGAAAGCTAGTGTATGTATAAATCGTATAATAAGAAGTTAATTAGGAAAAATGTATATTTTTAGGTACCTACTTATAAAACATATTTCTTTCGAGCACTCGAGATGTATCAAATATATCATTATAGTAAAATAATTACAGACCATTAAATGTAATTTAACGAACGTACGTAAAAGAGGTACATTTAAGTGGATTTTGAGTAGTTATGCAATCAGCATGTCATCACTGCAATGACAGCATATTTTTCACCTAAACTTGGTTTTAATGAAATTACCAATTTGGAAAAACACAAATTTAAATTAATATTACTTTTATCACAAAGTAAAATTACGAGATCTATATTTTCCATAATAATTCCATAAATATAATTATAACTTTAGGATACATAAACATAAGGATAACTGAAGTTAATACCGCAGTCATAGTCGTATTATTTAAATACAGTATGTTAACTAACAGAGGGCGTTCCCGTTAACCCGAAATAGTATAGCATACATACATGCTAAAAAGATATTTCCATTCGAAAACAAAATATTTTAAAATTTTTTCCAATATTCCATACTATTTTGATTTAAAACAGGAGGTTTTAAATTTATTTCCAATTAATTTTTTTTTATTCGGATTTTTTTATGCTTATTTTTCTATGCTGATATTTTTATTTTAATCTATTAATGATATATATTAACGAGTTTAATGGAACGCCCTCTGTTATTTAACATACTGTATAATGAATTCGCTACATTTTAACTAAATAGTGGATATAAAAAAAACTATAAAATTAAGCGCCTAAGTGAAATAGTGGACTAAAAAGTTACAGTTACACCTGTATATAAATAGTTATACGTGTATATTCGAGTTGACCAACCTGCACCATACCTAATTGTGTAACGCACTATTTATTTCTTTAATAATTATAAACTAGTGCTTGACTGCAATTCCGCCTGATGGTAAGCAGTGATGCAATCGTTGATGGTAAAGCGCACTAGTTTATTAAGCCTATTCACTTAAAAAACTTAGGAACAGGAAGGATGACGGCAGTTGAGCGAGGTGATGCAATGTTAAACCCAAGACCAACACGACCAACGATGCTGCGCCGGAGGGAGATTGATCTGGAGACTCACCACGACCAAACTCCCGACACAACAACATTTGGCGCATCGTACCCGGCACACTTCGCAACATGACTGCTCAGACTTGTCCTCCGTACGGCTTCACCAGACATCATGCCGGAACACGGCGAATCGCTTGGCGGCAAGACCTTGTCTGGTGGGTGGTAACTTCTGCCGGCAGCCGATGTTATGGCCTACCACCGAGAGTGTATTACTATCAATTGGTATAATTTTGAAGCATATTGCTAGTCCATTGCTCTATATGTTTGAAAAATGTATCTGCTCAATAACGTGGACAATCGAGTGGAAAGTGGAATGTTGTTGAACTGTCAAAATGAAATCCATTGCTATTGATAGTGTTACGCAATTACCCTGCTGTATATCCTTAACTTTATGTCTATCGTATTGGTATATTACAATAACATATTACCTAACCGGCAAACTTGACTACACGGTTAGTGCAGTGGTTAAGCTATTGACTGCTGCGTTGCGTGTCGCTGGTTCGATTCCCGCGCGGAATAAGTATTTGTATGACCTACAAGTAGTTCTTCCGGGTCTGGCTGTTTGTGTATGTGAGTTTATATGTTTGCAAACGCTCCCACGATACAGGAGAAAAAAACTTATCAGCTGACTTTTTCTCACGGACAATCTCTATTTGATAAAAACTTCATATATCTATATGAATATAACTATATGAAGCCAATATAATACAATATCTATACTAATATATTATTATATAAAGCTGAAGAGTTTGTTTGTTTGAACGCGCTAATCTCAGGAACTACTGGTCCGATTTGAATAATTCTCTTTGCGTTGGATATCCCATTAATCCAGAGAGGCTATATAATGGCACGCTGCGACCAATAGGAGTGGGGCATATAAAAAAACGCGATTGAAACCGTGTGGCGCAACTAGTAATATATAATACAATGTGTAGAATTTCTGGTTAAAGGGTAAGTCTACTAAGCTAATAAGAAGTGAATGAAGCAATACATTAATATTTACCTTAACTAAATAGTTAAAGAGTCAATGAAATCGGGCCTTAAACTATATATGTACAGACGACAGCACATCAAGCTACTACAATCTGTCAAATTTCTTTATTAGATTTTTCAACTTTATCGCTAAAGCATTAAGGCTCAAGGTCGATTGGAAATATTTGATATTTTCGGGTAGTTTGACCTAAAATAATAGCTATAAAATCAGTTAATCGCAAGCGGTCGCACAGGATTTTTGTACTAACTCGGCCGATTTTTGCAATAGGTTTTATGGGTTACCTATACGTATACAATATGTAAAGAAAACCCTGTCCGATCCGTGAAGGTATTGTTAGGTATCGATAACTGATTCTAATAATGCCTATAAAGCCGGGCTAAACTTAAAAAAAATCCCCCAAAAAAAATAAATATTATTTCAAAAAAGCGAGGTAACTTAATGCATGTGCGGTAGGCAACCCGATAGACCCGCCCCCCTTCACCCGCGCATACATGTGCGGGTGAAAGGGGGCGGGGCATGCGGCACGTGGTCGCATCGCTATTCGCTCCGCCACAAATGGTGTTGTCAGTTTTTTAAAAATTACTAAATTTCGGGGAAATTGGAATTAATACCCGGGAAAAAAAGATTATTTCAAAATTCATTATTATTGTTACTGTGATGATTATGTAAAATTTTATATTATATTTGGTCAAGTGTTTACCTAACCTTTATTATCCTTATGGGTCGGACAGGGTTTTCTTTACATATTGTATATCAATACTAATATTTCATGCAAAAAAGGACATTCAGTTGGAATTATTTTATACATTAGACGGAATTTAAAAGAAAATAGAGACAATTCAAATTTTTTTTTATTTTTTAAATCCTAATACTAATACTGTCTGTCTGTCCGTCTGTCCGTCCGTATATCACAGCCATTTTTTTCTGAAACTATAAGAGCTATAGTGTTAAAATTTGGTAGGATGATTGCGTGATGATGATGATTGATGTGCGGTTCACAGATGTATTCTGTGAACCGCATTAAGATTTTGATTCAAAAATAATAATTAATATTGGGGACTTAGAACTGGATCCCAATTTTTTTTTCATCAAACACGCACTTGTGAGGTATCAATGGATAGGTCTATAAAAATAATATCGAGGTTTCTATTTTTTTTTCTAAACCGAATAGTTTGCGTGACAGACGCTTTCAAAGTAGAAAAAGTTGGTCCCCAGTAACTTCTAAAATAAGAAAATGAAAAATTTACAAATTTAAACATATGATGTACATTACTATAAAAACTATCAACGAAAATTGTTTTGAACGAGATCTAGTAAGTAGTTTTTTTTAATACCACGTAAATCGTAAACCACTTATTACCGCGTAATCTTTCGTACAAATAACTTAATTCCTTTACTTTCATAAATCAATGGTACGGAACCCTGTGTGCGTGAGTCCGACACACACTTGGCCGGTTTTTATTTGCATAGAATAAGTATTTGGCATAAAGACACCTTTATTGAAACAGGTTTACTAATTTGCTCAATGAATTCATTTACAATTTTTATTTATAATGTGTTTTTATTGATATACATTGTGGGATTAAGGGTTTGGTGAACAAGGGCTGAATATCCATCTCCGAATAATTATTATTACACGAATAAAATTGAGGTTTGCCAATTTTTGTATAAACTAAACCTGTAAAAAATTCAGCCTTATTCTCGAATAACATTATCAGCCCTTAAGTATTAATTATTTATTGTTTTAATTCCAAGATACAAAATCGTATATTTATCTATATAGGTCGGTATGATAAAAATCAATGCCAAATTAAATCAATTGTATCTACTTATTCTTTATTATATGTGATGACATTAGAATAAAAACTAAACTTGAAATTAAAATAAATACATTTTAAATAACTATAAACTAATACTTAACTGCGATTCCGCCTTATGGTAAGCAGGGATTCAATCGTTAATAGAAAAGGCACTAAGTAATTATGAGTCTATTAACTCTAGCCATGAAAACACTTGAATTATAAATAACTAAAATAACACTATGAAAATAATAAATATAAATATTAAATAAAATCATACCTGTAGATTTAACAACAAATAAATGAGCATTGCCCAATAGGGGCAAAGGCGTTGGGCCCCTCACGTTAAACCTTTGACTTTCTCTAACCAGAGTAATCCATGATATTAACAACGCTAACACTAGAACTATAGATACTAATAACAAAATCATTTTTAAATCACAACACTAGCACAAGCTACGCAATATTCAGCCACATTCGATGAGGTTTGTAAACAAAGTGCGACAATAATGGCAGGCCAGCAAGATATATGTAATGCAAAGAAAAATTAAAAATAAACTTGAACACGAGGTCAATATCACAATACGTAACAAATTCAAATGGTGATTAAGTTGTTTGAATAAAATTATCAAAGCAAATAAATCTACTACAAAATAAAATCTAATTTTAGTTCTAGCCTTTTTTTCGTGTGGATGGGAAATCATAAAATTACCTCTCCCGCTCTGTGCAGAACGGAAGGGCGTGTCAGACTATTACTGACTAAAACCCACCCGTGTTCCTTCACTTGCCTGTGCACCAGGGCCACGGTTTCTCTTTTGACCTACCCGCAACCCTGACCGACGCATCGGTCTTCGTGGACCCGTCATGATGTGCTGACATCTCTTTGAGGCGCGCGTGAAGCACAACGCGCAGTCGACCCGGGCCTGGTCCTTACCGGGCGGCTAGCTACCCACTGTTCGCGGCTCACGAGCCCGCGCCAACTGAGGCCGGGAGTTCTATGTTGTCTCCCGACCAAGGCGTCTCCAGTGACGGCTAGAGGCATGAGGGCGCTGAGTTTCCCGTTACCTCACGCGCTCCGCCTCCTCCTTAGGCAGCATCACTGCTTCGCAGAAAGAGGTGCCGGCGTGCCGGGCACTCTCGATTGGGACCATCGCCGCCGGACAGGGCGGTGCTCCACCCAAGCCAGACAGACCAGGTAATTGTACTCTTTGACAGTGACTGTTGATTTACGTTACATTTTAAATTTAATCTTTATTTTTTATTTTATTACAGCACACCGTACGGGCTCTAATTGTGTCTATAGATATTCTTATTATAGACTAGCGACCCGAACGGGCTTCGCAGAGGTGCAATGCTGATACTAATTACACTATCTAAAAAAAAAAATGTGAAATTATAAAAACACCTCCGTTCCTGCTGCTCCTGCCGCCCCGGCCCGTCTGTGCCGCCGCGAACGCTAAGTCTTTTTTAAATCCGTAATATCTTCGAAAATATTCATTGAAATCATGTGCTGTGAAAGGCCATGTAGATCTACATATATTAAATTAGCAATGTATTAAATTGAATAAGGATTAATGCTATATTGGTTAAAACTCGCTTCGAAAATTAGCCGGTATTTACTACTAGCGGCTGCCAGCGACTTCGTTCGCGTGGAGGTAGTTATGCTCCACTCCTTTTAGTCGCAACGTGATGTTATATAGCCCAAAGCCTTTCTGGATTAATGGGCTATCCAACCCAAAAAGAATTTTTCAAATCGGATCCGTAATTCCAGAGATTAGCGCGTTCAAACAAACAAACTCTTCAGCTTTATATATTAGTATAGAGTATAGATTACATATTTGTCTTAAAAAGTAAATGACAAAAAATGCACAACAGCGGGATATCTTTCTTTCTTTCTTTAAAAAAAAAAATTGCCCTACACTAGGAATTTCTCCTATATCGTGGGTGCGTTTACGAACATACAATATGTAAGGAAAACCCCGTCCGACCCATAAGGATAATAAAGGTTAAGTAAACACATAACCAAATAAAATATGAAATTTTACATAATCATCATAGTAACAATACTAATGAATTTTGAGATAATCTTTTTTTTCCGGGAATTTATTCCAACTTCCCCAAAATTAGGATTTTGTTTTTAAAAGTGACAACACTATTTTTACCGGTATTATCATGAGCGAATAACGATGCGACCACGTGCCGCGAGCTCTGCCACACGCACATGTATAAAGTTACCTCTATTTGCAAAATAATATTAATTTATTCAGGTTATTTTTTTTTTACGTTTAGCCCGGCTTTTTAGGCATTAGTAGAATCAGTTATCGATACCTAACAATACATTCACGGATCGGACAGGGTTTTCTTTACATATTTTATAACTCACATACACAAATATCCAGACCCGGAACAACTACTTGTAGGTAATATTTATTCCGTGCGGAAATCGAACCTGCGACACGGAGCGCAGCAGTCAATAGCTTAACCACTGCGCTAACCGTGCACTCGCATACACAGCATTGTAGTTATATCCATAAGAGATAGACTTATAGGTACCATCGCGGAGTTTTTTGTAGACCTTTTCAATGTGAACAATACATAGTACATTATTTTGATAAATCTCGTAGGGAATCTCTCTTCTCTTTGCCTGCGTTTGCAATGTAAGCGAAAATAAAAAAATGTTTTTTACGACATCACATTAGAAACCTCTAAAGTAACACTATTTCTCCGCTATTTAACGGATTTTACATCTCTCATATTCGGTAAATAGGTCCGTATTACCGCCAAATGGGGTTTGTAAGTGACCAATTAGCACTCTAGGGTAACAATGTAGCTAGAAAAGCCGTAGGGCAGTAAGTAATTTAAAAAAAAACGCTTCAGTCTTTCAAAACGTTCACGTACATCTAACCATCATACTGGCAATAGACATCATGCATTCAACCTAATGACAAATGAGGTCGCTTCGCTATTCAGCCTTGTCTTCGTATTAGTATAATAGTCATGTATGTATTTTAAATATCGAACGGCGAAGCTCAATTTCTTTCTTGAAAAAATAATTTAAAAATAACATGAAAAAAGGTGGGAATAGAAAACTTTTACTTTCAGTATTGTTTGTTTTTGGGATTTTTTTGTAATTACGTCCTAATTCGGAAAAAAATCATGAGTTCTGAAAATGATGATATAAGCTGCACTTCCGGAGCAAAGAAAATGGAAGCTGAAGCAGCAATTAACAATATATACCCTGAAAGTTCTAAAGAGAGTATGCCGGTTATTTTCTACTTACCTCACAATCGAGATGTAAAGCAGAGTAGTTAGCTCGGGTGTAAGCATCAATTACACCCTCGAACTATAGGCGCGCGAGCGCAACATAGTTGCAAATTTTCCCTTCATAGTTTCACGGGCTTAGGACCGTCAATTAGCAAAAAGTTTGTGCTATGTTCACTATTGTTAGAAAGTATTACATTACAGTAAATTTCATAATTAATAAGAACCAAGTTTAAACCTTACTAAAACCGTGCCAGACCTTTTTACTATTAGGCGTATTTAAAAAAATTTAATCAACTTACAACGTACAACGGAAACAATATCCACTGCTGACTATAAGCAATCCTAGTTCTTGTACAACTCCATTTCTGTACACATGCAGAGTTCACCTGTAAGTGATTGTTACACTACTCTGTCACCTTTTTACCTTGTTACCTTATTTACAACACCCACTGTAAAGAATTATTGGTGGACCAAATTAAATAAATAATAACAATAATAGATTTTAACCTGACTTGACATAGAACGTGGTTTAATGTCTAAGAATGGCCGAAATGGATTTATCAGAGAAGTAACTTGGACCCTGTCCCAATAAGGGTGATTACATTACATTACATTATATTATATTATGCTCTTTCACACAAAAGCTACTGAACGGAGTTAGATGAATTTTGGCCCACAGATATACCAGGTGTGATCATAAAGTACCCGGAATTTTTAAATTTCGCGGGGCTGGAGTGGCCTATTTTCTAAAATGCTTCTTTTATTTTGTTGGTATACATGCCCCTAAAGTATGATGAAATTTTCAACTATATTAAATATATACAGACAAATAAATATATACAGACAAATCACACAGATTGAGCTAGCCCCAAAGTAAGTTCGAGACTTGTGTTATGGGATACTAACTCAACGATACTATATTTATAATAGATACATATACAATATGTAAAGAAAACCCTGTCCGACCCATAAGGATAATAAAGGTTAGGTAAACACTTGACCAAATATAATATAAAATTTTACATAATCATCACATTAACAATAATAATGAATTTTGAAATAATCTTTTTTTCCCGGGTATTAATTCCAATTTCCCCGAAATTTGGTAATTTTTAAAAAACTGACAACACCATTTGTGACGGAGCGAATAGCGATGCGACCACGTGCCGCATGGCCCCGCCCCCCTTCACCCGCGCATACATCCGCGGGTGAAGGGGGGCGGGGCTATCGGGTTGCCTACCGCACATGCATTAAGTTACCTCGCTTTTTCGAAATAATATTTTTTTTTTTGGGGGATTTTTTTTTAAGTTTAGTCCGGCTTTGTAGGCATTATTAGAATCAGTTAACGATACCTAACAATACCTTCACGGATCGGACAGGGTTTTCTTTACATATTGTATAGATAAACATCCAAGACCCAGGCCAATCAGGAAAAGATCGTTTTCCATCATGACCTGGCCCGGGATCGAACCCGGGGCCTCCACATCGCAGGCAGGCGTGTTGGCCGCTGCGCCACGGAGGTCGTCAAGTCGTCGTCATTCACTGTTTACTTTGTCCAATTATTATTATACTCTTTGACTTTGTCTGTGGTAGTCGCTAAGGTTCGGCGTGTTTTTATGAGCTCGGTTATTTTTGCTTGAACTGCTGAATATTGACCAAAAAATAATCGCATGAACATCGCTCAAGAGCTGTCAAATGACAGAATTGTCCATCTGGAAGCATTGACGTCACCAGCGAAAAAAGCACGTCAAGTTCGATCAAATGTCACGGTTTTGCTTACTGTTTTCTTCGATTATAATGGCATACTGCATCAAGAGTTCTTACCACAAGGTCGTGCGGTTAATAAGGAGTATTACCTTGAAGTTACGCGACGTTTGCGTGAAGCAATCCGAACAAAACGCTCCGATTTATGGAAAAACAATTCATGGCCTTTGCACCACTATACCGCAGCTGCTCACTCGTCGTTGCTTGTTTGTAATTGTTTTGGCCAAAAACAATACCGTAGTCATGTCCCAATCTCCATATACACCAGATATGGCTCCGTGTGACTTTTCATATTCCCAAAGTTGAAGAAACCCATGAAAGGACGGTGTTTTTCCTCGATTGAAGAAATAAGGGCCGAATCGCTGAGAGTACTCAAGGACATATCAAAAAGTGAATATCAAGAGTGCTTCGAAAATTGGGAAAAACGCAGGCATAAGTGTATTATATCTGGGAGGAACTACTTTGCAGGGGACCACATTGATGAAGAGGAAAAAAATTTTTTTTTTTTTTTGAAAAAAAAACAAAAATTCCGAGTTCTTTTTGAACAAACAGTGTACATATAACCAGAATTGACATATACAATTATTTTAATTCGGATATTTCCACGGGATCGAAAATTATGCGGGTGAAACCGTAAGATGGAGCTACTTTATCATACAGTAAAAATGAGTATGTATATTTCTGTTTATAAAAATTTACAGTTTGTTGGTGTAGTCGGGGCAGTGAGGTCTAGATCTTATTTGTATAACAGTAATAGTCAGAAGAAAGTCTCTGAAAAAAAATGTAGGAGAGAAACTGAGAATAAGAATTATAAAATTTTACTATTTTGTAATTTATGATGGTATTAGCCAGTCGAAAAAGTCAAAGGCGAATTGAAATATCCTTAATGCTTTTACTGTCATATACAAGTCATTCAAACTAATTTCACAGTTCAAAATAACAGTAAGGAGCGAATAACTTGAGAGAACTTAGCTTATTTTAAGGATCCAGCAGCTGGACAGCTTGGGAGATAGACGGCTGTAGCTCCTCCGGCAGCGGCGTACTAACGGCTCCGGCTCCGATTTGAAATATAATTTGTAATAGTTTGACATCTACCAAGTTCGTCAATGAGTCTTTAGCCAAGCCGGACGCCCACTCGCTGTAGACCATCTTCATTATTCTTCGACACAGTATCCTCTCTCGTTGTGGTGTTCGGCGCAACTGGTAGTGGACATCGCGTAGACGCAGCTTATTAGTTCTGGAGGTAAACTGTGATAGTGACGGGGCATTAGTGTACTGTGCACGGTGCGTTGTATGATGTTAGCCCCGGTACTCTATGTGGAGTGCAGTTAAATGCAAGCTGTGAAGCTTCTAGCGCCGTCTACCGTATTCTACAGTGTCGTAGTTTCGAATCGTGGTTGGTTACTTGGTGTAAACGTCGATAGTAACAATTCCATATACATCTTTCCCCTCGGTACTTCTCGTACCCATCTTGCCACTTATATCCTTATGGATTGCCTGGAACGTTGCAGTGGGCTCCTTTATCCCATGAAGCTGGGCTTGGATCGCACCCAACGGGCTTTTCGAGGTCTTATATACGTGTGACCACTATGTACTTGCTATTAAGTTATCATTTTGAATGGATTAGAATAGTCTTTATTATATACACTGTATGGATTACAGTACATAAATATAAAGATTTTGCAAAGGGTGACACAATGGGCGGTCTTATCGCTAAGAGCGATCTTTTACAGACAACCTTTGGATGGAATACTACGGGGAAGGTGATAGAAATAGTATAGGTAGTCTACAGTGTACTATTTACATAGAGTATACAATAAATATGCACGTTAAGTGTATCATACTAGTTTAAATAAATACCTACATCTAATTAATAAACACCATACAAGAGCAAATAAAACAATTAATGATATGTTTAAAGAAAGAGGAAGTGTTTTTTTATCATAACTTTAAAAGTGGACTGAGTTTGAGCACGCCTTATGGACACGGGCAAGTCATCCCATAGCCGAACTGCTTGTACAGTAAATAGTAATAACTCAGTAAATGGTTACTGAGTCCGTCTTGTATTGACTTGACGGTTAAGAAAATGTCATGCTCACTCTAATGTTTAGCGAAACATGTGTGTGCATCATTAAATTCCCTTAAAATTGGTTGAGCTGAATAGTACTGATCTATGCCTCATGTTCGTGAACGGGTGCCGTCAGTGGGGACTGATCATTTCTTAGCTGCCACAGCTTCACTTCTGAATTGTTTATTGGCCCCTCTTACCCATTTAGGGGCTGACCTAAATAAATTCAGAGGCAACAGACTTAAGGACGTCTGTAGCCCCCCAAACAACAGGACGCCTGGGAATCCTGGTCTACCGTATTTATATGACGCTGATAGACTGACACCGCGTTACTGAGTCCAAACGGCAGCAATAGGTAATGCCTGCGTCTGACATACTTTTTATCATCTTATAAACATATTTCGAGCTCAAAGGTATTGAAGAGTGAGCGAGGAAAACTATGAATAAACAAGTGTTCGACCTTGTTCAGTAAAATTTTTAATTCATTCATTTGATCACTACTCTCTAATCTCAATGTTGGCGTCCGCATCGTAAGATGACAAAAATACATTATTTATTTTGACTTCATCCACAATCGCACTTACAATATACGTGCCATCTTAATCAAAATTGTAGTAAACCTTTCCGATAAGCAAATTGAGTACCCCGCCGTAATGATTTTGTGACTCTCCCGGAGCTACAATCAGCAATCACATAGAATTGTTATTACTCTCTTGGTGAGCATTTCTTCTATTGAAGAAACCAGTACACCTATAACCGCTTTGGTTACTTTGTTATGTGTGAAGTACTTCAGAAGACAGTCTCTCAATGATTTCGATGTCATTCCCATTAACTTGTGCTGGACTCATTATAGACTGAAACAGGAAGAGTTGTTTTGCTTTTTCGTAAAGAAAGTATCTGGTCATTTACAGCAAGTGATTTGATGAGACTTCAATTACCTACTGTCTTGACCCATATAAGGTCCTAGATTTGATTCTCAGCCTTCGCAAGATGCTATGGCTGTTTTTCCATCCGGAATTTTTCAGTAGCAGCCCTGGTAGCGCACTGAAAATGAAGCGTACAAAAGGAAGGAAAGTCCTGCATCTCGCCTTAGTCTTATTTTATTTTATTTAAGTATGGCACACCAACGACATATTTACAATAATATTGGAATAAAAAGCAATCACAGGTCTTCAGTTTTGTGTAAATACATCACTTATAGGTATGCACAACATTCACAATAGGAGATCTTAACTATCAACAATTCCATTCAATAGAACATATATTAAAATTAAATGACAAACTAAAATTAAATAACATTGAATTACAATTTATAAATAAAATAAAATCAAATAATACGTATGTTAAAAATTGCAGTTTTGGTACTTATATGGTTTTTGGTGGACAATCTTTTTATCAAAGTGGCGGTTAATGTAGGCAGCTGATTACAGGACAATTCTTTTAATTTTAGATTTGAATATTGGCAGGGTATCAAAGAAAATGTCGATGCTTCTGTCGATCGAACAAGCTCTGTTGTAGGAGGTCAACATTCTGTTTAAGGGAGCATAGTGGCCCAGATTTGTGCGACACGGCTTAGTGGCAAATGTCTCAGAGGAGCGCTTGGACCGGGGATGTGAATGACGAGGCACATTTATGTTTACTCTGCTAAGGAGATCTGGGATTGAGGTTAGTCCGTTTACAATTTTACATAGAGTTGTCAAATCATTTAGAGCTCTGCGTTGTTTCAACGAGTCTAAATGAAAGTATTTTAGCCGTTCTGAGTAATCGGCTCTAAATGGGCATTTGTGATCTTTAAATCGTAAGTACCTCGTCATTTTTTTCTGAACGCGTTCGATACGGTCTATATAAGTATTATAGGTCGGACTCCAAGCGGGAGATGCGTATTCTACGTGGCTGCGCACAAATGCGTTAAAGAGCACTTTCAGTGCCAAGGTTCCCCTAAACTCCTTGCCAACTCTGCCGATAAAACCGACCATTTTCATTGCTTTTTTAATGACATTATTAATGTGTGTGGTAAATGAGAGATCGCTGCTAAGTACTACACCTAGATCCCGTATGCTTTTGACGTGTTGCAGTAATATACCATTGAGCGAGTAAGTTGATAGTATGGGGTGATTTTTCCTTGTGAATGTTATGTGAAAACATTTACTAGCATTCAGAACCATCCCATTCTCCACACACCAGCGCTGTATCGAGTCCAGGTCTGTTTGGAGTAGAGCAATGTCCTCTAGGGAATTTATTGGACGATAGATCTTAAGGTCATCGGCAAATAAGGAACACTGGCTGTGTTTGATGCAATTTACTATGTCATTAATGAATATAACGAAGAGAATTGGGCCGGTGTGAGAACCTTGGGGCACACCAGAGGTTGTGATATACTCTGGAGACTGATAACCGTTTGCCACCACTCTTTGTATTCGCCCGCACAGATACGACCTGAACCACTCCAGAAGTTGTCCGTGTATGCCAAGATCATGCAGTTTTAGCAGCAGGATTTCATGATCGACTTTATCAAAAGCGCTGCTAAAGTCAGTATAAAGTGCATCGACTTGCTGGCCAGAATCAAGGCTCATACTGATTTCGTCAATGTATGATACCAGGTTGGTAACGGTGGATTTGTTGCTACAAAAACCATGCTGTTGTGGGGAGAGTTGTGATTTAACATGGGAGGTTAATATAGGGCAAATCATTGATTCAAAAAGTTTTGAAAACATGGATAGGATAGAGATTGGACGGTAATTCCTAACATCAGTGCAGTCGCCTTTTTTAAATATCGGAATCACATTAGCTTTCTTCCATTCTGTAGGGAATGTACTAGTTTCGAGCGACTTGTTAAAAATGAGAGTAAGGGGATACGCCAACTTACGAGCACATTTTTTTATGAAGAGTGGTGGTAACCCATCCGGTCCTGCACCCTTGGTAACATCAACTCGGTTTAGGGCTTTGAAAACTTCCCTCTCAGTAAAGTTTTCAAAGCCCTAAACCGAGTTGATGTTACCACTCTCACTTTCTGTTAGTCACTCTCGATACACTCGTAAAAACAAACGACAAACACTAACAGCGCAAACGACAAACACTAGCCATCTTTTTCTTCTCTATGCTTTAGATTGCGCCCCATCTCACTCACACTGTACCAATGCATGCCGAATAAAAATATGCATATATGCTGCTGCTGTGTGCGGCACATTTTTTTTGGTCAGTTTGTTAGAATATATCGTATCTGTTTAATATTCCATCAATGGTTCTCCCCTATTTCATGGAATTAAACACAAATGTGGAATGTCGGTATAGTCCCGGTTGCCATACGAACATCTAGTGGCAGTCGTTACGGGTTGTTGGAACCCTCAAAAGTCCAACAATTGGTCTAACTACAATGCTTCGATGTCGCCTTTGGGTTGTGGAGGTCAGACGGCAGTCGCTTCACGGAAAATGTCGAAGTTTAGCCATATCAGCAGTTGGACTGGTAAAGCGGACACCAGACTCCAAAGCTCAAAAGGCTTCGGATGCGACTGGGATTGGCGCTGGGATGATGATGTGGAATGTCGGTATACTATGGGAACACTTTCGCCCAAACTTTCGTGAAATTCAGGAGTGACGGTATGTGATATTATGAAAGTTGAAATACTCATAAATTCTTTATTATCTTCCCAAAACACATTTATTGACTTGATTTATATGTACAAAATAACAACAACATATCTTAAAAGTAATTCACAATGTCCGGTATTTCCAATGTTATACACATTATTTTCTCGGCATAAACTTTATCTTGACTCCGTTCTTGGATCTCAACACGAGGTCTGCACATAGTTCAGGCTCATCAGATGCTGGTAATATGTAGAAGTTCTTAACCAACTCCGAGATGGTAATTTTGAGTTCCATCATCGCAAACTTTTGACCTGAGGAAGACAAGAAAAAAAGTTACTTAATGAAATTTTATTTCATTCTGATTTACACATGAACAATGTATCTATCTGTTAAGACCTCCCAACTTCGTTGGGTCGGCTTTCAGTCTGACCGGATGTATCTGAACACCAGTATTTTACATTGAGCGAATGCCTATATCACCTTCACAACCCAACTTCTCGATAATAAAATACCCATATTTAGACTTCCGGACTCCTCACTACTTAACGACTACAGAAGATCAACGAATGAAAGCCATTCCAACGGCTGCACGTGCTTTTCGAGACATAAACAGCCCCCTAATCGGCGAACACATTTTTGTCAAATGATTGCGACTAGTTGGGATCGTTTGAACCGAACGGACCAATGGGCGGTCCGAACGGTATCAACTGATCCCAACTAGTCGCAATCATTTGACAAAAATGAGTTCGCCGATTAGGGGGCAGGTGTCGGTATGTCCCCAAATGTACCTTAACCTTCAATCGTCCGGTGCCGAAACTTCGTCTTTATCGCAATTTATACGCGCTCTATTTCTACCGATTTAGAAGAGTGGAATTGAATAGATCGCCCTGACCTTTGAGTTTTAATTGGTTATTGTTTTATTGTATACTCCAATCTATTGTGAAACCAAATATGACTGATAGTGAATGACCTATCTGACTTATGATGGCGTACCGTATTAAACCGATTGCGGAGATCAAATAGATACCGCTCGCAATAAACATAGGATAATGAGCAGCCCAATATATTATTTAACAAAAGCCCAAAATATTATTTGCTCATCATCTACATTTTTATGTTTCATACACTTTTTACAGTTTTCAAATAAGTATCTATAAATCGATACCTAGCCAGCAAGATTGATTTTTTCTCATATAATACAAATATTACAATTCTTCGCAATATCAGACTGCTGAGCCGGCATGGCCCGGCACTGCCAGGTGCAGTTTGTGTTATTATCCCTTGTATAAGTTTAATAAATACCTAATTTATAAGATCCCATAAGTAAATAAAAAGTTACTCTAATAATAGTTTTTTATAAAGTCACTTAGTGGTACTAGTACCTAATAAAATTAATTATTCTGAAAATTTAAAATATTAGAAATTAATATTTAATACGGTTACGGTTTCGATATGCTGCGGTCCTATTGGTCGCAGCGTGATGTTATAAAGCTTAAGCTTAAAGCCTTCCTGGATTAAGGAGTTACCCAACGCAAAATGTAATAATTTTTCAAATCGGACCAATAGTTCCTGATATTAGCGCGTTCAAACAAACAAACTCTTCAGCTTTATATATTAGTATGGATTAAAAAATACTGTTATTTTATACATATATACACAATTAGTTAGCTGGATGCCAGTTTGAACTTTCTGGGTCATCTGGAAGTGGGTTGTTAGGTTTTTGATCTATATGTCAGTCATAAAAATGACTATGACGTTATTGTTTAAAAAATTGACAGAACAAATTCTGTCGGGTTAGCTAGTAATAAAAACTATAATATAACATTAAGTTCAAGTTGTACAGTCAGCGACAAACATACCAATACAGTTCCTAGGACCAGCGCTGAATGCCAACCAACTGAAGGGATTCTTCTGCGGTCCCTCGAACCTCTCCGGACGGAACTCCAAGGGATCATCATACAAATCTGGCTGGCGTTGGATGTGGTAGATGTTCATCACGACGTTTGTGCCTTTCACTAACTTCAGTTCACCCACCTCTGGAATTAGGAAGATTATGTCACTCTAAAGCAGTGTTAGCCTAGTTGTATCAGCCGACTTATGAGACGGGCATTTTACTTTACTATCATGAGCGGATTACGCTAGTCTGCCTACCATACGCGGTCGATATTGCACATCAGGTTTTAACGTGATTTGTGACGTTAAGTCGTGGTGGCCTAGTGGTTAAAACACCAGCCTCTCAAGTATGAGTGCGCGGGTTCGATTCCAGGTCAGGCAAGTACCAATGTAACTTTTCCAAAGTTATATTTACTTTCTAAGTATATCTTGGACACCAATGACTGAAGGTGAAGGAAAACATCTTGAGGAAACCTGGCCTTTAAGTCTGAAATCGCCAACCCGCATTGAGCAAGCGTGGTGATTACGCTCAATCCTTCTCTGTATACCTAAGACTTAATTCATTTTAATATTTTAATTTATTTTACATTGTGCTCACATGTTAGAAGCAACATAAATATGTAACGAAGAAATGTAACCCATATATTATGATTTTAAAAGAGTGTCCATGGAGTTTCTTGCACGTTCTTGTCCATAGAGATCTACGCTTTGGAACGTGCAATTTAGCTTCACTTTTCTTGGACTGACCGACATTGACAATTCAAAAGTACTAAGTGTTAGGGATGTATCCAAGGTATGAAAATCAAAACAATAATTAGTCCTTCTTATAAATAATAAAAAAAATGAAGACCCGTATTTTTTATTATGTCGAAATTACCAAAAACTACTGAGATATAGCGTATTAAAGTTACGGAGTGGGGGCTAATTACGTCACGCCGTGGTATATTTTGTACCACGGCGTGACGTCATGCGGCATTTCAAATCAATGTATCTTCCTAAGTATTTGAATGAAAGAAAAAATAAAAAATACGTGTCCAATATTTTTTATAAATCTATCTGATGAACATTAAATTATTTTTTAGGATACAACCCAATTTTGATTTTGATTTGATTTTGAGAGGAGACCTGTGCCCAGTAGTGGGACCGATAAAAAGGTTGATGATGATGATGATGATGTGACGTGATGGCAAAACTAACACCGTATGTCGCCTTGCAGATAATGCCCTATTCCTGCCCTAAGTGGATCGCCCCTGGTGACTAGTGGATGTCTGTCGCTACCCATACATCAGGACCCGAGAAGCGTTTCAAACGAAGCACGTTTACACGTCACGGTAGAAGACAAACACGTGACTCGCCTTTTTTTTTCAAAGTTGGATAAATCCTCATGGACTATCCTCCGCTCGGGGATGCGGACGGGTGTGCTGGACCCTTACCGGCAAAAAAAAAACCACCTAAGCAATCCTCACCTGCCTTTCCGAGGTAACGGGTCCTCCCAATTATAAGACTCTAAGAGGCCCACAGTGGCGGGCTGGTGCAAATCAGGGGTTGCGGAAGTATCGTGCGTTCCCATGACCCCCAGCGTAGGTGTCAGATGGAATACCGGGATGGTTTTCAGTAGTGTATTTGACTAAAAAGAAACCAATTAGTCCGTCAGTCAGATTTAAAAAAAATGGTAGACAAGTATTTTTTTCTTTTTTCATTTAAACAAAAAATGAAGACGACACAGCGCGTTGAAAACTCGTGTGACGTCACCAGCCACGCATTTTATATTTGTCAACTTTTATTGATTTGATAAAACCAAATATTTATCCAATATTTTTCTATAATCTGAATGACGGACTAAATAGAATCATTTTTTTTTTACCCAGCTAACATCCCTATTCCACCCTACAACACACACGTTTACAAAATTGTAGCTAAATGCCAGGCTATGTAATAGTAATCTTATTATTATTGTGTATCAAACACTTATTATACAGGATCTCACACATTATACATAATTAACAGAAAAACAATAATTTAATTGTTATCCTTTTATTAGCAGTGATTATTAAGGAATAATATTATTCCCTTGAATGCAACAATATTGCAGGAAAATATACAAAGCGGAGACGAAAAAATAACAATAAATTATGTTATTCAAATTATTGAAAAAGTTGTTACTATTACGATAAAATTGAAATATGAAAACTAATAAGTATTTGCATAATTTAAATGCTTAACAGTTTTCAAATAATAATGTGCAAAATAATATAAAAAGAAAGGGAATCATTCAAATGAAGAATCGTCTTCTACGCTATAGCTGGCATAATGATAGTTGCTTGAATTATAGGAATAAGAAGTCAAATTCTTGTTTACAATAGGCATCCTACTTCTATATACAGATGATGTATGATAATGATCAAAAATAAATAAATAAGATAGATTTACATATATGGGAATAGCTCCTTACCACAGTCCTTCGTGATTCTTCTTTCGATCATTGGCACTGGTGGGAACAGCCTCATCGACTCCTTGATGACCATCTCCAAATACTTCATTTGTTGAAGCTCACTAAACAACAAAACGTTAAGACATTAAATAAAACCAACAGAACTTAGCACAGAGACACTCTTGAATATTTTTTGTACCTTAATTAAAACTTAACATTAAAAACTTGTAAGCAATAAAACCGTGTACAAATTCAGTTTATTAGGCTCAAGCCTATTCATGCCTACTTTGCTCCATTTCCATTCCAACAGGAAATAATTTTCCTTGGTGTTTTCAATTTTTTTTCTATTAATTATTTTAAATAAATTATCAAAAATATTCGGAAAGTATTATAATGAATAATTGTTCTGTTCCTCGGAAACAGTGCAGCATTTTATGAAAAGCAATGTTAGCAGTATACACATCACGGTCAGCTTCCAGTCTTACTAAATGCTGCCGAATACTAATATTTTACATAAAGAACCTCGATCTCTACCACAACAAGACCACAGCCTAGTTGCTAAGTAGCACGATACGCCTTGGTTGTCAGACTTTCGGGCACGAGTCGTTACGAGTAGTCAAAATCCGATCACATTTGACGGCAGGACTACTCGCCGCACATTACCTCACCCAGGCTAGGTATAGGCCAGGCAGGCCAGGTAGGTAGGCTAACAGAGGAATTTGTTACTGGGCAACTGGAAAGTCTGAATCAAGCTGTTCTATAGGATTTTATTATACTGCCAATCAAATCAATATTGCTTATGATCGTGATACCTAACAGAGACAAATACAGAAAAAACCGGGCGCTGTTCGCGTCGGATTTGCTCAAGAAGGGCTCTATATAAAGGCCACTATAACTCCCGAACCAACAAAGTTATCTAAGCCGTATAGTTTACCTTTGAAGTTCATCATATGTACTACTAACATGTAAATTTTCAGACATTTCGTGCTAGTTTCCTCCCTTCTAAAAGCCACTTAGCTTTTAGAGAGGAGGACGCCCTTTTGTCAAAAAAAAATGTTTATTAAAGTTGAGTATCTCCCAAACGGACACCTTTAAATATCCCACACCCACACTATAGTGTAAACGCAAGAAAAAAAATATCCCCACTCTACGTCTAGGGGAGGTAGCTCGAAAATCAATATTTTTCCTGATTTTATTTCAGGAGTTTATCGACGTGGTAAATACGCATATCCATCAAAAGTTTCATCGTTCTAGCACTAACCAATTGGAGGGTAATCAGAGGACGAACGGAGGATAGACGGACATGATGAAACTATAACATTCCGAAACGTGAACTATGAAACCGTAAAAACAATCCAACTAACACAAGACAGACCCGCATAGCAGTTGCTACTAAAAGTATTTATCTAATAAAGTGCACTTTAATTAGTTTAAATCTACCTTGAAATAGAACCATTTGCACAGCAGATTGTTAGTTTAACCGAGTTTAACACACCAGTGCAGGAATTAAAAGTAAGTTCGCAGTTTCAGGGTCTTCGTTGCGCTCAGTATGCACCCAACTTTACCGCTCAACTGTGTCAAAGAGCTTTGTTAAACTCCTGGAATAACGATAGTTGTTTGATTCTAAATGTATTATGCGGCTATTATGAATGAAAACTCCTTTCTGCCATTGTTTTGGGTTTACGTAAATCTGGTGCATTTTTCAAGCATGAATTGACCCATGAATTTGACTTGGACCCTTTACCAACAGTACCTATATAAGTTTACACCCTCGCCTTATTATATTGGAAAATGAAAATGCTTATTGGAAATATAAAAAATCCAACCTTACATACAAATCCAAACAACCTTATGATTTGAGTTAAATACAAATCGAATTATGTATGGGATTGGTGTGACTATAGATAATTATGAACCAGTTGAAATTTTTCGTCCGTTATTTAAATAAACAAGCCTTAGTTTATTTTGATTGCCTTGTTCACAAAGTACCTAAACTAAATTTAGGTACAGTGCGTGTTTTTCTTTCTATTTTATTTAAAAAAGCACAGAACATAAATATTGCTATACATGACTATAGCAATATTTATCTTCTGTGTTTTTTTACCGCCAGCGAGACATTACACTGAGAGCGTCTGACTTACTCTCAGTTGCCAGAGCACATTCAAGCCGACGAAAGACGTACTTGCCCAGTAAATAATAACTTTACAACAAGAACAACTCACACGAGTGCTGTGCAATTAAATATACAATACTAAGAAATAAAAATAACTAATAAATATAAGACAACAAGTATAAAATTCATTAAATTTACGAGTGAATCTAACGTGTAATATAATTAATTATGATTGTTACATAATATGGTAAATTAATACCTCCATATAATGCTTGATATTGATAACAAGTTAATAATTGGATTATTCATAGCCAAGTGATCAATGATCCCACTCTCTAAGACTTTCAACGAAGAAACGAGCCTATCCGAAAAAAGTATGACCATCCGAAGTGATCCTTATTACCGGTTAATAAACTTTTTGTTGGGTAAAAATACATATCATCATCAACCTTTTATCGTCCCACTGCTGGGCATAGGTCTCCTCTCATACAGAGGAGGATTGAGCGTAATCACCACGCTTGCTCAATGCGGGTTGGCGATTAAAATACAAATAAGCATAGGAAAAAGGCTTGCCTTATCTTATAACCTTAGAGAAAAATAAACCAAAACAATATTGGCCGCTCATGTAAAATCTCGCTCATCAAAAGTATGGAAGGAAAAGACTTGAAAGACTTCAAGTTAATTGGGATAAGGGCAGTACTTTCGCTCGTCTTTGTACAACTAGGTTAAACTAAGACAAGAGATTTGATTAATTAAACTTACTGATAAGTTGGGTCTCGGTTCATTTCGCTACCGAAGATAGTTTTCATTTCTTCGTAGATTTTCTCTTGGATGTCTCTTCGTTTTGATAGACAGTAGAGAGTGTACACGATGCCTGAAGTCGTTGTGTCATGACCCTAGGAAAAATTAATATAGTAAGTCAGGGATATTCATTGTTAAACAAATTGTTCTTTACACTGTACTGACTTAAGCTTAGGTAGGCCTACATATGTACTTTTCTGAAAAAAATAACATACAAGACAGAAATCTTCGTTCAACTAACATACATATAATGCACACACTACTGAGTATTTAATTATTTCAGACAAAGGCAATTATGACTTTTCAGAGTACTTCTGCCTTGGTGCTGTATATTTCTAATAACTAACAAACCTAGCAACTGATGAGAGTATCTAAATTATTGGAAGTGGTCCAAGTAAAAACATAGAGAAGGGCCTTAACTCGCTTGTAAACTCCATATTCAAATTCCTGATTGAGTAGTAAAATAGTTCAAACCAAGTTGTGGAATATTATGTCTTAAAAGACCCTTCGAATAGTGGTAAAAATTTTGATAGTCTAAATCTTGTCTCCCTAAAACACGTAAGTACCAGTGCAGAAAAATAATATGTTCGCAATCTTCTAACGTCTGAATAAAGCTGTTTGATTTAAATCATGGTATTGATTTTCTATTTATAATCATGCATTGCTTATTTTTAAGTTGAGTCATTATATAAATGAGTCACATGTGAAGATTTAAATATATTTTGACATGTTAAGGAATATATCTTCACTGAAAATATAACTGACTGTTTATATATACATCTAGAAAGGAAGGAGTTATGATTAAAAACAGTTACACATTGGAGACTTCACTTATGCTGCAATTTAAAAGTAGATCATGGATTTGTAAATTTATTTACTAAAATACCATCAAAAGCGACGGAAGCTTAAATACCTCACCCGACATAACAATTGATTTAGTAAGAGTGAACGTTCCAGGCTGTTTCAGTTTAAGCCTAAATTCATATTGACCGATAATCTAAAGTGAATAGAGAGAATAAGGAAATAGAGAATATCTATGAAACTTTGTACATCCATAATCGAGACTATAGCACCTAGCTTGAACGCCTATGACCTAGCTTTAATTCTTTAGATTTTTACCCTTTTTAAATCTGGGGACAGCAAACATACTAATCATTATTGATAAACTGAAGTAGTCAAAGCTACTAGTGCGAAAGTAAAACTATCAGTGCGATAACGTTAGTAACTAATAAACAACAAATTCACAAAACGTATATTCGGTTGTATGAATCTAACAGGTACTAAAATCGCATTCTATCATCGATTTCACTGTAATCTTACAACTGCAGTATGTAGTAGTAAAATGTATAGAAATAACTTACCTCAAACATGAATGTGTCAACCTCCTCCCTCACACTTTCATCGTCAATCTTTTTACCACCGATTTCAGCCAGAAGCAACAGGTCCAAAAACGCGTGCTTGTTCTTGATACCTTTAAAACAACCATTTATGAAGTAACTACTTCTAAAATATGAAAATATGATTCTAACCAAGTCAACAAAGAAGTTCCTAAATTAAATATTATCCTTACAGATTTGACAACATTTAAAGTCTCTAAAAAGACTTTACCCCAGAAATAAATTGCCCCATTAAAATACTAATATCTCGGAACAAAACAGCTGGTTGTAAAATTAATTAAGTATTAAAATATTGTAACTATTTATCATCCTGCGTTCGCTACAAAGAGTAAGTGAGCTTCAATGTAATGGTCAAAACCTAATAAAATTACAGATTTCACACAGAGAGTGCGGCTAATACTGTCATTTTTGTGGGGTTATTACAAAATGTCGTTTAATACGATGACTGTAAGTCAATATATTGACTACAGTCATAAGTTGTAAACAATAATTCATTGCTCTGTAACTTCTGCAATATAGCTGCGGGAGATTAAAGATTCTACCTTTCAACTTAGAAGGTAGAATATTTAGATTTGAATTCAAAGTACAGTATCTAATCGATGTTTTAAGGAAGTTTATGGTCATTAAAAAATTATAATAATAAATTAAAAACATAAATTTGGATATTTCTCAACTTTATGCTTACCAATATCACTATTTTCATTAAGAGTAGTTATGTTAGCCTTGTTCAATTCTTTTCTCCTTGCTTCGATCACTTTAGTAGTCTGTCCGTGTAAAATCTTCAATGCCTTGTCTTGCTTCGTCTTGTAAGGCAACAAATTAAAAATAGCGTCTTCACCCAAAAACGGTATTTGCATCCTCATCGACACAATTGAGGACAATCTGTAAATAAAAGTAAACGAGTGAGTAGATGACAAAGTAGGATGTTGTAATAATTCTTTTTGATAGAATATATTTATAATAGCTATGTCTAGAAACTAATCTTTTACGTGATTTTTTTAAAGATTCTTTTTTATTGTTTGCTGCGTAAGTAATAAGGTAAATATAAGTACACTTACTCTTCGATAGATTTCACATATTCAGACTGGCTGTGTTCCTGAGCATTCATACATACACCCATAATGGACTCTAGGAAAATGAAAAAGGTTGATAAGTCTCATTTTTGAAAAATAAGTTTGCTTTTTAGTAATATCCTATTTCCTACTAATATTATAAACGTGAAGATTTGTATGAATAGTAAATAAATAAAAATAAGCTAGTAAATTCTAATAATAAATAAAGTATTAGCAGCTAGTAGAAAAATAAAAATAAGCTTTAGTTTCAAATGCGGCAATTTACCACAGTTTTAAGCAAGCACTTTAAATGATAACCAAACGGACTTCGAAGTTCATAAAATATTACCATGCTAAGTTACCTGTCACGTTATCTAAGGCCGCTAAAGCGACAATAGGGAACATGTCTATCGGGCGGCCGTCGGCCATTCCTCGTATTTTCTCTGTCAGAGTCCGCTGGTTCTTGCAGAATACTGGCAGGAAGTTCTGGAGAATATTGAAGTGGAAGGCGGGAGTCAAGAATTTGCGGTGAGTCTTCCATCTTTGACCTAAAACAAATGCATGATTAAATAAATGTGTGTTGATAAAACAGGTGTTTAAACTTACAAATATTAACAACTAGCTTTCGCCCGCGGCTCCGCCCGCGTGGACTAATATTTTTCGTATCCCACGGGAACTGCATATTTTTCCGGGATAAAAAGTAGCCTATGTATTATTCCAGACTATTATCTACCCCTGTGCCAAATTTCAACCAAATCCATTCAGTAGTTTTTACGTGAAAGAGTAACAAACATCCATACATCCATACTTACAAACTTTCGCCTTTATAATATTAGTAGGACTAACATCTTATTTTCATTGATTTATCGAAAGCCTTCGATCTAGTAGTAACACACGATGAATATATTGCTAGACAAGACAGAGACTATCGTAATTAGAAACATGCACTTTAGTGGATAACGTCTTATGTATAACAGCAGTATATCATTATCATTGATATTAACATAAAGTAAAGCTATGACGTTTCAAATATTATGAATGTGGCGTTCCACAAGAAGGCGTGCTAGGCCCAATAATTTTTTTACCCATATCATTTTTCACAGAGTTCATCCATTTTTGCTTTGATCTTCCCTTGCTAAATATTATAGCCATCCGCATTAATAAACAAAAGTTTTCTCACTATGTTTTCCTCATATATTCGTATCATGTTCACACATATGTAAAAACAGGTAATATATCATACCACGTGTATGTAAAATCATTGCTAACTTATGACCTTGTAATTTGGATAGTAGATCGTTATGGAAGAGTAGTTTGTTACCGTTGCCAGCTCATTAGGTACATTTATGAGGTAGGTATGTATGTTCATTGGTAAGAATAAAGAGAAAAAAAAATCGATGGAATAAATGAGATCCTTATGAATTAGTACTTATTAAATGATTTGCCGACATTTGCGATATGCAATAAAAATAACCTATTAATGTGCATGCGTATTTATAATAAGATACCAAGTAATTTTGAAATACAAAATTCAATTTTATTTAACAGCAAATTGCTGTAAATGGTTAAATGAGTGTGATAACTAAGATTCAAGAGTTTCATGAATGAAAAATGTTATTGTTCTGCAATATTGTTCTGAACCCTTAATTTTTGCATGCTGTTTTATCCTAGCTAAAGATGTTCGTGCCTTTCCAATTACCTATATAAACACCACTGTACCATTTTTTTTTTCATTTATCCATTTTTCATGAAGGGAAAAGGTAAGCAATTTCCAAGTCTGTTCCGATTTTGAGTACAAAATGGCAGAACAATAATTTAAAACCATCAAGTCTCATAAACTTTTTCGTTACTCGGCTGTATCTACATAATTATGTACTCTTTAATTATCTAGTTTAACTAGAAGTGAACTGCATCTTACCTGTGGAAGTGAGCAGACCTTGACCGAGCCAGCACGACAGGAAGCTGTATGACATGCCTTTTGATATGTGCTCCGTACTTGACACTAGTGGCTGAAACAATACGGATGTTATTGTTCATCATTTACCTAAGGTTACCCTTTAGGTGGATAAGGACACACACCAAATGGCAGTAATAAAAAACCACTTTAACTTTAAATAAAACAAAAATCATCATCATGAGTTATAAGAATGCATCGTGCATTTTTATTACTCATGATGTAGTATTTTTGTTCAAATCAAGATGCAGTTCGAAAAACTCTATAGGTGACCGCAGTCGGAGTCTCGCGTTCCAAGGGCACGCGGAATGGAGTGGTGATATCTTTACCGGAGTTCATTCAGCATTTAATATTATTTAATTTATTAAAAAATCGTTTGTTTTTCTAATGTTTAGTAGTAATAGCAAAATAGATGAAGTGGGCTGTAATTGGACGACGACTTACATTCCACTGTGTATAGTTTGTGGAACATTACGCAATGAAGTTGCTGGCCAGTACTATCGCTCCCATTTGAAGATATACGTTGTATACACCTAATGTCTTCCTGCTAGGATTCAGTCAGATGTTTTCTATGACCCCTGTGTGTTTATAATAATTTTAATGGCAACCTTTACACTAACCTAGCTGTACCCACGAATTCAAGCGCGTGAAAGCATAACTAAAAAAAAATGTTGAAAGATAGTTGTTTAGTATGGGAGTTTAATTATAATGCTACATACTTTTTGAAAAGATTTTCGAAAAAAAGATGTATTACTTATGTTACAATTAAACAACATCTTATCCTGGTAAGCAAATTTTGTAAGTCATTGGTAAAAAAATTGGTAGGGAAACTAATTTAAACTGAATTTTATAAAAATTTGGTACTAATCTTGTCATTTTTTCTGCTTGATCTAATCTTTAAATCTAGTAAAGCTTTATGTTTGCTTTTTCAATAAAAGATCCAAATTTATAGGAATGCGGAGGTCATTACAGATATGATTTCTAAAGACGTTGCATGTCATTAGAGTTATATTTGGGGAGTTTGCTGGCCTAATTCTTCTCCCCTGTGTAATTGCACTGGGAACTGACGAAGAGCAGCTGTTTTACGGGACTGTCTTTTGTAGTTTTTCATCGTCTCGTCTTTATTTTTTATTTTTTTTTTTTTCAATTTAATTTACTCATCTCTATCGTGTTTTCAATATTTCTAATCAATGTCCAAAATAATATCAGCAAAATGTCGTGTCAATTTTTATTAAGAATCATCAAAATGTTGTTTGCATAAGCTTGCCTTATATCCGGTTGTAGCAGTAGTTTATTCGATTAAATTATAAACGTGTTTCTTATTCTGTTGATTAATTTAGTACGACTGGTTTTTATATAAACTACTAGCTTTCTGCCCGCGGCTTCGCCCGCGTGGAGTTCGGTTATATCGCGCTTTTTTAATTTCCGTCGAGAATATCAAATTTTTCCGGGATAAAAGGTAGCCTATGTCCTTTCTCAGGATCTAAAGATTGTCTGTGCCAAATTTCATCAAAATCGGTTCAAAGGTTTAAGCGGGAAAGCGCAACAGACATACAGATAGAGTTACTTTCGCATTTATAATATTAGTATTGATAAACACATTTGAACCGCCACTAATTAAATCTATATTTTTTATAAGAATGAGCATATTTTTTAGCATATTGGCTAAAGGATACCTAAATGTCTGTTTTTATTTAATCTTACTACATAATATGTTTTATATCCCTATTACTATTATTATTATTATACTACATAATATGTATTATATATTCTTGAAGGAAACCTTAATTCTTGTTAGTCAGCAAACAATTTTAAACTAAAATCGTTTTAATTTTATTCTGTTAAACCTAGATACAATACCTCATATGCAGTATCTAAGTATGTATATCATGTCTGATTGTTATGTATGTGAGTTTAAATGTATGTAAACGCACCTACGATACAAGTAGGGTTGCCTTCTCTAAAATTTGGAAAACAGGACAAAACGCGTGAAAACCCCGGATTTTAGAGTCCGAAAGCCGGATATATCAACTAGATCTTTTAAACGTATTCAATGCAATAAAAAACATTTGAAAATGTGATAAATCACATTTTTATTTTTTTTAAACTCGGTCTGCAAATGAAACCTTCCCCGGACGCTCCCCGGATGCCCTCTAAACTAGGATAAATCCGGGGAAACCCGGACGGATGGCAACCCTAGATACAAGAGTAATTCCTAGTGTGGGGCAATGTTACAAAAATTTATACTTATGTACATGCGCTTATATGAAACTATCTACAACTTTCTTACTAACAGACATTTTACCAACTCAAAAGTGCCTGTAAATAGTTTGATAAGTATAGTTTTTCATGTAGGTAGTTTGAAGAACCTACATAAAAACAATGAACTTGAAATAACTTCGTAATAATGTTTGTGCAACTCACCTCAGCATATTTTGGATGGCAGATCACTACGTATGGAGTGGACAAAAAATGTACCCGGAACGCAAGCCCATACTTCGCCGACAGTCTTTTAATCAAGTTCAAGAACTCTGTAACAAAAAGATATATCTATTAATAATACTCTAATTTTTTTTTTTATTGCATATTGGCTAAAGGATACTAAATGTAAAAAGGTTGATGGGGACTGGTAAGTCACCACCATCTCCTCCATAGTTCCATATTAATTTAGCAATACAATAATATTTACTTTAGCTAAATATTTAAAGATTCAATGAAATCAGGCTTTAAACTTTGTACAGACGACAGCACATCAAGCTACTACAATCTCAAATTTCTTTACTACATTTTCAACTTTATCTCTATAAAAATTCCAAATATTTCAAATCAATTTTTATGTTATTAAATGTTTGATATTTTCGGCTAGCTTGAGCTGCTGTCGTCCGTACAACACACAAAATAGCAGCTATAAAGGTTTACTTATACGCATGCGGTCACACAGGTTGACTCCTCAGGTGAGCCGCTTCACCTGATACAATAACACTGCATCCACATTACACATTCGATGTGCGGCGTGTACTAGGTATACCAGTATGTGCACACTCTCGCTCCGGACCCATGGCCTGGACCAGGCCCGGACACGAAAGATCGCCGCCACGAGGACACGGCTGCCCTCTGCCCAAGCCGGGCAGACCTCCACCGTATACTCCACCGTGTCCTCAGGGCAATCCCCATAGTGGTGACACCCTGGCGTTTCCTCCCGCCTTATCCGGAACAGGAACCTCCCGAAACAACCGTGTCCGGTGAGGACCTGCGTCAGGCGGAAGGTGAGGGCGCCGAGGCACCTCTGTAGCCACTCCTCTAAGAGGGGACTAACGGCCGCTATTGTGGCGTGCCCAACATACGACTACCCGTTAGCGCGGGACGTAACCGGCTAAATCTGGAAATCGGACAAGCGGAGGTAACACACTTGTATTCTGTAGGAGCGTCGAGTACCTCGGGCACTTCTGTCGCTGGTCGTCTCCCGCTGGGCCTCACCCAGGCAACTGGAGGTCTCGCCTGATGGGGACAGACCGCCGAGGTGTCGTGAAGAAAGCAAAATTGAGAGTGACTCTGTGACACGCCTACAGATAAACACAATGCAACCAGTCACACAGACGCATGCAACACACGCGCGTTACAAAAGTTACAGGGGCCCGTATTAGCGGGCCACTGTTTGGCTCCCGCAGCCGGGGGTTATAATATTATAGCCGCCGCACTGCCCGCCATGCACCCTAAAGGGGGACGGTGTCGCGACCTCTCAACGGTCACAGCTTTTTTGCACTAACTCTGCCGATTTTTACTCCATGTTTTATGGGTTAGGTACCTACCTGTTTAACCGATGGCGAACTTGTTTTATACCTGTATCTTATTAGCAATATGTGACGTTATTGTGTAAGTTCTTTTAATAGTTCATGCATAAAAGGGCGTTTAGTTGTGACGGAATTAAAAAAAAATAAATGAGAGACTCCAAATTCTTTTTTTTTTAATCTTAACTCTGATTATTATGAATATTTTTAAATAGCCAAATCGGCGTAGACATACGGCAGCCGTCTATTGTCAGCATTTCATTTTTATTAGCATAGAATATTTGGCATAACGACATCTTTTTTGAAAGGTTTACTGATTGCTCAACGGTTTTATTTACGATTTTTATTTATAATGTGTTTTATGAAATTGCCTATTGAATAACCTAGCAGTTTTTATTGATATACACTGTTAGATTAAGTGTTTTGTGAACAAGGGCTGAATTTCCATCGCCATGTAACTGTTATTTGACGAATAAAATTGACGTTTGCCAGTTTTTGTATGAATTAACTGTCAAAATTTCATTTCTCGAATAAAATTTCCGAATATTAGCACTAAAGGAATAATTATTTATTTGTTTAATTTCAAAATATGTACAAGATCGTATATTTAATGAGGTATGGTAAGAATCTTATCAATGCCAAATTCAATCAATATCATTGTATCTACGACTCTACGTATTCATAAGAGATGACATTGGAACCTCATAATTTTGAATTAAAAAAACTTAAAATGAAAATAAATATTTTTTTATATGTAAATGTATTTTTTTTTAGTGTATCAACTAGTTCTTGACTGCGATTCCACCTTATGGTAAGCAGTGATGCGATGGTAAAACGCTAGCGATGGTAAAACTATTATGAGCCTATTCAACTCCAACCATGAAAACACTTAAATTATTAATATCTAAAAATATAATAAAATATTCATAAATCATACCTGTAGATTTAACAACAAATAAATTAGCATTTCCCACTAGGGGTAAAGGCATGGGCCCCCTCAAGTTAATCCTTTGACTTTCTCTAACCAAAGTAATCCATGATATTAACAACGCTAACACTAGAACTATAGATACTAATAACAAAATCATTTTTAAATCACAACACTAACACGTGCTACGCAATTAATACTCAGCCACATTCGACGAGGTTTGCAATCAAAATGCGAGAATAATGGTAGGCCGGCAATATATAAGGCAACGAAAAACTAAATTTGAACACGAGGTCATTGACATAATACGTAACAAATTATAATAAGGATTTACATGCTCTGTTTGATTAAATTATAAACGCAAACACAATCCGTCTTATTACAAAACGAAAATCTAACTTTAGTTCTAGCCGAGTATTTGAATTTCGAATTTTATTTAGATTCATGCAAAGTTCTTGATACTAAAGTGACAACAACTATGTTGTCACTTTAGTATCAAGAAATGACCACTTAATTAGGTACTAACCTAATTAAGTGGTCATTTCAATAATGGTTAGTTTCATAATTCAATAACCATTTAGGTGGTTTAAGCCTGATCTGAACGAAATCCTTGTTTTGTAATAAGTTAGAATAATGTCATACCGGGTCGCCAGTTAGAAGCATTGATAGGTAATCTATAGGTACTAATATATAAAGTTGGAGAGTTTGTTTGTTTGTTTCAACGCGCTAATCTCAGGAACTCCTGGTCCGATTTGAAAAATTCTTTTTGCGTTGGATAGCCCATTAGTCCAGGAAGGCTTTAGGCTATATAACATCATGCTCCGACCAATAGGATCGGGTCATATAAAAAAACCCTGGTGAAACCGTGTGGCGCAGCTAGTAGTACCTATAAATAATTGTACTCTTTGACGGTGATTATTGATTTACCTAAATTATAATAATTTAATCGCAATTATGTGAAATTTATTGAGAAATGACTAATTGGGTATGTCTTTTTAATTATTAATAAAACTGTTTAAGAGAAACGGAAACAGTTTCCACTGCTGACTATAAGCAATACTTAGAAAGTACATATATTAGTATATCTTGGACACCAACGAATGACTGATTTACAAGGTGAAGGATGTATGGATGGATTTTCATTACATTTGACAGCAAATAAACCGGGCCATGGACCACCGCACCGGCTCAAGTTGTCCATGGCTAGCTAGAAGTAATGCTATAGCTTGAGCGACTTCCTGAGGAGTCGTATCCATTATTAACTCAAAAAATAACATTCGTGCGTCTCTGTAAATGATGGACAAAATTTAAAGATATGATAGGTTTAACAATGGACTACTCTCACTGTAGAAGAAAGAACGCCGAGCGCGAACTGTAGCCAAAATAGAGAAAATCGTAAGCATTGTGTTTGTTAGTTGATTACAATCTAAGGTGACGTTACATTAGATTACATTTTAGTCATTTTGTCCGTCATGAAACGCACTTTCTACAGACTTCTTTCTTTTGACAGTTTTTGAGTAAATCTGATTAGAGTTCAAAAGTAGCGGATGGCTCGGTTTATTTACTGTCCAGTGTAGATACTCTTTCACACAAAAACTACTGAAAGGCTCCAAGTAAACCGCCATATCTCGGGAATTAGGATTACTAATTTATACAGACTAGACGCGTTATATGTGTTGGATTTTCGGTGGTAATTAATTGCGTGAACCGTTTTTAATACATCTTTTTTTATTTAACAAATATACATTGAGACACATGTTCATGATAATAAATACACACATCAAAAGTGTCTAGGGATCAAGCATTTTTATGCGGATTTCTTGAGATTGAGATGTGGCTTTGTAATAAATTTATGATTTTATAAATTTATATGGATCCTTTTTGGTGCATTTCATAATTTGAATCAGGAACTGTGAATCAAATTCGAGTAAAAGATGAAAATCAGCTGTCAATATTTTCCCTATAAAAACATACAACGCATTGAAGACATTATTAGTGCTACTGTTTCCCTACTACTGATTAAAACCAACGTTATTATGGAGCGGCGACGTCATTTAAGCAGGGAAGAAATGCTCAGAGCCGTGGGAATGATAGAAGCTGGTTCCCGGCAACGTACTGTGGCTTTAGCTCTGAATACAAGTCAGAGTGTTATCAGTCGACTTTGGACACGTTACCGAAGCACTGGTACCGTGGCTGAGCGCCATGGAGGACGGTATCGCTGCACCACACGGAGACAAGACCGATACATTCAAATCTTAACTCGAAGAGCTCCAACAATAACCGCCATGATGTTAGCCGTGAGGCTTCATCACTCTTCAGGGAACTTAATTAGCGACCAAACAGTCAGAAACCGCTTGCATGAAGTGAACCTTCATTCCCGAAGACCGCTACGGGTACCACCTATAGCAATGCACAATCGTAGGATTCGATATCAATGGGCTCTTGAACACAGAAATTGGGCAGAAGAACAATGGCGTTTCGTGTGCTTTTCTGATGAGTCTCGTTTTGGTATGAGACCGGATACAAGACGTATACGACACTGGAGAACCCCTGGACGCCAACAGCGATTAAAATCCTGCCAGGAAGTCCATCCTTATAGTGGTGGAACCATCATGGTATGGGCGGGTATTTGGATCGGCGGAAGAACTGAGTTGATTTGGATCAGAGGCAACCTCAACGCTCAAATTTATGCTGAGACGATTGTATCAGACGTCATCGTTCCTCTACAAGTGCAAATCGGTCCCTTATTTCAGTTAATGCATGATAATGCACGACCGCACACCGCAAGAGTTGTAAGACAGACTCTCGCCGCAGCTAACATCAATGTCCTGCCCTGGCCTGCTCAGTCGCCAGACTTGAACCCGATTGAGCATGCATGGGATATGCTACAGAGAAGAGCTCTGCCGAATATGGAGGGTATCCAGTCGCAAGAAGACCTTTTTTTGTTGTTGCAACGAACATGGGCGGCCATTCCACAGCGTGATTTGGATGAACTCATTTTGAGTATGCCAAACCGATGTTCTTGTGTTGTTAGTGTTCGCGGTAGAAACACGGATTATTAATTGTTTAAGTTACCCAATAAAATTTTAGAGAAAACTGTTATTTCAGTCTTTTTTTCGAACTTTTGTGTTAGTAGTTCAAATGTCAAATATCCCTTTATTAGGAAAATGGCAAATTTCTTTATTAATGCAAAGGTGACTTGGTTTATCGTTACTGTGACAAACGAAAACACTTTATTTGATGAATCCTTAAAGAAAATTTTAATTAATATCAATCAGGAGAAAAGTTATTGCAAAAATATATGTTGATCCCTAGACACTTTTGATGTGTGTATGTAAACTAAGACATTAAAATTAATAAGTTTGCATATGCCGTTAAATTAAAAACTTATTTCAGAAATTATTTCGTAAAATTTTTCGAAAACTGTTCAACCAAGCGTTCCAAGTTCATAATAAATTTCCTAGAAAGCCTTTATAAAGTTCTACTTCATAGGTTTTCTTTTCATATCTCTTAATATCATAAAATAATTTTAATAAAGCCCTATTCATTTTAAAATACCTATCTAACTGTATACCACACAGTGGAAATGAAAAAAAACTCTCCTTACACACACATACGTGTATGGGGGGTACACTAATAAATCATTTTTTATCACTTTTTTTTATCATTTTTTATCACTTTTTATTTTCGCACTTTGTCAGCGTGATTGATATACATATTGATATTAAATTTCAGCTCTTTAGTGCTAACACTCACTGAGATATCTACGGACGGACTTGGCGAAACTATAAGGGTTCCAAGTTGACTACGAAACCATAAAAATGAGTATTTTTCTGTTTATAAAAATATAAAAAATGTTTTTATGAGTAGGTATTTAAATAAAATAATTGAAAAAATACTGATAAAATTATATAATAAAATCATGCAAAAATAATTTAAAATACTCAAAATATAATAATGTACCGATATACAATCAATATCGTACTACATACCATCTACAAGGTCAAGCGGTACGCTATTTTAGACATAAAAAACTTATAATTACGCAACATCTTTTGGCAATGTGTTGTGCTACTTTAAAAACTGGTTCTCAGGTAGTATTTAATATCCTTAGTACGTTAAAGATATCTCCTCCCATGAGTGCCTTAACTTGCAAATTCAATTTTTTTTTTAAATATGTATATAGTTTTAAAACTTCTCGCTAAAAAGCACTAGTGTTGCGTTCGCTGATCAGACAGTGATATTGAGTTTGTCTGCCAAAAAATAGTGAATACCAAACCCTGGATTTATGCCCGGTTGCCAGGATATGAGATATCTCCCTAATGGATTGGATTTAAACATAAATGGCAATATAATGTGTGTACCAAGTTTAAGCGGTGGCAGGAACATTGACTAACGACTCGTTGCACAATTACGACATACAATTTCGGCAATCAGCTTTGAATAGCCGCAAAAAGCTGATTGTGAAAGTCAATAGATTGAAGCTGGATGCAACAGTATCATTATTTTATTTGGTAGATTGCGCTCTTGGGATCAAAAATCTGCACTGTCATGCCAAAATTGCCGAGTCATGCTGAATTTGCCATGTTATGCTAAATTTGCCATGTCATTCTAAATCGCCACCTTATCCTAAGTCCAAAATACCTTATCATTATGGACTTTGCTCACGCTATGTCATTCTAAGTATAATATATGTATATTTAGGATGACATAGCGTGAACAAAGTTCATAATAACAAGTTTATGTAGGTAGGTATCTACATAAACTTGTTACTATGAACTTTGTTCTATTTTGTTTTATTCTTTCCTCTAATCAATCCAATAGTCTAATTATATTGATAAGAAATATTTTTTGTTGTAATTTTTCAAGACGTTTAGATAATGATAACATTCTACTCATAATCTATTATTTAACTTTACATAGGGATGGCGTCTACGTTCCTGCGGCTGCCTAATCTGCGTTTGCAATTTCACTGTCAAAAATGTAAACAAATAGGTATGAGTTTATGGAAAAATAACTTTAACTTCATACATTTTGATAACTTTATCAATAGTGCTAGTCGCTCTGAAATCAATTTATCAACATATATTATTTCTCCAAGGGTCTGAAACCGTTTTCTCTCTTTCTATCGAACCAATCTGAACATCCGACCCACCAATCGACAGATATTCGTCCCTGGTACCATGGAATACTATTTTCAAATTATTCCGCTTCACTGTTTATTTATAAAAACGACTTAAAAATTCTAATTAGTATAGTGCGAATTTTTCGCACGGGTCAGCTAGTTTTCTTAATATTTGTTTAATTCAAATAACATCTATTGGAAACATAATTATGTATATAGATATTGTAGCACTAGAAATATTAGTTTTGAGTGATAGCACAATCGACCTTTTTTAAATAAATCTTCTTCTTCTTCAGCCTATAGAGGTCCACTGCTGGACAGAGGCCTCCCCCAGGGCTTTCCACGATGACCGGTCTTGTGCTGCCCGCATCCATCGGCTTCCCGCGTCCTTCACTAGGTCATCGGTCCACCTTGTTGGGGGCCTCCCTACGCTTCGTTTTCCGGTACGTGGCCCCCACTACAGAACCTTACTGACCCATCGTCCATCGGTTCTACGAGCAATGTGTCCCGCCCACTACCACTAATTTTAGCGACTCGAAGAGTTATGTCGGTGACTTTTGTTCTTCTGCGGATCTCCTCATTTCTGATTCGATCGCACAGAGAAACTCCGAGCATAGTTCTCTCCATCGCCCTTTGTGTGACTCTGAGCCTTCGTATGAGGCCGATTGTGAGCGACCACGTTTCCGTTCCAGCCTTATTTTCTAACTAGCTTTCCGCCCGCGGCTTCGCCCGCGTGGAGTTCGGTTACATCGCGCTTTTTAGATTTCCCTCGGGAACATCAATTTTTTCCGGGATAAAAGGTAGCCTATGTTTTTTCTCAGGGTCTAAAGATTGTCTGTGTCAAATTTCATCAAAATCGGTTGAGAGGTTTAAGCGGGAAAGCGTAACAGACAGACTGACAGAGTTACTTTCGCATTTATAATATTAGTATGGATTACAACCTCGTTTTTGGAAATTCGCTGATCCAAATCGTTTTATTTTAAAACAATGAAATTTAAGATATTTTAAAAAAAGTGTCATATTTTTTTTCTACCAGATTTTTCATTTGGTATATTATTCCGTGACACGACGCATATACAATTATACATATAACTAGCTTTCCGCCCGCGGCTTCGCCCGCGTGGAGTTCGGTTATATCGCGCTTTTTAGATTTCCCTCGGGAATATCAAATTTTTCCGGGATAAAAGGTAGCCTATGTTCTTTCTCAGGGTCTAAAGATTATCTGTGCCAAATTTCATCAAAATCGGTTGAGAGGTTTAGGCGGGAAAGCGTAACAGACAGACAGACAGACAGACAGACAGACAGACAGACAGACAGAGTTACTTTCGCATTTATAATATTAGTATGGATTATAAATTGAACTATAATAGAATGCCTGAACATACACTAAATGTTGCGTTTTTACGACACTGGTTACATGGTTAATCCCGTGTTTATGTTGTGAATCGGCGGAATAGAGGGGATGTATGCTCTTCAAAAGTCCATTTTCGATATTTTAAGCTGCTTTTCTATTTGCCAGAGGATTTTTTTTTTTCGAAACAATCCATCTTCTTTTTAGGGTTCCGTACCTCAAAAGGAAAAAACGGAACCCTTATAGGATCACTTCGTTGTCCGTCTGTCTGTCTGTCTGTCTGTCTGTCTGTCAAGACCCTTTATCTCAAGAACGCGTGAACATATCAAGCTGAAATTCACATGAAATACTCGGGTCTATTGTCCCTTTAAGCTGTGAAAATATCAAACTTCTAAGCCAAGCCAATCAAAAGATACAGCCGATTATGTCGATATTTTCAACAAATTTTCGACACTCGCAAAGGAATCAAAACCTACAGGATACTTCCCGTAAACTTAGAATCTTGAAAATTGGCATGAAGCATTATCATATAATGCAAATATAGGAAAAATTGCGAAAATCACATTCTTTTAGTTATATAATATAATAAACATATTTTAATAAAATGGAACTTACTACCTTATTTCTCACGAACGAATAAAGTTATCAAATTGAAATGTATACCAAATACCTAGGTCTATTGTCCCTTTAAGCTGTAAAAATATCAAACTTCTAAGCCAAGCCAATCAGAAGATACAGCCGATATGTCGATATTTTCAACAAATTTTCGACACTCGCAAAGGAATCAAAACCTACAGGATACTTCCCGTAAACTCAGAATCTTGAAATTTGGTATGAAGGATTGTCATATAATGCAAATATAGGAAAAATTGCGAAAATCACATTTTTTAGTTATATAATATAATAAACATATTTTAATAAAATGGAACTTACTACCTTATTTCTCACGAACGAATAAAGTTATCAAATTGCAATCTATACCAAATACCTAGGTCTATTGTCCCTTTAAGCTGTGAAAATATCAAACTTCTAAGCCAAGCCAATCAAAAGGTACAGCCGATATGTCGATATTTTCAACAAATTTTCGACACTCGCAAAGGAATCAAAACCTACAGGATACTTCCCGTAAACTCAGAATCTTGAAATTTGGCATGAAGGATTGTCATATAATGCAAATATAGAAAAAATTGCGAAAATCACATTTTTTTAGTTATATAATATAATAAACATATTTTAGTAAAATGAAACTTACTACCTTATTTCTCACGAACTAATAAAGGTATCAAATTGAAATTTATACCAAATACCTAGGTATATTGTCCCTTTAAGCAGTGAAAAAATCAAACTTCTAAGATAAAGCGATCAAAAGATACAGCAGTTTATACCGACACCTTAGACGAATTTCCGTCACACGCTAGGGAATCAAACTTCCCGTGAACTCAGAATCTTGAAATTCGGCACGAAGCAACGTTATATTATAGTACAGACAGATAAAGGAAAAATTGTGAAAATGATAAATTTGAAGTTACATAAAATATTAAAATAGGACCGAGATGCCGCGCCTTTTGCGCGCGCGCGCGTTTTTTGAACTCAGCGCATCCAGATCTATATGATTATCTATAGTGGTGAGGGTTTTGAGCAACTTCGGGCACATACATACAGACAGACATACAAACATACGCACTTTATAGGGATGGATTATTTTTGCTTACATGACATAAAATATTTTTTTAATAATTATAAACTTACTACCTACCCTTTTTCACATGAACGCGTAGAGATATTAAAGTTGAAATTCATATCAAACACTTCTTAAATCTAATTGCCTCTAAACTGTGAAAATTTTTAAATCAATGCTAGTATTATAAATGCGAAAATAACTCTGTCTGTCTGTTACGCTTTCCCGCCTAAACCTCTCAACCGATTTTGATGAAGTTTGGCACAGACAATCTTTAGACCCTGAGAAAGAACATAGGCTACCTTTTATCCCGGAAAAATTTGATGTTCCCGAGGGGAATTTAAACAGCGCGATATAACCGAACTCCACGCGGGCGAAGCCGCTGGCGGAAAGCTAGTACGTCATAAATTGTTAACCGCTACTTTTGTACGGCGGAACCCTCGGTGTGCGAGTCCGACTCGCATTTGGCCGGTTTTTTTTCCTATTATTATATGATTTTTAGTATAAACTAAATTAATAAAAGTGTACTAACGAACTGCATTTTCTCTTTTGTTTCGCTACAAAATACACTATAGTAAAATCCTAATTTTTACCCGACTACGGCAAAGCAAAAGGAGGGTTATGATTTTGACAGGCTATGTATGTATGTATGTATGTATGTATGTATGTATGTATGTATGTATGTATGTATGTTCATCTGTTCCCTCGTAATTTCTAAACTACTTATTCGAATTTGATAAATGATATATCATTAGAAGCGTCTTAATTGTCTGCTGGTTATAGGCTATATGGAGTTTCACAAAATCTAACGTGGCGCCCTCTAGCGGACAAAATATACAGAGTAAAAAAATAAAGTTAAGATAAATATGCCGTGTTTGGTATCATTTGAAAGGGCTTAACTTGTACATTTTAAATATGTATATATTACTAGCATTTGCTTGTGACTTTACCTGTATTCATGGGCTGATTGCATATAATTCACATCTTTTCGTTCATAGATAGCTTCTTTACTACTTATCAGAATAAGACCACTGCAGAACCATTAGAAGGGATCTTGATATTCTGTTGGTTATGAGCTATAAAGCTTGTCACCAAATTTAGTATTACGCCCTCTAGCGGACAAAAAGTGCTATGTTAATACAAAATTAAAATAAATATACCGTATTTGGTATCATCTGAAAGAGCTTCACGAGTACTTTATGTTTGTACATAATCCCTAGTAATGCTTCGTAGAAATTTGAATGTAAACCAGGGTTTGGTAAACGGAGCGATGGGAGTGGTGAAGGCCTTCGAATGGCCTGCTCTTCGGCGCGATCAGTTGGAACAGGAGAACAGCCAAGCGCTGTTCTCATACAATTTGACGACGCATCCATAAAAGCAGATACTAACGGATTTATCAAAATCGAGCCTTGCCTCACTGAATTTGACGGCTTGAGGGGTTCTGGGCAAATTCAGCGTAAAATGCTCCCGCTGATTCTTTCTTGGGGTTGTACTGTACATAAATTACAAGGTTGTACTCTAGATAAAAAGTTACAGATCTAGGAAAGTCATTGTTTGCTAAAGGACAGGCCTATGTCGCTCTCAGTAGAGTTAAAACCATAGAGGGATTATTTATAAGTGCCTTGGATCATAATAAATTACTTAAAAATCCACATGACAGTCGATCGTTAGCAGAATTAGATAGATTAAGAAATCTTCCCAGGTCCTCTTAATATAAGTTTTTTTTTTTAAATAATTATAAACTAGCGCTTGACTGCAATCCCGCCTGATGGTAAGCAGTGACGCAATCCTTGATGCCTGCGCACTAGTTTATTAAGCCTATTCACTTAAAAAACTTAGGAATAGCAAGGATGACGGCCGTTGAGCCAGGTGATGCAATGTTAAACCCAAGAGCAACACGACCAACCATGCTGCGCCAGAGGGAGATTGATCTGGAGACTCTCCATGAGCAAACTCCCGACACAACAACATTTGGCGCATCGTACTCGCCACACAACGCAACACAAAGTGCTCAGACGCGTCCTCCGTACGGCTTCACCAGACATCATGCTGGAACACGACGAATCGCTTGGCGGCAAGACTTTGTCTGGTGGGTGGTAACTTCTGCCGGCAGCCGATGTTATGGCCTACCACCGTTAGAAAAACATCCAATCTATTTATACTAACGGCCTCAACCACTAATTCATGACCCATTCGGTGCCATCGACGCAAATGTGCGTCGCTACTACGAAAAACCGGGAGCTTCATACGGTGAAACCGTTGCTATACGCGCTACGCTTCAAGCGCTACGAAATAGTAAAATAGGACATCTCTACATATTACTATACGCCGATACATACGTCAAAAGAGATGTCGTATGTTAACTACCTAGTTTTTAGTTCGTCAATTTAACTTTTATTAATATTATGCGCCACAGATACACTTTAACACCAAAATAGTACAAATAATAAAAAGTTAAAAAACTAAAACCCAACTACGACAAAAAACGACGCTGAAAAAGTATAAAACAAGATTTTCAGAATACTGAACTAAACAAAGTTGCTAATATAGTTGCAAGTAAATGGACACAATAGACTCTACCAAGATGCCTTCGTTGTAAATTGACAATAATGTCTTACGATACTATTCTGAAGTATGCAATATTCACTATTTAGAGATAAATTTTCATGTTTGGAAAGGCGTAGTCACACGTTACATATACCTACCGTAGCACTTTCATAACGTGTGACTGCGGTTTTCCAAACATGAAAATTTATCTCTAATTATTGTCAATTTACAACGAAGTCATCTTGGTAGAGTCTACTGTGTCCATTTACTTGCAAGTATATTAGCAACTTTGTTCAGTTCAGTATTCTGAAAATCTTGTTTTATACTTTTTCAGCGTCGTTTTTTGTCGTAGTTGGGTTTTAGTTTTTTAACTTTTTCTTTGAACTTGAGCACCATTTCGAGTATCTCAGTAAATCTAGCGACTTCATTGTGATTCATAGAAATGTTGGCAGCCGCTGAATGGTGGCTTACGCAATCAAATGGGGCAGGTGTCGCGAACCATTGCGGTCGCCGCAGGACGTACGTTAGGAATTTATTATTAACAATGGCACTGACTTACAAACCTATGTAAGAATCGAGTACGAATGGAACTAGAAAATAGTGTGGGCTTCTTTAGAATGGCGAATGGTCATTCTTTAAAGGTGAGATTATCACACACACACACAAATGGATCTAAACACTCAAGTTTTGTGTTAGACCATACTATTCTTACATAGCTAGTGCTTCACGTCTGCCAAAATCTACGACAATCGTGCAAATTTCTGTATAAAGAAGCATTTGTTAATATGAGAGAAATACCATCAACAAATGTAGAAAAATGGTTAAGATGCGCAAAATGTTGATACATGAGGATTGTGTTGAAAAAACAAAAGTAAATAAAATAAATAAATTTTATTTTTAATTAATAAAAGTGGTTAGGTATTATAATTATGATTATTAATCTTTTAATCATAAAATTTAAATTTACTTACCTACTTACTGGTTATTATGATCTCAATATCGTCCCCAGGATGAAAATAATTACGCTACGAAAAAAAATATCTCAGAATTTCTAAAAGATTTTTGTTAAAGATATTTTTATAGAAAAAGTAACAGCGTTAAGAAGTTTCTGACTGTTTAAAATAATAAAGAAATGTTTCAACTTAAACCTGTTGTTTTATTTATAACTTCATTTAGTATAGGTATTATTAAAAGAAAATGTTTTTTTTTAAAAAAGGGGACGTTATTTGGAGACTTGTCTTACTAATTTATACTCCGTTCAAGTTATCTTTAGACTAAAGAGGATTATAATAGAAGCAGAGGTGTACAACATTTAATATTCGAGAGGAATTAATACAATTTAAATAAAAATATCAATATAAAAACAAATAATAACAACTGAATAACGAAAATTGGCGGAAAATTGGCTACATAGCAATCAGAAGTACAAGTGAATGACAATCAAAAATACAGCTACGAATTCTGCCGGAAGCCATAATGGCTTTACAGCTAAATTAAAAAATACTCTGCTGCCACAACGTATGGCCTTATTAGCAAACATTTCAGATTTGTATTTGGTTGAAATGTAAAGCGTTCTATTGCCACTAGTAGCTTATGTAAAACCTAAATATGTAATTTAATTAATTAAAAGCCTAATAAATTTAGAAGACTGATAGAAATGATTAGACTGAGGTATAACAGTTGTGTAAGTTGATTATAATAAATTCATCATCTCTAGAAAAATGTTATTTTAAAAAGTGTACCTTACAAAACATTTCGTTTTCCTTCTGTCTAATTCTATCGCAAATATAGTAACTATAGCTAAATTAAAAACCAACGATAACTATGGTGATATGGCGACTCAAGTTAGTGATTCTTACAGAGTTGTTTGTAGATTTTCATCTATACTAAATCAGTCAAGTAAATAGTCTTCCATAGATTTTCATCATCACTGGCTGAGAACTGTCTTTCAAAGCCAGTCATGATGAAAAAAATCATCATTGTTTAGTCATCATTAAACTACGCACAGTCCACTTGCTGGGTGCGGTTCCAAGGGGTGAATGGGCGTCTTTCATCATCATCATCTTAGCCGAAAGACGTCCACTGCTGAACATAGGCCTCCCCCATGAATCTCCATGACGAGCGGCCCTGAAAAAAAGAAAAGAAAAGGAAAGAAAATTTGTTTATTCCGCACAAACAGAACGCACATAACAATACTGATACACTTAAATAATAATAAACACGTAATAAAGAAAAAAAAGAACAAAGAAATATAGCGCACTAAAAAGCCTCTTACTCAAAATAAAAATAAAAAAATCTGATGTCATAACCCGGGTCAAAGACACACATGTATTTGACAATTAGACATTGACAGTTTAAAAAATCAAAACATCCGACTGTCACATGTATTATGTATTAACGTCAATGATCTGTCACACACACATGTTGCGCCCGCGCCACCGGTAAATGACAACATATATTACAACAACAACAATTATGACATAAGTACAATAAAATGAAATAAAAAAGGCAATAACAGTGTTGGGAACCAAATGTTCGTGTCCCTGCGCGTCCCGCATCCAGCGGTTTCCCGCGACCTTCCCCAGGTCATCGCTTGACCTTGTCGGCGTCTTTACGCCCCCAAAATTATTCAATCTGTGCACTAGTTTATAATATTTAAAAAAGATACGACGGGGTTGATTGGGGTACAAGAAATTTCACGCGGATGAAGTCATGAACCGAGGCTATTGAAGCTGGTGTGATATTTTATAAAATTAAAAGCCATCGAATAAGTAAAATAATAGGTGCAATTTCAAGACCCTTGTAGCTTACCATAGTAATGCAAATGACAAAATGATCTTAATGCAAATAAACGCCTTTTTTAAGGGAAACATATTATAGTATCATACAGACTATTTAGAGAAGCCGGTTTGTGCATGCCAAAAAAAGATGCCATAAATAAATGCTTCTAACTTTCGAAATATTCTGTCACAAATTCTTTGACTGGCATCTTTGTGCGTCACAAAATCGTCACTAAAACCTGGCGTATCAGTCAGGTCCCTATCTCGACTGGCCGAACGTTCTGATGTACATAAAAAAAGTACTATTTACTTGGAGCAATGAGGCGCTTAGTAGGCAAGCATCGTGCAAACTACATGTCAGGAATACCTGACATAGTTTAGTTACTATGCTATGCAGCGAGTATCTTCAGCAGGCTAATAATAAAGTCCTAAAACATTGGTGGAGCATATCGACGCTTGAAAGGCAATCATATCTAAGCGACAAAAATTGGTAAATTGAGTTATATACACCAAACGACGCAGAAAAATCTGGCGGTTCGAATGGTGTATATAACTCAATTTACGAATTTTTGTCGCTTAGATATGATTGCCTTTCAAGCGTCGAAATATATTAGCGAAACACGAGGCAATAAATATTTCGGGAACAATTTAGGAATAAAACAGGTTGCACTTCGGGCAGAAGTGAAAACTTGTAAATGCATTAACGGTGTGGTTTTTCAATATTTTGGAATGGTTAGGGAATAATTTCGCACGAATTGCTTTATTTATCAGTATAAAAGTCTGAGGTACTTTTGCGCTTGATGCGCTGTCGTCTGTAGGACAGCGCATCAAGCGACTACCATCTGTCAGATTTTTTTCATTACATTTTGAACTTTCTCTCTCTTTAACTGTCATCTGTAGTCTGTGCGTCTTCTTCTTCCTCAGCCTATAGATGTCCACTGCTGGACAAAGGCCTACCCCAAGGCTTTCCACGATGACCGGTCTTGTGCTGCCCGCATCCATCGGCTTCCCGCGACCTTCACCAGGTCATCGGTCCACCTTGTTGGGGGCTTCCCTACTCTGCGTCTGTACGTCTGTGTGCTAAAATTACAAAAATAAGTAAAATATAAGTCTGTATTCGTGTAGGATTTTGATGTATAAATAAATTACTAAATAGAATAACTTGCCTACACATAGGTTACTATAGTGTACAATATGTTTCGGCGGAAACAACCTCTCGCTGCCGGCCGTGGTCAGAGCCATGGTCGACAGCGAGGAGTCATGGGACGCAGTCGTCTCCTTCTGCGAGGAGGTAATCTCCGCGAAGGCCAAACGACGTGTCGTTAACGACGCGATGGCCGAACAGGAGAGGGAGGCACTGAGTACTCTCCCGTCCCGCCGACGGTGCGAGGCGAGGACGGCGAGGAAGAGGGAAGCCGATCCGCTTCCTCCATAACGAGAGGCCGATGAGCCGAGGACCGGGGGAGTCCGACGTCCGTCGCTACGGCCGGAGTAGGCGTGTAGTGGCTGTTCCTACACGCCTACCTGATGGAAGGAGGGGAGGAAGAGGGACCTGCCGGAGATGCGGCGTTATGGCAACCTAGAACTCGCATCCCCGACCATAGGCAAGAAGAGGAACGCTCCAGTGGTTTTAGCCGGTGAGAACCTGGCACACCCTCCGTCGACCCTAAGACGGAGGACGGTCTGGTAGAGATTTCGACTGGGTGAACAAAAAAAAAGTGTACAATATGCTACAATTTATTATTGTATTATAGCCGTTTTTGTTTATTTTAACTATTTGGCGAAAAATCTTATAGACGGCTATTCCAAATGAATTAAATCTTTAATTTATCTACATTAAGTTCAATTACAAATCATAATAAAACAGAAGATTACTATACAGCACTACTATAAACTGAATATATTAATCAAATTTTATTACAAAAGAAGCATTACCTAACACCTCAAGTAGGATTTGAAGCTTCAATAGCGTCACGTAACAGTTTATTACTTAGACTATGTCATAATTAATGTTAATCTCGGAATAAAACACTTTATGAGCCATACCTACTTATTCGGATTGGTAACCACTACACACGGACGATACGCTAGAGGCAACTCCATCCACGGACGCCACCACAGGTAAGCGTCGACAATGTCAACTTGTGTCGTCGATGCAGGCACAAGCGTGTATATGTTCTTAGCTCTAGGCATGGGCATACCGAGGGGGGCAGGGGAGGCAGCTGCCTTCCCCCCTCCCCTGGAAATCTCGCAGAACATGTATGAACTCCCCTAATTACTAAACAAAGTATAAACGAGGACTTATCGCTAACTTTTAAATAAACCACGCAGTAGCCACTAACAAAATGTATGGTGTAATTGCCACGAAACTGTGTCCGACTATAGCGCACAAAGATTACTCACTCTAAAAATTTGACTTGTAGGCCGGACTTCCCAAAGGCCAGAAGCTGGGTACGCCCATGGCTCTAGGCTTGCTTAGGCCTGGGCCTAAGCTTAGACCAGCAGACAAAGGCCCTGATTCCGTTTTTCACAATCTAAACCAAAATTAAGTCCAGCCTTTCTTTCTATTTAATGATGAAAAGAACATAATATAATTATTAGTTTAATCCTGTCAAATTCAGTCAACGCCTGATGTAAATTGACGTATTTTTGGTCGCAATGTTTTTAATAACGTCGAAACTAGTCTCGACTTTGTTAGAGGCGTTGACTGAATTTGACAGCATGAAATTATTTTTTTTTTTTTTTATTAAAGCTTTTTTTACATTCAACGCTAAAGAGGTTTATTTGTAAGAGGAATGGCTAAGCTTGACGTTACATAATTCGCACCACTTATTTGCTCAGTAGCTTCTTTGAAAAGGCCAAGAATAGCACTAAAATCCCGTATCGTCATAGACTGTAATTTTTATGTTTGCAGCAAAGAAACTAAACCCATACAGCCTACTGCGTACCTATTCTTTTTCTATATTTAAAAAATCGGATTGGTCAAATTCATGAGCATACAGCAGAGCTTTGAAAATATATCGATTTTGATACCTGAAAATAAATATCGAAAATCGATATATCGCGGAAAAAAATATCGCCGATAAATATCGATATTTTTCTGAAAAAATATCGATTATTCGATATATCGATATTTTTGCCCATCCCTAGGAATTAAATCATGCAATTCCCTCGCACACTCCCCAAAATGCTTCCTATAGAACACCGAAAGGCTGGCTACTCTACGCCTGTGCTCTAGTCTGTGCCTGTGTTCTTTTTTTTTTGTCTTTTTATAATGAAACTGAATGAATAAGGTGCAATGAACTTCAATTTAGTATTTATTTGTGAACAAGGGGCATTAGGGCAACCGACGCGACATAGTAGAACAATTTCCATGAAATTACCATAGAAATTATCCTACTTCACTCTGCGAGTTTGGTGTCTGTCACTTATCTGCCGAACCCTTTAAGGCGCTGTGTTCAGTAAAAATAGGCTTCTTAAAACAATTTTTTAGCCAAATGTATACATTTCAGAGCAGCCAAAAATTTATATGTTAATCTTGATTATATGTAGCAGGAAACCATTGTTTTCAAAACACGTTTTGAATTAATTTTCTCGATAGAAAAAAATCCTAAAGTAACCCCTAAAATTGAATTTATAACAGTTGTAACTGTATTATTAATCATCAAATCTTGATAAAATTGAGAAGAGCGATGTAAAATATAATAGTAAATGAAACCATTGTTTTTGTTTATCGATTTAACTAAGATATTCTAAAATAAATAATGTATTTAATGATAAATAACGTGAACGAAACGTCGCTCCATCGCGGCGTCCATTGCCTTCTCTTTCACTTCTATGCTTAGCGACAGTGACCGCTGAGGCGCTGTGCTTGTCGGACCTATGTCACTTTTTGCTTTACCCCGCACAGAAAATAATTATATTTACGTGTCTGTTTGTTGATGAATAATCATATTTCGTTTTTGCCCGGGTTCAAACCCCAGGTTTACATTATATGCTTTTTGTAGATTTTAATTGAAATAAATGCTTTTTAATTTACTGTTGTATTTTTGCCGATATTTTATTTGATTTTTTTCTGTAATTATTCTTTTTACTTTTTCCCGGCACATTTTTCTTCACCTGTATGTGTTCGGGTTCAAACCCCAGCTTTACGTTGTATGCTTTTTGTTGGATTTCTTATTTGCAATTGTTTTTTTTTTTAATTATTATTAATTTATCCGATTTTCTGTATTTTTTGTAGTAATTGTTCCATCTTTTTAAATATATTCTTTTTGTAACTATTATAATGCAAACTAATATTTAAAATCAATTCATTATAATTTTCTTTCTACAAATTTCTAGAAATTAATAATAAATAATAATAATAAGCCTTTATTTAACCATGAATTTCTTAGTTCATAATATAATTTAAAAAAAGAAAAACAATAAAAATAACAGTTAATTTGATAATAGTTCAAAACAGTAAATTTAGATTTCATTTTGTTGCATTATTCATGGCCCCTTTCAGTATAGGCCTCCTCCAAGTGCCTCCATCTATTTCACTCGTACAAACCCGATTTCGATAAGAGTTGCAGTTTTGAAGAAGAAATCTTTTATTTTTTTAAATATCCGAAAATGCATTTTTTTTAACAGTTACTCTAAACAGCTGTTTATAAATAGTATTTTCTAGAAATGATATATTTCTAACAGTTTCATGAAAAAAGGACATAACACAAAAAATTTAAGCAGGACGGACAAAGCGCATTATAAAAATAAAAAAGAAAACAAAAAAAATAATAAAAAATGAAAATATGTATAAAATACACATTTTCGAAAATCGCAAGGTAAAGTCGGATTCGATCCTGGTGCTCGTCTAATGCGAACCGGGACTGTGACGAACAGAGCCAACCATGCTTCGGGGTTGGGTTGTGAAATAACCCTTCTAAATGTAGATGGAATAGAAAAGAAAAACAATAAAAATAACAGTTGATTTGATAATAGTTCAAAACAGTAAATTTAGATTTCATTTTGTTGCATTATTCATGGCCCCTTTCAGTATCTCCTCCAAGTGCCTCCATCTATTTCAATCTTTTTGTGTTGTGTTATTCTAAGCACTCGTACAAACCCGACTTCGATAAGAGTTGCAGTTTTGAAGAAAAAATCTTTTATTTTTTTAAATATCCGAAAATGCATTTTTTTTAACAGTTACTCTAAACAGCTGTTTATAAAGAGTAATTTCTAGAAATGATATATTTCTAACAGTTTCATGAAAAAAGGACATAACACAAAAAATTTAAGCAGAACGGACAAAGCGCATTATAAAAATAAAAAAGAAAACAAAAGTAATAATAAAAAATGAAAATATGTATAAAATACACATTTTCGAAAATCGCAAGGTAAAGTGAACGGATGTGGGATTCGAACCTGCTGCTCGTCTAATGTGAACCGGGACTGTGACGAACAGAGCCAACCATACGTCGCGGTTGGGTTGTGAAACGTAATTTCACAACCCAACCGCGACGTATGGTTGGCTTCTAAATGTAGATGGAATAGAGAATGGTTGGTATAGATTTAATAGAACGTGCGTATTTCTCGATGCACGACGCCTCACCTCACGCATCGATGTACTCGCGCAGAGCGCCCCGCGCCCCGCAGTGGGCGGGGCTAGTCGTGTCCCACTTCGTCTGCTTCACCCCCTCAAATACCTAAAAGTTTGCTATTCACAGCGTCTTAAACCACCTCCATAAGTCAGCTTGGAATTTAAGTAATACAGAGATGTTTAGATGAAACCCTCCCTCAAGAGGTCTCAGTCAGTTATAATGCTGCCTATAACCCATAACTACGTTTATGAGCCAGCCCTTAAGTTTTACGATGTTGAGTAAATTGAATGAAGTGACTTGCGTATTTTGTATGTGAAGATATAACAAACAAACTGTGCGTGAATATTCTACACGCGAATCTCGCGTGTTGAGCCTAAAGTGATAAAATAACAAGTTCGTCAAGAACTGTGTTTCCATTTTTTGCCTCAGACATCTAACTGGTATAACCCGCGCAGCTAAAGAAAAGATCTGTAAATGGCGGCCGCTCGCATGCGTTCTCACTCACTCTCCTCTATCGCTGTCTATACTCACACAGTGAAGTAAGCGCTGCAAAAAAAAATCATCGATCAGGAGTTCAGGATTCGCTTTCCAAACTACTGGAGCTACTTTGACGCACTCCGAGTTATCGTTAATTTCGTTCCGCTAAAGTTTCTGTTATTTTGTTGTTTTTGTTGATATTGTTGTTTTTGTTGAGTTTGAACAATTAAAATCAACAAAAACAACAATAAAAACAAACACAACAACAAACAAATAAAATGTCAAATTTACGTTGTAAATAACAATATTTACAACGTAAATTTGACATTATCCTATCTTAGCTTTTGGTATGTGATTGAACAATGGCATGTTTTGTTAACCGTACCATAAGTATCCGCCGCCATTTTCAGATCTTTTCTTTATCTGCGCGGGTTCTACTATACATACGACAGGTCAAGCTACTCCAAAATGTCAATATTATATTCCCAATCAACCTTAAACTTTTGCTTGAGCAATAAAGTTGAAAATCTAATTAAGTTTGACAGATTGTAGTAGCTTGATGTGCTATGTATGTAAGTAACTGTACTTAGATTCTTATGAGAACAGTCTTGATGAATATAACCGACCCTGGAAACAGCAGAATTTGCCTAACTATTTTTATCAGAGAAATAATTTTGAAGTAAGAAATCTGTCAGACATCAATTGAAAAATTAGCCCTTAGTTAAGAAATTACAAACCATATAAATACCAACATAAGTCCCTATCTGGAGGCTTTAATTGTAATTAAGGCATCCACAGGATAGTCCGGTTAAGTAGTCACGGCCTCTCAAGGTCAACTACGAGATACCATAACAAAAAAAGCCATGCACAATGTATTACCAGACCACCCAGTTTTGATTTCAAACAGTAAAAATGACGGAATATCTTTTTTTCAGTAGTATAGCTCCATCGATGACCGATGATTCTGCCAACGTCAAGGTGGAGAGAAATAAAGTAATATAATATTATACGTAGTGGATATCGACTGTTATTAGCGATGATTCTTCTTTGGGCTAAAACAAACACAAGACGACACAAATATTAGTAAACGTAAAGGTTGGAAACGCAGGCTAAATGTCGAAATTTAGCCATATCAGCAATTGGACTGGTATAGCGGACCCCAGACTCCAAAGCTGAAAAAGGCTTCGGATGCGTCTGGGGTAGAATTTTAGCGGACCCCGGGCTCCAACGTGAAAGCCGCGGATGCGACCGGGAAAAGCGCTGAGATGATGATGATGATAAAGTTTGGAAATGATTAAATTTTTATTTTGTTAAGGGAAATAAACTTATGTAAGATTTTAATAAATGGGGTATGAGCCAATGTTAAAAGGAAAGGTAGGTTAACAGGACGAGGAATATGTTTAGGAAGCAGATCATTTTATTTATTTATTTATTAACATATACAGCCATCATTACAGGTAACCTTCACCTAATGCAATGGTTGTACCATTATAGAGCGGAATATCTTTCTTTTATTGTTTTACTCCCTCTAGTGACAATATAATGCACTAATTACACTATTACACGCTCCGTTTTATTAAGGAACTTAAACTACTTTGAATAAAGAACACGGGTAGGTACTTTTCTTACATCTCGGGACAGCTTCGAAGTATAGCATCACTCTTGCCGCTTACGTTTCTCAGCCTTTTTACGACTTGTTTATATTATTTAACTTGCAACTTAAAGAAAACTCGTAAGGTTTTAAAAACTTCATTCATCATCTTGTTAAGTTTGATACATAGATAAAATTATTTGTTAAGTCCTAGCTACAGTCTACTGGCCCTTTAACTTATTGAATGAATCACGCACGAATTAAATCCGCGTCAACACTTGTGTTTATTAAATTGCCAAGTACCTAGCTATTGTGGCGTCGAATCGAATGAATTTACTCGCCCGAAACGGGCGATCTGTGGGCAGTTCGCAAAAAGTTGACTTATTTGTTGGTGACATAACAGGCAGCTCTTGCGCTACCTGTCATGTCACGCTACGCGGCGTTGTGTTGTGACATAATAGGTACGCGATCTCTCACGTCCGGTCCTCGGAAATATTCTGTGTGTTTATTCTACTTATAAACGCTATATTATCTGCATCGAATGTCTGTCAGTGGGCTAATCAAGGACAACCTGTGTCCTATTCTTTGTTTGGTACGCACGACGATATATCAAGCCATACTTTTGTAGTAGGTACACGTAGACCTCTCATTGTATGAAAATTCTATAAGGAATGGCCAGTTAAATTGTAATAGGACTCTATTCAGTAAAAGTCATGTTGTTTGTTCAAACTGATGAAGCCATGTAGAAATCGCTTAAATTAATGGCGTACTTGAAGATTTTCCTATTAAATTGTCTAATTTTTTATTATTATTTAATTAAAATATCTACTAATATCCAACGACGTGACGTGTATTAAAATTGTTCACACAGATTTTTTATTTTGACCATACAGTGATTTTTGTACGAACGACAGCAGGTCAAACTACCCGAAACTGTGAGATATTCCCAATCAACCTTGAGCCTTAACGCTTTAGAGATAAAATTGAAAATCGGATAAAGAAATCTGACAGATTGTAGTAGCTTGATGAGCTGTCGTCTGTACCATTACATATGTTAGTGTCGATCTCTCTGTCATCCTGTAGGTATTAGTCAGTATCAGTCATTTAACCCCATATGCTATAGTCATTATAGTTAACCGAACTTTGTGTACTTCACAACTTTATATAAATAATTCTTCAGTAGCGATGGTTCACCTGTTGGTCTACATCAAGACGCCTATAATCTGTAACCATCAAAGTTCAGCCTTTCTCAGACAATGGCACTTCGCAAATTAATTTCGATTTAGTTTGCAGAGGATGAACCCATGGGTGGACATTCTTCGAAGCAAAACAGCGTCGTATTTGTTAATGCGTGTGACCGTGTCTATTAATATATCTAACTAAAGATTTAATTAACATTATTAAATTTATTTTAATGGCACAAGTAGATAAATATTTGATATACATGCATACTCGTATCTACTACTAAGTATAGAGATATATCTAGAACACACGAGTCCGTACGGTCCGCTGTAATAAAATTTCGAGTTACCTACTGTAAAAAATTAGGTAAATCAAAAATCACTGTCAAAGAGTGCAATTAGCAGAAAGAATAGCTCATTGTTTAAAATTCACTTGTATAAATAACTAAATGACAATATTTTTTATAGTATTAAGGAATACCTAGAATATAAACCATATTTTGAACTATTTTGCATGCTGTAGATATAAGCAAAACATGTATAATCTTACTTTTTCTTCTTACCATGTTATAAGCAAATAAATGAATATGAATTATATTATAGGTACGTTTACCTAGCAATGCTTTTAACCGGCGACCAACACCCTAACTGCGTAGCACTTTATTACTATCCATTGGAATAATTTTGAAGCATATTGCTAATCCATTCCTCCCCGCATTTTCAAACTCGTAGCATCTGAACAACGTAACTAACGCAATGAATGTTGTTGAACTGTCAAAATGAATTCCATTGTTACTGGTAATACTGATATGATAGTGTGTTCCGCAATTACCATGAGGGTATGACATATCACATATTCCCCTTTATTACAATACTAGCTGCGCCTCGCGGTTTCACCCGCGTAAGTTTCGATATTTTTTTTATTTACTCCGCTCCTATTGGTTGCAGCGTGATGTTATATAGTCTAAAGCCATCCTAGATTAATGGGCTATCCAACGCAAAATTTTTCAAATCGGACCAGTAGTTCCTGAGATTAGCGCGTTCAAACAAACAAATCAACAAACAAACTCTTCAGATCTATTTAATAGTATAGATAAGTATTTAGACCAGTAGGGTAATTACGTAACACACTATCAGTAGCAATGGGTTTCATTTTGACAGTTGAACAAGATTCATTGCGCTATTTACATTGCTGACTAGACAGTGAACAGAGACATTTTTCGAACATATGGACCAATGGACTAGCAATAAGCTTCAAAATGATTCCAACTAATAGTATTTTATACTGTGGTAATAGTGTCTTACACAATTAGAGTGCCGGTTTAAACCACCTAAATAGTTATTAAATTATGAACCTACCCGTTATAGAAATGACAACTTAGTTCGGTACTAAGTTGGAACTTAGAATGAATTTAAATAAAGTTCGAAATTCAAATACTTGTCTAGAACTAAAGTTAGATTTCGTTTTCTAATAAGACGGATTGTGTTTTCGTTGATAATTTAATCAAACAATGTGTGTAAATCTTTATTTTAATGTGTTATCATTGACCTCGTGTTAAGTTTATTTTTAATTTTTCGATGCCTTATATATTGCCGGCCTGCCATTATTCTCGCATATTTATTACAGACCTCATCGAATGTGGCTGAGTATTGCGTTGCTCGTGCTAGTGTTGTGATTTAAAAATGATTTTGTTATTAGTATCTATAGTTCTAGTGTTAGCGTTGTTAATATCATGGATTACTTTGGTTAGGGAAAGTCAAAGGTTTAACGTGAAGGGGCCCATGCCTTTGCCCCTAGTGGGAAATGCTCACTTATTTGTTGTTAAATCTACAGGTATGTATATATGAATATTTTATTATTTATATCTTCTTTTTTATTTTTATACATAGTATTATTTTAAGTTATCATGGCTAGAGTGAATAGGCTCATAATAAACTAGAGCGCTTTACCATCAACGATTACGTCACTGCTTACAATAAAGCGGTATGGCAGTCGGGCACTAACTTATACCATTTAAAAAATATATTTTTTTAAGTATTTTTATTCAAAACTGGCTGCGCCCTGCGGTTTCATCCGCGTAGGTTTCGATATGTTTACTTTTTGTATATGCTCCGCTCCTATTGGTCGCAGCGTGATTAAACAAATAAATAGTTATTGCTTTAGTGCTCTTAATTTTATTTTATTACTAGCTTTCCGCCCGCGGCTTCGCCCGCGTGGAGTTCGGTTTTATCGCGCTTTTTAGATTTCTCAGTGTTTCTCTACTATATTATGCATTTATTATACATACAAACCTTCCTTAAGAATCACTCTATCTATTAAAAAAAACCGCGTCAAAATCCGTTGCGTAGTTTTAAAGATCTAAGCATACATACGGACATACAGCGAAAGCGACTTTTATATGACTTTTTATACTATGTATTGATGGTTGAAATTTTTACGGTTAATATTTAAATACAAAAACTGGCAAACGTCAATTTTATTCCTCAAATAAGAGTTATGTTGCTATGGAAATTCAGCCCTTGTTCACAAAACCCTTAATCCAACGGTGTACATACATATATCAGTAAAAACTCTAAAGTAGGTTATTCAATAACGATTTCATAAAACATATTATAAATGTAAATGGTACATAAATCCGTTGAGCAATTCAATAAACTTGTTTCAAAAAAGATGTCTTAAGCCAAATATTCTATGCAAATAAAAATTAAATGCAGTTTGTAGACCGCTACCGTATTTGAGAATGTCTGGGCTGATTTGACTGTTTAAAATTATTCTTAATAAAAAAAAACTGAGACTCAGGATATAAAAAAAGACAATTTTTAAAAGTATCTTTTTTTTTAACTCGGTCACAACTAAATGTTCTTTTAAGCATGAACTGTACAAGAACAATGCCCACTTTGCATACATTTAAAAACCTGATAATGTAGTGTGTATAACTATAAGATATAGTACAAATACTTCCTGTAAGATTAGAAAATAATGTGTTATATTCATTTTAGTGATTTAAACGCCACGAAGTCCGAAAAATATTAATGTCAATTTTTAGGTTATGATTTGCCGCCACCAGAAATAATGAAACAAACATGCATGAACACATGAATAACTCTCGAAGTTAACTCTCGAAATACAAATATTTACCTAACTATAGTCTCAAGCATATTTTTTACTTTGTTCGTTTCCTTAAACCAACTAAATCAATAACTGAAGCCCCTAATGTTAAGGACTCGAGGATTGCCACCATCACCATAAACCAGTGTCGAGTTGAGAACTGTTGTTCTCCAGTACACATTTATTTGGTAAACCAACAGTTCTTAACAGTTCATTTAACCTACACTTATAAAACTAACTTACCTACTGGCTAAAACCACATACCTAGGTAGATAATAATTAGGTATGCCAAAATTTGTGGGTACTTAAATACATTTTTCTCACACTAACCAATGCTTTAAATTTAATAAATAAGTACCTAAATTTTCAATTAATGTATTCAGAAAAATAACATAGCAGTTTAAAAAATAGTAGTACCATCTTCAGTACTTAATACATAACTAAATACACACATCAAAAGTGTCTAGGGATCAAGCATTTTTATGCGGATTTCTTGAGATTGAGATGTGGCTTTGTAATAAATTTATGATTTTATATATTTATATGAATCCTTTTTGGTGCATTTCATAATTTGAATCAGGAACTGTGAATCAAATTCGAGTAAAAGATGAAAATCAGCTGTCAATATTTTCCCTATAAAAACATACAACGCATTGAAGACATTATTAGTGCTACTGTTTCCCTACTACTGATTAAAACCAACGTTATTATGGAGCGGCGACGTCATTTAAGCAGGGAAGAAATGCTCAGAGCCGTGGGAATGATAGAAGCTGGTTCCCGGCAACGTACTGTGGCTTTAGCTCTGAATACAAGTCAGAGTGTTATCAGTCGACTTTGGACACGTTACCGAAGCACTGGTACCGTGGCTGAGCGCCATGGAGGACGGTATCGCTGCACCACACGGAGACAAGACCGATACATTCAAATCTTAACTCGAAGAGCTCCAACAATAACCGCCATGATGTTAGCCGTGAGGCTTCATCACTCTTCAGGGAACTTAATTAGCGACCAAACAGTCAGAAACCGCTTGCATGAAGTGAACCTTCATTCCCGAAGACCGCTACGGGTACCACCTATAGCAATGCACAATCGTAGGATTCGATATCAATGGGCTCTTGAACACAGAAATTGGGCAGAAGAACAATGGCGTTTCGTGTGCTTTTCTGATGAGTCTCGTTTTGGTATGAGACCGGATATAAGACGTATACGACACTGGAGAACCCCTGGACGCCAACAGCGATTAAAATCCTGCCAGGAAGTCCATCCTTATAGTGGTGGAACCATCATGGTATGGGCGGGTATTTGGATCGGCGGAAGAACTGAGTTGATTTGGATCAGAGGCAACCTCAACGCTCAAATTTATGCTGAAACGATTGTATCAGACGTCATCGTTCCTCTACAAGTGCAAATCGGTCCCTTATTTCAGTTAATGCATGATAATGCACGACCGCACACCGCAAGAGTTGTAAGACAGACTCTCGCCGCAGCTAACATCAATGTCCTGCCCTGGCCTGCTCAGTCGCCAGACTTGAACCCGATTGAGCATGCATGGGATATGCTACAGAGAAGAGCTCTGCCGAATATGGAGGGTATCCAGTCGCAAGAAGACCTTTTTTTGTTGTTGCAACGAACATGGGCGGCCATTCCACAGCGTGATTTGGATGAACTCATTTTGAGTATGCCAAACCGATGTTCTTGTGTTGTTAGTGTTCGCGGTAGAAACACGGATTATTAATTGTTTAAGTTACCCAATAAAATTTTAGAGAAAACTGTTATTTCAGTCTTTTTTTCGAACTTTTGTGTTAGTGGTTCAAATGTCAAATATCCCTTTATTAGGAAAATGGCAAATTTCTTTATTAATGCAAAGGTGACTTGGTTTATCGTTACTGTGACAAACGAAAACACTTTATTTGATGAATCCTTAAAGAAAATTTTAATTAATATCAATCAGGAGAAAAGTTATTGCAAAAATATATGTTGATCCCTAGACACTTTTGATGTGTGTAGTTCGATTATTTCTTTACCTACCTACCTCTTAAAAACTCTAACATAAAATTCTTTAAAATTCTTGCCAGAAGTGATCACTTATTTACCAACCTACAAAGCTGTTGAATGAAACGAGAAAAGTAAATAAAACACTATGTTAGGGTGGAATGGTTTCGCACAGGGAAGCGACGTTGATAGCCACGGCTGCGGTGTCACAGGTGGTGACCCGCATCCGGCGCCTGGGCCTAGAGGTGGCCCTTGACAAGTCGGAGGCCATGGTTTTCCATGGCCCCCGGCGTGCGCCGGCGCCGGGATCACATATCGTGGTCAGTGGTGCCCGGATAGCTGTCGAGTCCACCATGAAGTATCTGGGATTGGTGCTCGACAGCCGATGGGAATTCGGACCCCACTTCCGGCGGCTGGCGCCCAAGCTGATGGGTGCAGCAGGCGCGCTGTCAACGTTGCTTCCCAACATGGGGGGCCCGAGCGCCGCCTGTAGGCGGTTATACGTGGGAATCGTGCGGTCCATGGCCCTGTATGGGGCCCCTGTGTGGGCGATGGACCTGACGGCCGGAACACTCGCCATTCTGCGCAAGCCGCAGAGGGCGATGGCCGTCAGGGTCGTCCGCGGGTATCGCACGATTTCCTACGAGGCGGCTTGCGTCCTGGCCGGATCCCCGCCCTGGGACCTAGAGGCGAAAGTACTCGAGTCATTGTACCGATGGCGCGAGGAAGAGCGGACACGGGGCTCCAGTCCGGCGCAGCGGCAGATCGAGCTGCGCCGAGAGGAGCTCCATCAGGTCCTGGTGGCGGACTGGCGGCAAAGGCTTATGCGCCCTCCCGCGGGCTCGCTACCGTCGAGGCGATCCGGCCAGTACTCGACGACTGGCTCGGGAGAAGGCACGGCTCCCTGTCGTTCAGGGTGACGCAGGTGCTGTCGGGGCACGGCTGCTTCGGCAAGTACCTGTATCGCCTAGGCAGGGAGCCGGACGCTCGGTGCCACCACTGCGTCCAATGCGAGGAGGACACGGCGCAGCACACGCTCTCCGAGTGTTTAGCTTGGGAGGAGCAGCGCCGTGTCCTCACAAATGAAGTAGGAAGCGACCTGACGCTGCCGACAGTAGTGCGGAGGATGGCCGGCAGCGCAGAGTCGTGGGACGCGGTGGTGTCCTTCTGCGAGGACGTGATGTCGTAGAAGGAAGCTGCGGAACGGGAGAGAGAGATCTCAACTCCCTTCCCGGGCCGCAGAAGACGCACCGGGCGCCGAAGAAGGGCGGACAACGCCCTCTTCCGCCCCCCATGAATGGGTCCAGGGGCAAGGGACATGGGGAAGTCCCCGCCCCCTATTCGATGGACCCCGAGGCGGAGGCGCGCGCGAGTGTCAGCGCGCGCCTTTGAGGCGATGCACGGGGTAGCTTAACACCCCACTACCCCGTGCCGGAGACGAGGCCCGGACAGACCGGGCCAGCACGAGAGTGTGGGGCTGCGGAAGAATTTAGACTCCCGCGGCCCCACGCGCGCTCGTGACAGAAGAGACACCGGGGTGGTTTTAGTCAGTAAAAGTCTGACAGATCCCGTCGCCTACCCTAGGGCGGCGGACATCCTATGAGGGTTTCCAACCCGAAAAAAAAAAAAAAAAAGGGTGGAATGGTTTACCAATACTCATCATTTTTATTTCAATTTTCGAAGGCAATATATTATATTGTCTTACCTACCTAGCCCATCCAAAGTAGGTACCACTCAATTATTAGTATACTCTTTGACTACCGTCATCCCGAGAGCACAACATCCAATTAATCGTCAACTAACCAAAAAATTGCAACAATAATGACCTATCCTGGATCTGAAAGGCACATTATTTTGTACTAAAATAAAGACATAATAATATTTTCTTATAATGTGCTTTGACTTCTCTTATTAATGTTTACCATGCACCTTCACCCAAAAATACACAAACCTTTATAACCTGTTGCAAAATCAACAGAGTTACTCCAAGAAACCTGTGTGACCGCATGTGTATCTTTATAGCTACTATTTTGTTTGTTGTACGTATATAGTTTAAAGCCCGATCTCACTGAATCTTTAACTATTTAGCTAAAGTAAATATTATTGTACTATTAACTATATCATTCACTTTTATTAGCTTACCTTGTAGACCCTTTTAGCAGAAATTCTGCACATCGTATTATCTATTACTCTTCTGTAATCTGTGCTATTACATAGTATTATATTATCTTTATATAGGGATATATGAAGTTTTTTACAAATAGTTAAGGTCCGAGATATAAAGACAGCTGATAAGTTTAAGTTAACATGCTATTGTACCAATACGATAGACGTAATGTAAGGTATAGAAGTATACTGGTTGGTCAACTCGAATATACACGTAGGTATAACTGCAACTTTTTAATTCACTATTTCACTTGGGCGCTTAATTTTATATTTGTTTGATGTCCCCTATTGGGTTAAAATTTTTGCTAAATGTATTTTTAGATCTATTTAAGATTTATCTAATGAAAAAATATCTATACTGATAGTCAAATATAAATATATAAATAGACGAACACCATAATTGGTTATTAATGGTTATTCCCATTACTGACAAATTAGTCTTCTTTTTCCCTGAAAATGGATTAAAAGCTGATTGTATTAACGCCGGCTGTCGCCAAAACCCAGCATGACCCAGCTCTAGGCCTCTGATTCGCATAAGGGACCTAGCATTTTGTGTAAATATGTCGCATAATTTAACACAAGTTGTTCTTTTTGTTTGATCTCTGCCTCGTGTATGTCGCAAATCTTATCTTATCATTTATTCTATTTTTGCTTTCTTGTGTTCAGGTTGTTGTATCTTTACATTATCTTCATAATTTGATTGTTTTGAGTCTTGCGTTAGCAACAATAAAATAAGTGGATATATGAATATTACCACTTTCATAAAATATCAATTAATTCAGTTTAATTTTACTCAAATCTTTAGCACAATAACTGCTAAATATTTGAGTCACGGTTAAAAGAATATTTATTCTTTGCTCATTATAATGTTTCGTTTTTATATTTTATTTTTATTTTTGACCAGCAGCGTCCCGCGGTTGATCCCGTGGGGATATCGGAATAAACATACATACATTCCTATGTTTGTCTAGTTTATTATGTGTCCCCTGTAATAAAAATATCGATTTGTCTGATCATCGTCGACCGATCGATTTTTCGATATCAATTTTTGATTTGATCTGTGAATAATGACTGCGAAAAGTCAATGAACCATGTCTGCCTTTATACAGTATGTTAACTAACAGAGGGCGTTCCCGTTAACCCGAAATAGTATAGCATACATACATGCTAAAAAAAAATATTTCCATTCGAAAACAAAATGTTTTAAAAAATTTTCCAATAAGAAAATATTCAATAAAAATTTTAAATTGACATGTAAAAGAAACACACTGTACACGCGAACATGAAAGACGGCAACGTCGCAATTTATTTATACATGACGACTACTATTTTGATTTAAAACAGGAGGTTTCAAATTTATTTCCAATTAGAATTTTTTTTTATTCGGATTTTTTTATGCTTATTTTTCTATGCTGATATTTTTATTTTAATCTATTAATGATATATATTAACGAGGTTAAGGGAACGCCCTCTGTTATTTAACATACTGTATATAGGTACTGTGATCCCGATACGTTACCGTTTTGCTAGTTGAAGACCTTGGTTCCACGTGGGAGGTCGATGCCCTGGTTCTGTCCCAGGTGCATCGACACCGTGTCGCGGCCCGGGAACGGGGGGAACGACCCGCCTTGGAGGAGGTAAGGCGGGTCCGAATAGCGGCTCAGGGGAAGGCCCTGAGTCGGTGGAGGGAGGTACTCCGCACACCAGCTGCCAGCCACCGGACGATTGGAGCGATTCGTCCGGTGTTGGAGGGATGGGTTGGGCGCCGGTACGGCAGCCTTACCTACCGCTTGGTGCAAGTACTGACCGGACATGGGTGCTTCGGTCACTACCTGCACCGTGTCGCCCGTTGTCGAGGAGTTGCCGCGGTGTCACCACTGCGACTCTCTCGACGACACAGCCGAGCACACCTGGCAACCATGGTTCGAGCCATGGTTGAAAGCGAGAGTGCATGGGAGGCTGCCGCCTCCTTCTGTGAGACCGTCCTCTTGCAGAAGGAGGCAGCGGAGAGGGAGCGGGAAGAAGATAGCCTTGCCGCTCCCCTTCGGCGTAGACGGGCGGGGCGAAGAAGGCGGGGGACGAACCCCCGTCTCCTTTAGCCCCGGAGTGTGACCAGCGCGTGTGAGGGTAGCCCCCCGCACGGGCATTGCACTGGTCACCACGTCTGAGGATTACCTCGGTATCCCCGGGTAATCCTCCCTTGGCGCGGAAACCGGCCTAAAGGCCGGTAAACCCTGAGAGTGGCACGGAGTTAGGTCTTCGGGCTGATCCCGTGACACTCTCGACACAGGACCTGAGGGGAACCGAGTGGTTTTAGTGGGTATTCCCGGCTCCGGCTGGGCGAGCCCCACACACGCCCGTCGCCTAGCTAGCGGCGGGTAGGTGCGTAAATGCATTTCCATGCGATAAAAAAAAAAAGTTGAAGACCTTGGTTAGTCAATTTTATAAATACCCGTTCTAAGTTTATGGGAAAGAAAGACCTACAGATTTAAAACATTGAAATTATCTTATTGTTACAGAGTTCTTGAACTTGATCCAAAGGCTATCGGCGAAGTATGGGCTTGCGTTCCGAGTACATTTTTTCTCTAAGCCATACGTGATGATCTGCCATCCAAAATATGCTGAGGTGAGTTGCACAAACATATCTAATTAAGATGTTATTTCAAGGTTATAGTTTTTATGTAAGTACACTTAAATTTTGAGTGGTTAAAATGTCTGTTATTACTAAAAAAAAATTGAAGATAATTCCTGTCGTTGCCGCACACTAAGGTCTGTATTCCAGAAAGAAATTGAAGCATTGATCTCTGTTTAAACATTATTTAAAACTAGTTTCAACCAATTAAATGGCTTGAAACGAGTTTAAAAGTAAGTACTTGAGTTTAGAGTGAGCTTCTGGAACACGGGCCTAAGTATTGTTCCTGTATCTTGGCTACTTTTACAAATATTTAAACTCACATACACAACAGCCCTACCCGATCTAAATACTTAGTCACAGTATATGAGGAATGGATGATAGCTGGGAGGGGTTTCTTGGTGTGGCCCAGGAAGGGATTACCGGGGTAATCATTTATTAACAGTCAATATCGCACAAACCAAATATATGGCATTTGTACATCGTTCGCACATGCTACCCCTCGGTTCCTGTCATTAAGGACTCACGTGTTGGTCAAACGGCCAGCATTGCGTATGTCCTTCTCTTCAAAGAGTAGATAGCATTAAATATCTTGGAGTTATTCACAACCGTTCACCTATGTACACACTAACCATTCACTCTTTGACTACTACATAATATGTATTTATATTGTTTTACTTTTTTTCTCGTTTGTTCTTCTTTCTTATTACTTTATCTTCTCATTTATATATTTTTGCCTTTAATTGTTTAGTAGAAAAACATGTTACCTGCCTGATTGTTTGTATAATGCCCCTAAGTGGAGCCTGGTGACCTGTACTACAGGTTTTCGTAAAACCTACTTCAAGCACCTACTATAGTCCATAACATCAGCATCAGCTGCCTCTGAAGTTACCACCCACTAAACAAAGTTTTGCCGCTAAGCGATTCGTCGTGTTTCGTCTGATGAAGCTGTACGGAGGACGGGTCTGAGCAGTCGTGTTGCAATGTGTGCCGGGTACGATGCACCAAATATTGATGTTTCGGTAGTTTGGTCTTGGAGGGTCTCCAGATCAATCTCCCTCTGAAACAGCATCGTTGGTCGTGTTGTTGATCATGCATCACCTCGCTCAACTGCCGTCTTCCTTCCTATTCAGTCAGTTTTTTTAAGTGAATAGGCTCTTCTAATAAACTAGCGCGCTTCACCATCAACGATTGCATCTCTGCTTACCATCAGGCGGGATTGCGGTCAAGCACTAGTTTATAATTACTAAAAAAAACCATTGAGAGAGAAAATAAATGAATTTATTATCATCTATTGCTTATTAAAAAATTGTGTCTAGGTTTAACAGTTTTTATTCAAAAATATAATACAAGAATCTGTATTAGGTATACATATACCTAATACAGATTCTTGTATTATATTTTTGAATAAATAAATGGATATACTTAGTAAGATTAAATATAAACAGTCGTTTAGGTATCCTTTAGCCAATGTGCTATAAACATATGTTCATTCTATTCGATTTAATTAGTTACGGTTCAAATGTGTTAACAGTTTATATAAAAACCGGTCTTACATAATTAATCACCAGAAATAAAAACACGTTTATTTAATCGAATTAACTACTGCGAAAACCAGAAATAAGCCACGCTTATACAACATTTTGGTGATTCTAAATATGTAAATATTGACACAACATTTTGTATGTATGTGTGTTATTTGGGATATTGATTAGAAAAATTTAAAACTAGCGGCCGCCAGCGACTTCGTTCGCGTGGTTTAGTTATGCTCCGTTCCTATTGGTCGCAGCATGATGTTATATAGCCTAAAGCCTTCCTAGATTAATGAGCTATCCAATACAAAAAGAATTTTTCAAATCGGACCAGTAGTTTCTGAGATTAGCGCGCACAAACAAACAAAAAAACAAACAAACAAACTCTTCAGCTTTATATATTAGTATAACCTGCGCAGATAAAGAAAAGATCTGTAAATGGCGTCCGCTCGCATGCGTTCTCACTCACTCTCTATCCTGTCTATACTCACACAGTGAAGTAAGCGCTGCAAAAAAATATCATCCGTCAGGAATTCAGGATTCACTTTCCAAGCTACTTTGACGCACTCCGAGTTATCGTTAATTTCGTTCCGCTAAAGTCTCTGTTATTTTGTTGTTTTTGTTGACATTGTTGTTTTTGTTGAGTTTGAACAATCAAACTCAACAAACACAACAATAAAAACAAACACAACAACAAACAAGTAAAATGTCAAATTTACATTATAGATAACAATATTTACAACGTAAATTTGACATTTTACTATCTTAGCATTTGGTTCGTGATTGAACAATGGCATGTTTTGTCAACCGTACCGTAAGTATCCGCCGCCATTTTCAGATCTTTTCTTTATCTGCGCGGGTTATATAGATATGACACAGATGAGTAGATAACAATTATCAGTTTACGTAAATCAAATTTGAAAGTCATTTCTAAAAATTAGGATGTAAGTCAGTCTCTAATGGCATGCAAAATCATTAGAAATCGTATCTGTAATGAACTGCATTCCTATAATTTTGCATACTTAGAAGACTTTATTGAAAAAGCAATCATAAAAATGAGAGATTCAAAAATTAGAACAAGCAGAAAAAAATACAAGGATAGTACCTAATTGCTATCAAATTCAATTAATAATGGCCTCTCTTCTAATTTTTTTTACCAGAGGCCTACAAAGCATGATTAAAAAATCGTGTCAAAAGTTTGTAGCTTTATAGTTTACTAGCTGCACCTTGCGATCTCACCCACGTAAGTTCCGATATGTTTTTTTATATGCTGCGCTCCTATTGGTCGGAGCGTGATGTTATATAGCTTGAAACCTTCCTGGGTGAATAGGCTATTCAACGCAAAAAGAATTTTTCTAATCGGACCAGTAGTTCCTGAGATTATTGCGTTCAAACAAACAAACTCTTCAGCTTTATATATTAGTATAGATAAGTACACTGCCATACTCTACAAAGTTATCTTTCAACATGTTTTATTAGGTTATGTTTTCACGCGGACGAATTCGCGGACACAGAATTAATTTGTATTGCCCAGTAATAGGGTTGTGGAGGTCAGATAGGTAGTCGCTCCATGTAAAGTACTGTATACATTCAGCTGAATCTGGTTAGACTGAAGGCTGACCCCAACTTAGTTGAGATAAGGCGAACCTTAAAATGGTGATGATAAGATCGCGGGCACAGCTTAAAGGTTGCTTTTAAAATTATTATAATTACAACATAATTTTTTATTTACACGAAACCCGAAACACGTGTCCAGTATTTTTAGTAAGGAATCATGTACGAAATTTCAAAAAGATATAATGAAAAACCACAAAGTTATGAGCTTGCTATTCGACTTGGTTGTCATATAAGACATTATGTGTATACAATGTATACATTCAAATGAGAGCGATAATACTGGCCAGCACCTTCATTGCGTAATGTTCCACAAACTATACACTGTGGACTGTAAGTCCTCTTCCAACGACAACCCACTTCATGTATCCAATGACTACTAAACATTAGTAAAAACAACGATTTTTTAATGATTTAAATAATTAATATTAAATGCTGAATGAACTCCGGTAAAGAAGTCACCACTCCATTCCACGTGCCCTTGGAACGCGAGACTCGGACTGCGCTCACATAGAGGGTTTTTCAAACTACATCTTGAATTATAAGAATGCATGATATTGTTACGAATGGACCTTATGTCGATGGCATAAGGTTCAATATCGCGTGACATGCAGTGTGTCACTTTTAAGCCCTATTTTTCCTAGATCTAGACATTTTCTGGGTACAATAATAAAACGCATTGCTAGACTTAGGACGGCCTATCGAATGGTACAGGTCTCAACAGTTTTGTCAACAAAGTGTCGACGTCGAAATTTCTAGAAACCCGTTTCCGGGAATAACCGTAGGTACTTCCGAGTGACCTCGAAGTTATGTGCTATTATTATTACGTCTGGAGGAATCTGGAATGTTCGATCAGCTGGGCTATATAAGGCGCCGCGATGCCAGCGCACAGTCAGTCTACACTCGACTAGCGATACGAAAACAGCGACAGTTAAGAAGCAATCTTTGAGAATACCTACTGCGACAACTAGTACTACGTGAAGTAACATCTGTACTGTTATTGTGTGATTACGACACGGACTTCGTGGACGTAAGAGAAGACTTCGGTGCGACATCAGCTACGTTCTACTTGTCATTGCCTACAATCGACTGTACCTTCGTTGCTAATAAACTTCGTAACCCTTAACCGGCGTTTAAGTACCCCTAGCCTGTAACAATATTTTGTTTATAAATTATCCAAAAGTAGTTTTGTTTATTTTTTTTATTACCATTTTATGTGTCTCATCATCCACCTAAAGGGTAACCTTAGGTAGATGATGAACAATGACCGTAGTAATCTTGAAGCTAATGTATCCGAATTGTTTCAGCCACTAGTGTCGAGTACGGAGCACATAACAAAAGGCAGGTCATACAGCTTCTTGTTGTGCTGGCTCGGTCAAGGTCTGCTCACTTCCACAGGTAAGAAGGAGTTCACTTCTAGTTAAATTAGATAATTAAATACTAGTTAATTTTACTCTATAGTTGTACTAGGTTGCAAGTATCTAATTACATAGATACAATCATGGAATTAAAAAGTTTAATAGACTTTATGGTTTTAGACTATTTTTCTTTGCCACTTTGTATTCAAACTCGAAAAAGATTTGAAAATTGCTTAACCTTTTCGCTTCAAGAAGAATGGATAAATAAATAATTAAAGTGTGCACAAAGATCAGGTTAGGTACAATGTTACAGAACAATAACATTTTTCATTAATGAAATTCTTAAATCTTATTTATTACACTCGTTTAACCACTTTCACCAATTTAATGTAAAATACTCATGTACACTAATAGGCTATTTTTATTTTATTGTTACGGGCTAGGGGTACTAAAATGCCCGTTTAGGGTTACGAAGTTTATTGTCAACGATGGTACAGTCGATAGTAAGCAATGACAAATAGAACATAGCTGATTTTGGACCGAAGTCCGTGCACGCTCCACAGAAGTTATCTGATATAGTCCTCGAAGTACTCGTTGTAGATGTTCTCAATTATCGCTTCTTACTTATAGCTTATTTCACTTCGATACTGACTCGTGCGCTGATCACTCCGCTTTAGGTATATGTATATGCAAGCTGAGGGAATGTTCCAGATCTATCTCGAAGTAACAATAATAACGTTTGATTCCCAGAATATTCCAGTTTACCACCTGTTCTTTACAGGAAACGAAGTTTGTAGCAATCTTGATGTCGACCCTTCGTTGTCAATATTGACGATTCCGAAGTCAATTTGCTAACTCCTACATAGGTGCTGCAATAAAAATTCAGTAAAAAGTAGTGAAGTAAATGACAGTATATTAACGCAAACATAAAGATTAGATTAGAAATTTTACCTTCTTCTTAGAAGCGACGATGAAAAAATTTAAAGACATTTGATTGACACAAGGCCGCCACAAAAAAAATTGTAGAAATACGTTATGCCTTGATAGCGCAAAGCTTGTCGTATTTCTACAACAACTTTTTATCCACATTTTATTTCCACTTGTTTAGGTTCTACCTACCCACAACGTTATTTATGCAAGCATTTGTTTTAGGTCAAAGATGGAAGACTCATCGCAAATTCTTGACTCCCGCCTTCCACTTCAATATTCTCCAGAACTTCCTGCCAGTATTCTGCAAGAACCAGCGGACTCTGACAGAGAAAATACGAGGAATGGCCGACGGCCGCCCGATAGACATGTTCCCTATTGTAGCTTTAGCGGCCTTAGATAACGTGACAGGTAACTTGGCATGACAATTTTTTATGAACTTTGAAGTCCGTTTGGTTATCATTTCAAATTCTAGCTTAAAACTGTGATGAATTGCCGCATTTGAAACTAAAGCTTATTTTTATTTTTCTACTAGCTGATATTACTTTATTTATTATTATAATTTACTAGCTTATTTTATAGTTTATTTTTATTTATTTACCACCCATACACTTCTTCTTTATTTGTAGGAAATAGGTCTTTACTAACCATTTCTCAAAACAAATTTATTTAACCTAATCAACCTTTTTCATGTTCCTAGAGTCCATTATGGGTGTATGTATGAATGCCCAAGAACACAGCCATTCTCAATATGTGAAATCTATCGAAGAGTAAGTGTACTTATATTTACCTAATTACTTTTGGAGCAAGCAATTTTAAAAAAATCATTTCATAAGAATTACGTAATTGACTAGTTTCTATACACAGCTATTAAATATTCTATCATTAAAAATTCCTACAACATCCTACTTCGTCACCTACTCACTCGTTTACTTTTATTTACAGATTGTCCGAAATTTTGACGATGAGGATACAAATACCATTTTTGGGTGAAGACGCCATTTTTAATTTGTTGCCTTACAAGACGAAGCAAGACAAGGCATTGAAGGTTTTACACGGACAGACTACTAAAGTGATCGAAGCAAGGAGAAAAGAATTGGATAAGGCTAACATAACTTCTCTTAATGAAAATAGTGATATTGGTAAGCGTAACAATGATGACAAATATTCAAATTTATATGTTTTAATTTATTATTATTATTTTTTCAATGACCATAAAACTCCCTAAAACATCGATTGGTATATGTATAATATAGAATATTTTATCTCTTCCGGTTATGTTGCAGAGGTTACAGGGCAGTGAATTTATTCTTTACAACTTAACTGTAATCAATATATACTAGATTCAATATTTTTTATTTTACTATACTTGAATTGTATTAAACGTCATTTTACAATAACTCCACAAAATTGACGTCAGTATTCGCCGCGCTCCCTGCATGAAATCTGCAATTATTAGACTTCTTTCCATAACATGAAAAGCTCACTTACTCTTTGTAGCGAAAACAGGATGATAAACTAATACTTTATTTTAATACTCACATAATTAATTTGACAACCAGCTGCTTCGTGGGATAAAGTCTTTTCGAGAGAAAGATTAAATCTTGTTAAATCTGCAAGGATAAAATTATTTAGTAACTTCTTTGTTGACTTGCTAGAATCATTTATCCTTATTTTAGAAGTAGTTACTACATAAATAATTGTTTTAAAGGTATCAAGAACAAGCACGCGTTTTTGGACCTGTTGCTTCTGGCTGAAGTTGGCGGTAAAAAGATTGACGATGAAAGTGTGAGGGAGGAGGTTGACACATTCATGTTTGAGGTAAGTTACTTCTATACATTTTACTACTACATGCTACAGTTCTAAGACTATAGTGAAAGCGAGGACAGAATGTGATTTTAGAACTTGCTGGTTTCATACAACCGAATATCGTTTTGTGAATTTGATTTTTATTAGTTACTAAAATTATCGCACTAATATGTAGGTGTCAGGAATGCGTTCTCTCATCAGCAGTACTGTTATAGCTTTGACACTTTAGTTTATTTTTTTTAAATATATTTCTTTTGTTACCAAAACCAAACAATCAAACTGTTACTAAAAGCATTTATTTTAATTAAACCTTTTCCCCGATCACTCAACTTAAAAATACGTAATTCATGATTATGAATATAAAATGAAGACCATGATTAAAACCAGACATGGCATTTCTCAGACGTTAGAATATTCCGAATATATCATTCTTCAAACTATCGTCTTGGTACTCGCGTAGGTATGTTTCAGGGATTCAAGTTTTTAGTGGGCCATGTAATTCCACAATTTGGTTTGAACTATTTCACTAGTTAATCAAGAATTTGAATATGGAGTTTGCAAGCGAGTTAAGACCCTTGTCTACGCTCTTACTTGAACCACTTCCAATAGTTTGGATACCCTAATCAGTAGTTGGGTTGGTTCCTTGTTAGACATATACAGTACTAGCTTTCCGCCCGCGGCTTCGCCCGCGTGGAGGTCGGTTATATCGCGCTTTTTAGATTTCCCTCGGGAACATCAATTTTTTCCGGGATAAAAGGTAGCCTATTTTCTTTCTCAGGGTATAAGATTGTCTGTGCCACATTTCATCAAAATCGGTTGAGAGGTTTAAGCGGGAAAGCGTAACAGACAGACAGACAGACAGACAGACAGACAGAGTTACTTTCGCTTTTATAATATTAGTATGGATCAATGCAGAAATACCTACTCTGAAAAGTCATAATAGTTATATATTTCTCAGTTATATTAGTTATATTTTTGTCAGTTATATATTTTAAGGTTTTACTGTTTGTGTCTTTTATGTTAACTGAGCGAGGATGCCCATCTTGTATGCTTATTTTTCTAAAAATTACAGATAGCCCACCCATATATGTATAGGATAAAACACTAGTACCTCGAACCCGTTGAACACTGCGTTTGGTTTCTAATATACATAGACATGAATCTGTAATAACGCATAAAATTCATTCATAAATTAATTTGTAATATTTATAAGAACTTTAATCCTTGTTTCTGGAAAATATGAAAAATGTAGATGTGCCGATATACATGTATTAGGTACTAGATGAGTGATATGTAGGCCTACCTAAGCGCAAGCCAGTACTAGTGCTTTCAAGGTCTTCCCTTTCCTAGCCATATTACAGACACGAAGATTCCATGATCACCGCTTGTCACTAATATACGGACACGGTTGCACAATAATGACAGTTGTGACTTGAATATAATAACAAAGAGTTGAAGCCAATTTGTTTAACAATTATTATCCGACATCATTTTATAATATTTGAATATTTTCCTATAGGGTCATGACACAACGACTTCAGGCATCGTGTACACTCTCTACTGTCTATCAAAACGAAGAGATATCCAAGAGAAAATCTACGAAGAAATGAAAACTATCTTCGGTAGCGAAATGGACAGAGACCCAACTTATAAGTAAGTTTAATCAATCAATTCTCTTCTCTTAGTTTAACCTAGTTGTACAAAGGCGAGCGAAAGTGCTGGGTGGGCTCGGATTTTATCAAAGTAGACTGGTTAGATTCTAAGTTTTTTGAGAAATACATAATTTAAGTAATTAAGTTAGTAACTAAACATGATTCTATTATACAAGTGTTTGTCAAAAGCAGTTGAAATCATTAACAGTGCAGTCTCTATAATACGGCGAAGTTTGTTCATACACCATCATCGTTCCTCTGCCCTTATCTCAATTTACTTGGAGTATTTCAAGTCTTTTCCTTCCATACTTCTACTTTAGTCGTCAACTCAGCAGTTACACACTTTTCTAGCTTCTTTCATACAGAGCCAATACTGCGCCTAATATTGTTTCTTTTTATTTTTCTCTAAGGCAAGTCTGCTTCCTATGCTCAAAATCCGTAGTTTAGTTCGAAGTGTGAAGTTCAGGTGGTTGCTTTTCCGTATTACCCACGGACATAACATTAGTTATAGGTCCAATCTAAAAATGAATGACAACACTATTTGGAGCTTGTGGTTATAAGCGATATGCTTTTCCCCGTCCAAAAGTTTATTAATCGGGAGTAAGGTTCACTCAGGATAGTCACACTATATCCGTATGGATAGGGTCGTTTCTTCGTTGAAAAAAGTTCCTTCGCTTAGAGACTGGGAATGCGTGGGAATAAGTGGAAGTTAGATTATTAACTTTAATTCGATTTGTAGATTAAACACAAATCACAGGACTCTTAGGATTTGTATGTAAGGTAATAAACTTTTTTCATTTTCCTATATAAGCGATATGCTTTTCCCCGTCCAAAAGTTTAATCGGGAGTAAGGTTCACTCAGGATAGTCACACTATATCCGTATGGATAGGGTCGTTTCTTCGTTGAAAAAAGTTCCTTCGCTTACAGACTGGGAATGCGTGGGAATAAGTGGAAGTTAGATTATTAACTTTAATTCGATTTGTAGATTAAACACAAATCACTGGACTCTTAGGATTTGTATAAACTTTTTTGGTAATAAACTTTTTTCATTTTCCTATTATATAGGGTTATGCGTCGATCTCGCTGATACCCTGTTATATGGTACATATAATCCAAGTACATCACGATTCAAAACTGCACCAGATTTACGCAAACCAAAAACTGTGGCAGATAAGAGAGTTTTCATTCATAATAGCCGCATAATAGATTTAGAGTCAAACAACTATCATTATTCCAGGAGTTTAACAAAGCTCTTTGACAGTTTAAAGTTGAGCGGTAAAGTTAGGTGCAGGCTACAATACTGAGCGCAGCGAAGTCCCTGAAACTGCGATCTTACTTTTAATTCCTGCACTAGTGTGTTAAACTCGGTTAAACTAACAATCTGCTGTGCAAATGGTTCTATTTCAAGATAGATTTGAAGTAATTAAAGTGCACTTTCTTAGATAAATACTTCTAGTAGCAACTACAATGCGGGGCTGTCTTGTAAGTTGGATTGTTTTTCCTTTTTACAGTTTCACAGTTCACGTTATGGAACCCTTATTGTTTCACCATGTCCGTTCGTCCTCAAATTACCCTCCAATCAAGTTAGTCCAATCAGGTTAGTGCTTAAACGAAAAAATTTTGAAGGATATGCCTATTTAACACGTCGACTAAGTGCTGAAATAAAATCACGAAAAATATTGATATTCGGGCCACCATGAAGTGGGTTTTTTTTACATTTTTTCTTACGTTTACCCCATAGTGTGGGTGTGGGATACTTAATGGTGTTTGTTTGGGAGATATTCAACTTTAAATTAAAAAAAATATATATAAAAAGGCGTCCTCCTCTCTTAGAGCTAAGTGGCTTTTAGAAGGAAGGAAGCTAGCACGAAAAGTCTGAAAATTTTCATGGTAGTAGTTCATATGATGAACTTTGAGGGTAAACTATAACGGCTTAGATAAATTTGTTGGTTCGGGAGTTATAGTGACCTTTATATGGAGCCCTTCTTGCGCGAGACCGACTCGAAGGGCGGCCATTTTTTTTTCTGTCGTTAGTGTTAGGTATCACGATCTTAAGCAATATTGATTTGATTTACAGAATAATCAAATCTTATAAAATAGCTTGATTCAGCCTTTCCAGCTGCCCAGTAACTAATTCCTCTCTTAGCCTAAATAATAATAAGTAATTAATAATGTTACATATTTATAGTAAGTATTTTAAGTTTTTATATTGTTATGTTTTTATGTTATAGTATTGTATATTATGTTTATATGGGCCTTTTTATTATGCCTGAAATAGATGGATATTATTATTATAAGGGTTGATGTACTGCACAGCGAGTAGCGTACTTTAGAGCTGCCGTAAAGTGTGAATCAGGCATTATCTTATAGTTAGAAGCACACGCTTAAGTTCATTAAGGATCTTTTGTGCTTTGAAAAGCACGAGCCGTTACGAGTCTTCAAAATTCCGAAAGTCTGACAACCATCTGTACCAAGGGGTATCGTGCTACTCAGTAACTAGGCTGTAGCGGACGTTCTTTGTGGTAGAGGTTCTTTATGTAAAAGACTTAGTATTCGGCGGCATTTGGTAAGACTGGAAGCTGACCTGTTACATGCTCACATGCTCACACTTATGCTCACCTGAGCATTTCGACTAGTAATCTTGTTTTTTTTTTAATGTCTCATATGTATATGCGGTTAACATTGCTTTTCATGAAATACTGCACTGCTTCCAAGGAGCTTATGCACCAGAACTTTTGTAATATTTTACTAACAAATATTTTTGGTAATAATGCATTTAAAAAATCAAGATTTACAGTGGAAAGAATACCCAAAAAGATAAACAATAAACACCGAGGAAAATTATTTCCACGATGTAGCATGAGCCTTTTTACAAATTTCCCTGTTGGAATTGAAACGGAGCGCAGTAGACATGAATAGCCACGAGCCTAACAAACTGAATATGTAAACCGTTTTATTACTTAGAAGTTTAATGATAATTTTTAATAGTGACAGTGCATTTATAACACCGGTACAAAAAAAAATTCAAGGGTGTCTCTGTGCTAAGTTCTGTTGGTTTTATTTAATGTCTTAACGTTTTGTTGTTTAGTGAGCTTCAACAAATGAAGTATTTGGAGATGGTCATCAAGGAGTCGATGAGGCTGTTCCCACCAGTGCCAATGATCGAAAGAAGAATCACGAAGGACTGTGGTAAGGATCTACTCCCATATAAATCTACCTAAATCGAAGGGCTATTGTAAACAAGAATTTGGACTTCTTATTCTTATAATTCAAGCAACTATCAATATGCCAGCTGCACCCGATTAGACTCTAAGCAGACCCTAATAAGAATAGACTGCAGAAAATGACTTTGATTTCAATGATACCCTTTCTTTTTATATTATTTTACATTTATTATTTGAAGTCTGTTAGGCTTTTAAATTGTGCAAATATTGGTTTCATGACCTCAGTTTCATCAACATTTATTTGTAACATCGTTTTTTAAAACCTAAAATTTGAATAAGTAGATAAGTGTTTCAAACAAACTTAATAAGTAGTAGGATCAACAATTAATTTTGCCGATTGTAATATCGGCAAAATTAATCGAATTTTAGTATGCAAACGTCGGTAGATACGCAACGTAATACGTAACGTGCTACGTAACGTAATTTATTGTTATATTTTAGTCTCCACTTTGTATATTTTCCTGCAAAATGGAATAATGTATTCACTGCTTTCAAAAGGTTAAGTAATTCTGTATAATGTGTGAGATAATGTATAACCAGTATAACAAGTGTTTGATACAAAATAATAATAATATTATTGTTACATAACTTCTAACCTGGCATTTAGCAGCATTATACTTAGTAAACGTGTGCGTTCTGAAGTGGAACTAAAAACCACCTCGGTATTCGATCTCACACCTATGCTGGGGGTCGCGGGAACGTACGATACTTTTGCAACCCCCGACTAACGCCCGCCATTGCAGGCCTCTTCGGGTCAAGGGGGGAGTCAAGTGTTTATTTTCCTCCGCGACGCCTAAGCGCGCCCCGTTTGAAACACTTCTCGGGTGCTGATGTCTGGGGAGTGACAGACGTCCATGAGTCTGTCCCCACATAGTACAGGAATAGGGCGTTATCTGCTCGGATCGAGGACTGTGGATCACCGCACGTCATGCGGCACTGAATTCCGCCATCACGTCACATATCACGATTAAATCTCGATGTCCAATACCGACCGAGTATGGTATGCAGATTAACTTCGCCTATAATAGTAAAGAAAAATGCCTGTCCAGGTTTGATTTCACGACTCGTAAGTCGGCTGATACGATTGGGCTGCCGGTGCTCTAGAGTAACATAATCTTCTTAATTCCAGAGATAGGAGAGCTGAAGTTCGTTAAAGGCACGTCCGTCATGATCAACATCTATCACATCCAACGCCAACCAGATTTGTATGATGATCCCTTGGAGTTCCGTCCGGAGAGGTTCGAGGGACCGCAGAAGAATCCCTTCGGTTGGTTGGCATTCAGTGCTGGTCCTAGGAACTGTATTGGTACGTTTGTCAGTAACATTACAACTTACACATAATAATATATTAAATTTTTTTATTAGATACTAGCTAACCCGACAGAAGTTGTCCCATCCAATTTTTAATAATCTCTACAAAAATCCCATAAAATGGACGTAAAAAATAACATCCAGTTATTCTCGATCTTGAAAATACTCCGTGATAGTCTTCTTAGTTTACTTCTATAAAAAGACTTAATTATAAATATTTTAGAACTAGCCAAATTGCTATAGCCGATCTCAAGTGGTACGCATACATGGCCGTACCGAGGGGGTCCCCCGCCCCCCCTTCAAATCTCGCGGTACTTGTATGAACTCCCCTGATTACTAAACAAAGTATAAATGAGGACTTATCTCCAACTTTTAAATAAATCATGCAGTAGACACTGACAAAATGTAGGGTGTAATTGCCTAAAAACCGCGTCTGACTAAAGCGCACAAAAAATTTGACTTGTCAAAGGCCGGACTTGCCCACCCCCAGGGCCGCGCCGACCCCCGGCTGCGCCTGTGTGCGGAACCTATGAAGCGCCTCTTTTTAACCGACTTCTAAAAAAGGAGGAGGTTATCAATTCGTCGAAATATTTAATTTTTTATATATGTTCCCCGATTACTCGATGACACCTGGACCAACTTGCAAAATTCTTTTTTTGTTTGAATGGGTATACTTTCCAGTTGGTCCCATAGTCACCAGGTCAGGATCTGATGATGGAAGACCAGAGAAATCAAGGGGAACTTTCAAAAATCGTATGGGTGACTAGTGCATTTCTAAGTATTTTCATTAAGTATTTTAAAGCACTACGATGATGGTGATGAGATGTGATGATGGAGCCGGGCGACAGTCGAAGGAACTCCTCAACGATTCACAGCAGCTACCTAGTTAGTGTCTGTGCTTGATTAATTTGTATTGTTATGAGCTTTACACCTAGATATATTGTGATTGTCATTACGGGTTTAATGATGAAGACAAAGAACAATTAAGGGAACTCCTCAACGGTTTACAGTAGCAACATTTTGCTTGGAATTAATTCACTTATATTGATGAGAACTTTGCACCTATATGGGTTAAAATGATGGTTTGCAATAAACCTGATGATGAAGACTATATAGGCAGTGGAGGCAATTCCTCAAAATTTTACAGCATTGAAATTTAACATAGGACAACCTCTAACTACTCGTCACGCTTATGAACAATCAATTATAATCAAGAGACTGAATTTAAGTTCCGTAATCGCGTCATGTCTAGCATTGTTCATCCTTTCATTTTGGTTTCATACGAATTTTATAGAAATCGGTTCAATGGCGGCTCCATTTTTAAACTAACTTTACTACGGGTAAAAATAAAGTAAACAACATCACGTCGTTTGCTCGTTGTGTCAGCATCCAATCTAACCGGATGCAGCTGAACAGTACTTTTCACAACTAAAAAGTGTAAAATAAAAACTTTTTTACAAAAAAAAACCGACTTCCACAAGAAAAAAACACTATAAAGTGAAAAATAACTAATTTCCGAAGTCGGTGGCAAATATTAATAGGTATACCTGTTCATGGTCATGGTGTTTTTGGTTTTTGTATATTCATTTTTGCCACCGACTTCCGAAATTAGACGTTAACCAGCGCCAGTTGTATCGATAATTGGACAGAAAGCTAGGAAATGCTCTCTTGTTTCTAACTTTCTAGTTTATGTGTTAAAAAAGACAAATCTCTTAAGTACTAATTTGTTCTACGTGTGAAACGTCAGGAGTACCTACAATCTAGTATTATTGAAAAATATTTATTAATTCGACATAAATTTAGAATAACATGTTGAATTTGGTTACCGAGTATGCAAATTATTTCATTTTAAATTTTATCTCCAAGGTAAGTCTGCATATTTTTGAAATCGGTTCCTACCTATCATTCGTACGTGAACAATTTTTGTATGTGTTCCTTGCGTCTAAGCTCTAAACCGGTCGGAAAAAAGTCAAATTTCTATTCAAAATTGAAAAAAAATATAATTTTTTAAAAATATCCCAAACCGAAGTTATATTTATTTGTATAGAAAACCACATAAAAGGCACATACCACTGCATGAAGCGTTTTTTGAATCAGAGTTAAGAACACTTTCATCGATAAGATGACTGTTTTCTGTCTCTAATGATTGTGTGGTAGTCGATGGTAGAGCCGTAAAATATTTACTTATTTTAGTTGCATTTTATTACGTTCTTCTTCTTGTTTTCTTTTCCTTATTAGATTCTGGTGACCAAATAATTTCATTTTTTTATCATGATTACTATCACTCATCGTGAAAACACGTTAAAACAATAAGTAACACACAAACTATTATTTTATTATAAAAATTCAATGCGCGCCTTACACACACTTTCAATCAAAATTCAAATGATTGTTCAATCAATTGTTTTATTTTGGCTATCTCGTTCGTTAAAATCGGAGAATCGGCTCAACGCTTACGGTTTGAAATAACTAATACATAGTACTTTGTTTGAGGTTCAAAAGAACTGCCGCCCTTTTAAAGTTGAGATCGTATGTAATGTAAACTAAAACCCTAAACGTGAAATGAAACCATAAACGTAAATATTAATAAATATTATAAACATTGAGAGACTTGTTCTATAAACGTAATATAAGTATGTCTTGTTGTTTACAAGACTTATGTTGCGCCTATTGTACCTACTTACATATCGATACTCTACTACAAAAAACAATAATTTAGGAAACAAAAATAATTTAGGTGGCAAAGGCGGCGGGCGCCCCTATTGACTTGGCGCCTGTGTGCGCCGCACACTTCGCACACAGGGGCGGCGCGGCCCTGCCCACCCCTAGACCTGTCTTGCCCCAATGATGCAGTTTTTCAAGACATATATAATTACTAGCTGACCCGGCGAACTTCGTTCCGCCTTAAAGGCAATATCACATGAGTACTTTTTAAATCAGGATAATTTTAAATAAATAACTATTATTATTCAATGATTCTTTATTTGGGAGCACAATCCTGGCGGTTTCCCGGAAATCTTTAATGTGCTACAATACTCGCAAACAATATCCATTGGCCCAATGCGAACGTCATTGCGCTATATTATATGCGTATTGAAACGCTGCCCGATTCAAATCAGTATTTGATGAATTTCTTCTTGTGCTTCGTAATGCTCTGGTGAGTGAGAAGCACGAAGTCGAGCCATACTAAGGCTGCGCTCTTCAAGTGCAATTTCTTGCTCTTCTTCAGTTCTTTTTTTTTTTTGTTAGGATGGGAAATCATCAAATGACTTCTTCCGCTCTGGGCGGAGCGGAAGGGCGTGTCAGACTTTTATTGACTAAAACTCACCCGTGTTACTTCACTTGCCTGTGCAACGGCCAGTGCCATGGTTTCTTTTTTAACCAACCCGCAACCCTGTGGAACAGTCCTCGTGGACCCCGTCAAGGTGTGCTGACATCTCTTTGAGGCGCGTGTGAAACACAACGCGCCGTCAACCCGGGCCTGGTTCTTACCAGAAGGCGAGCTGCCTATAGCTCGCCGCCCGCAAGCCCGCACCTACGGTGGTCAGGAATCCGATGTTGCCACCCGACCAGGGCGCTTCCTGGGGCGGTTTGAGGCGTGGGATTTCCGCTCCCTCACGCGCTCCGCCTCCTCCTTTGCCAGCATCACTGCTTCACAGAAGGAGTTGAAAGCTTGCCATGCACTATTGTTCCGGACTATGGCCTGGACCAGGGTCGGACGCGAGAGATGAGATCGCCGCCGATAGCCGCCACGAGGACACGGCTGTGCTCTACCCAAGCCGGGCAGACCTCCACCATATGCTCCACCGTGTCCTCAGGGCGATGCACACAGTGGTCACCCTGGCGTTTCCTCCCGCCTTATACGGAACAGGAACCTCCCGATTCAGCCGTGTCCGGTGAGGACCTACGTCAGTCGGAAGGTGAGGACGCCGTGGCGCCTCTCTAGCTACTCCTCAAAGAGAGGACTTACCGCCGCTATTGTGGCATGTTCAGTGCTGGATTGCGACAATCACACTTTCCATGTCGCCATGAGGTCCCGCCGGAGCTCTGTCCGCTGTATTGCGATTTTTCGCGGCAACGGAGTTATGCCTCCTCTCGTCACTCCCACATGTGTTCGAGGGATAGTGTTTCTCCACAATTTACGTTTCTTTTTAATTACTCTATCTATTAAAAGAAACCTCATCTAAATCTGTTTCGTAGCTTTAAAGATTTAATCATACAAAGGGACATAGGGAAAGAGAAGGTAACTTTGTTTTATAGTATGTATTGAAGTGGTAAATGGCACAGCAATACAATATTAGAAATTTTGAAGTTGAAGTTTGCTTTGGAGCTTTTATTGAATAATTAAACCGGCAGAGAGTATTTATATTCCTTGCTTTAAATGAATGCATCAACATTCAACCGGTAAGATATTTTTTTTTAATATGCTGAGTAGTGCAGCAGTGTGTTTGTACCATTTTTAACAAATGAACCGCTAACTGTATATTTTGACTGAGTTGTTTTGTTATTCCATGTCAGTTGCGTTTTGTTATACCATGTCTTATGTCACGTCACACGGGAACGACGGGAACAACGGGAACGGGATAAAAAGTATCCTATATGATATGTCCTTCTCCCAGTTCTTATCTACCTCCCTACCAATTTTGAGCCATACTGGTTAAGCAGTTCTTGAGTTCTAAATAGAGTAACTAACACGACTTTCATTTATATACATAGACTTCATTCAAATCGGACCAGCCCTTTAGGAGGAATTCAGTGACGTACACAGGTACAGCAGATTTAGGACTAAACACATGGAAAGCATTGTCATCTACATTTGTAACAAAGATATCATACCTTTTTTTTTTTTTGTTCTCCCAGTGGAAATCTCTACCAGACCGTCCTCCGTCTGGGGGTGGACGGAGGGTGTGCCGGGCTCTCACCGGCTAAAACCACTGGAGCGTTCCTCTTCTTGCCTATAGCCGGGGGTGCGGGGCCTGGTTTGCCATTCACCGCATCCCCGGCAGGCCTTGACCCGCCGCGCGCGAGATCGGCGGGGGTCCCTCTTCCTCCCCTCCTTCCATCAGTTAGGCGTGTAGGAACAGCCACTACACGCCTACTCCGGCCCTAGCGACGGACGTCGGACTCCCCCTGTCCTCGGTCCGTCGGCCGCTCGTTATGGAGGAAGCGGATCGACCTCGGCTTCCCTCCTCCTCCGGCCAGCGCGCCGTCGGCGGGACGGGAGAGTGCTCAGTGCTTCCCTCTCCCGTTCAGCCGTCTCCTTCGCGGAGATTACCTCCTCGCCGAAGGAGACGACCGCGTCCCATGACTCCCCGCTGTCGACCATGGTTCTGACCACGGCCGGCAGCGAGAGGTCGTTTCCGCCGATCGCTGCGGTGAGCGCACGGCGCTGCTCGTCCCATGCGGGACACTCCTCGAGGGTGTGCCGCGCCGTGTCCTCTGCCCGGCCACCGCAGTGATGGCACGCCGGTGTCGGCTCCCGACCGATACGACACAGGTAACTGCCGAAACACCCGTGTCCGGTCAACACCTGCGTCGCACGGACGCAGAACGATTGGTTCGTTCAGGACGTTCTGAAGCCTAAGCTAAGGCTAAGCGCGTCCTGCGAAAAAAATATTTAGAAAACTTATTTTGCAAGAACAACATAAGATAAATAAATCGCATTGCAGTGCGTGCTAAGCCTATTTCTTCAAAGCTTTGGTGTGTAGACATCTTAAGTACCTAATCAGTGCGAATGTTGTGAAAGATGTGAATCTTTTAAAAATATCATACCTCTCTCTACCCCTAGAGCTCTTGTTTTAGTCTCTTAAGGTTAAATAAAAAATCTTAAATATTTATTTATTTCTAATTATTATTTTCTCTTTTAGTTCCTAGGTACAAATTTAGTTAAATAAAAAAATATATCTTTTTTATTTTTTCGCCTTTTAGTTCTTATGTACAATTATATTTTTAAGTAACTAAAAAAATTAAAAAAAAACTATAAACTTGTCTAAAAACAAAAAAAAAACTTGTGATTGACCGGGTTTGAACCGAGGAACACCAGCCATCGCGAGTAAACCATACCAATATCGACTACGCTACAGCCGCTATGTCAAGCCGCGCGAAATTAGCGCCCATATTATGCGTGAAATATTGCGAAAGAGAAAACTCGAAATTATGCGCTTCCCCAGACATAAGACTGAGCTAGATCGATTTTTCGTCCCCGAAAACCACCACATATTAATTTTCAGCGAAATCGTTAGGGCCGTTTCCAAGATCACATGCTTCTTCAAGCGATTAGCGCCATCTGCCGGGTTGATTTGTGAATCTAAACGATCCAGGTCGCCACTCAAACGCATATAGAAAAATTCATTAAAATCGGTCAAGCCGTTTAGAAGGAGTTCAATGACATACACACGTACAGCAGAATTATATATATAAAGATATAGTCCATGTGTGGGGTTCGTGGCTAAACGATAGGGATATCAATCGCACGATTGAAGATTAAGGTACATTTGAGAACATATCGACACCTGTCTATGTCTCGAAAAGCACGTGCAGCCGTTGGAATTGTCTTTCATTAGTTGATCTTTGGTAGTCATTAAGTAGTACGAAGTGCGAAAGTCTAAATAATAAAATATAAAGTATAAAATACTGGTATTCAAATACGTCCGGTCAGACTGGAAGCAGAGCCAACGAAGTTGGGAGCACTACGCAGATAATACATTGTTTATGTATAATCAGTATGAAATTAAACTTCATTAAGTAAAATGTCTTCTTGCCTTCCTCAGGTCAAAAGTTTGCGATGATGGAACTCAAAATTACCATCTCGGAGTTGGTCAAGAATTTCTACATATTGCCAGCATCAGATGAGCCTGAACTATGTGCAGACCTCGTATTGAGATCCAAGAACGGAGTCAAGATAAAGTTTATGCCGAGAAAATAATGTGTCTGACGTTGGAAATACCGGACTTTGTTAATTACTTTTAAGATGAAATACCTATATTGTATATCTTTGTAGGTACTCATAAATCAAGTCAGTAAATATGTTTTTGGAAAGAAAATAAAAACTTATTACCATATCAAGCCTCATAATATAATATACCATCACACCTAAATTCCTAGAAGTGTTCCTATAGTAAGGTAAACGGCCCAGTAACCGTTAAGTTATGAACTTCGCCGAATTTGCATGAGCACTAGGCTAAAACTAGAAGACTTAGAAAAATAATTTTTAGTTGACTGTTTAGATAATTTAATATACTTTTAGTATATTATGATTCTATTAAACTAGTGTAAATTTTAATTAACTATAAAACAATAAAACTACAAAAAGGGCCAATTGTACCAGTACCCGGTAGAGTTGTACTAGTAAACGTTAAATTCTCCCGGTAACCGGTAATTATTGCCGCGAAATTGAACTCTATTGCTTTACGTTAAAGTTCACAGAAATACAATATATTCAAATAAAATATTACTGAAAAACATTAGGGTCCGTATTTAACCAACAAATAAACACGATTTGTTTTAACTTTTTATAATATATGTTATAAATAAAGTACCTATTTGTAAAAAGAAACAAACAAACTCTTGTTTTCTGTTGGTTAAAACTTTTTTATCACAGTTAAATATCCGTCGTGAATTGTCATTCCTTCTTCGAGAAGTGCCAATAGTCCATCACTTCTCTACTTTCCTGAACTATAAAGCACGGGTTTGCATCAGATTTTGAGACACTTGCTGGCCTACTACAGGCGGCAGCCTCGACCGAACGACCGAGTCTGCCATTATTAAAAGCATTTTCTCGCTTAATTTTTTTTTAATAAATAAACTAACACCATCTAATAACTGCTCCTTAGTGACTTCTGAAATGATTTATTTATTTATTTTACCATTTATGTCATCATCATGATCATCTCAGCGTTAATCCCAGTCGCATCCATAGCTTTTCAGCTTTGGAGTCTGGGGTCCGCTTTACCAGTCTAACTGCTGATTTTGGCTAAACTTCGACATTTTCCGTGAAGCGACTGCCGTCTGACCTCCATAACCCGAAGGCGATATCTAAGCATTGCAGTTAGACCAATTGTTGGACTTTTGAGGGCTCCAACAACCCGTAACGACTGCCACTAGATGTTGTGTGTGTGAAAAAGTCTCTTTCGGCATACCGTGTAAAAAGTAAAGGACAGAAGACGTGCACTGTGAAGGAGTAGGAGTAGAAATCGGTAGAGTGGGGAGGCGACTTGAGAAGGTTTTTGAGATGCGACCTTTTGCTTTTTTATCGTGGGTAAATCCGATAAAAAAGTTTCCCCCTTATTTCGTTTGGGAATAAGGGAGGGTTATGTCGGCCTCCTACCGACTAAACGTCCACTATTCCTTCCAGTACCATGAGTCGGGGGCCCGGCAGATACTTGTACATTAGCCCCACACACGTGGGACCAAGTGCGGCCGATCCCTCGACCGCCCATCTTTCCACTAAGCTGCGCATACTGCATGTCACGCTCGAGCGACGATACGGCCCCAATTTCGTCGCCCGCATGGTCCTTCTTATGGTGGCCAAAGATCGTGAAGCGCCCTTCGACGCCCGGCTACCTTTCTCATGCGAGTGGAGTGAGAGTCATGCTCTCTTTCCCTTTCTGCATCCTCCATTGCATGAACCACCTTCTCGCAAAAAGAGGCCATAGCATCTCCCACGCTTCTTGCTTCTTCGCTGTCGACCATATCTCACTCCCGGCCGTAGGGCCGGGAGTGAGATATCACCCGCACCTAGTGTCGCGACTATGGCACAGCGCTGTTGGGTCCAAGCTGAGATTTCCTCCAGCCTAGGTTGCGCCTTGTGCTCAATTATTTAAAAAAATCTCATATGATATATTCTCATCCAAAAAAGCCCACATTGAACGGAGCGCAAGAGTGAGGGACAACCTACCCGCGTCCCTTCATTTACCTGTGCTCCAGGGTATCTCTTATTATGGCGGCACACTCAAGCAAGCAAGTGATTTTTTAACACCTGTTCTGACTGAGACTTGCTCCCAAATCAGAACTCACGTGAGTGACGTAATGAGTACAATTGAAAGCCGTGCTGAAAACATGGGAAAGTACGGGCGTAAGAATATGTAGACGAGAGTTCCAACTAATGAGACAGTCATCAAAAAATAAATAAAGGAAGACAAAACTTGTATTGAAAATAACACACAAAAAGACACTAGGTCAAGTGTCACCATATGTTAAGACTCGAACTGCATATGTAAATAAAATAGCCAAGAGCTTTTCGCCCTTGCTTCAGTTTTAGCCAGTTACTACCATTTTCAAAACCATGTTCAAATAATTAAATTACCATCTGCTAACAAATAAACGTGTTTAATTTTTTGATTTCAAAAACAAATTTTTCACATTCTAGTCGCAATAGGCTTTTTTATATACTTTATAGCTGATTCAAGAAAAGCTTGTAACACAACCGGTACAAGAAGTGGTAAACCATACAAAACAACCCCAACCAAATTCACGTGGTGCCAAAACAAACTAAATGCCTAGTAACTAAATCCTTTTGATTCAAAGGAAAATAATGCTTAATTCAAGACAATAAGGACTATGACGGATTTAAATGCAGCTGTTAAGGCATGCCCCAGTATCCGGCAGAAAATATTTAACATAATCTACAGTTTCAAAGGAAAATGAGACCTATTACAAAGCAATAACAATAGAATAACGGGTTATGGTGCAACGTATGTAACCGGTTTGATAGTGTACCAATATCCGGTAAAAATCACACATTTTTACCGGGTACTAGGTCAAGTAGGGGTTTGAGTGTACCAATAGATGTAACATGCAAAATTATTTACTTTTCGATGAGATTTACCTCAATTTATAGATTAAATCGTTAAATAATATACACAATTTATTAAAAAAATTAACACTTTTACCTTAATTTTATCCGTCGAAGTATGGCTAGATAATTTCTGCGACCGGGTGGGTTCGTAGTTCACTGACAGAACTTTGTACTTATAGATAATTTTACTATAACGTACTTTTATTTTCTCACAGTTTTTACATTATAAAACTTTTTGGTCAGTGTCGCCATCAGAATTGTATAAAATAGTAAGTACCAAGAATAAATTGCGATTTGCAAATTTTAATATAGTTTTGCTAGAAAGACGCTAATATTAAAAAACTGACTAGTTAACGGCTACTGGGACATTAACGGAAATAGGTACTTTTACCTTACACCCAAATTACACATTTGCGTTTAGTTCCCATGAAATAGGGGTAAACCTATTGAGAGCAACTGGGCATAATCTCCCAAGGTTGCTACTGAGAAATTCCGGATAGCAAAACAGCCATAAAGACTGCCAAAGCTGAGAATTGAATCCAGGACCTTATGTAGATCCGCGAGACAGTCATTATTGAAATCTCATCAAATCACTTGCGCGCTTTGCCATCAACAATTGCATCACTGCTTAATAAAATATAGAGGTTTGGCCAAAATCAGCAGTTTGCCTGGTAAAGCGGACCCCAGACTCCAAAGCTGAAAAAGCTTTGGATGCGACTGGGATTAGCGCTGAGATGATGATGATGATTATGATTATGATTACATCACTACTTAACATCAGCCGGGATTGCTGTCAAGCACTAGTTTCATTTTAAAAAGAAAAAAAGTGACATTGGGGATGTGACCTTACCTTCTTGAGTATACAACGTGTAACATAAAGGGTATATACATAACCATAGATATAGGAAGTAAATGAAATCCTACATCTATGTACATAACAAAGGCATGGCATCTTTACATGATATCAAACGATATTAGAAGGGTTTTTTAATTCTATCTCTTTATGTTAGGAAGTTCTGAGGAAAAACACCGCCTGTGATAGGCTACTATCATACTAGTGGCACAGAGATATTGAAGACATTTATCGGATTTTGGCAAGTAACGTGACGGGTAACGAGTAGTTATTAACGTATGTAGTGTGCTGCCACGTTTGTTTTGATTTTATTTTAAGAAACACACGAAACCCAAAATTTGGTACCAATTTTTTGAGTATTTTATTTTGAGTTGAAACCCTTCCGATATCGTTTGATATCATCTAAAGATGCCATGCCCTTGGTATGTAGATACCCTTTTTGTTACACGTTGTATATGTAGATACATACATGAGTACTTCAACATGACAATAACCACAACTGCCAAGATCATTATATAATAATTATCATATTAATGATTATTATATTATTATTAATGATCATTATATTATCATTATCATTATATTGATGTTATCACATAAGTGCTTCATAAAAACAATAGATGTATTTAACACTAGCTTTCCGCCCGCGGCTTCGCCCGCGTGGAGTTCGGTTATATCGCGCTTTTTAGATTTCCCTCGGGAACATCCAATTTTTCCGGGATAAAAAGTAGCCTATGTTCTTTCTCAGGGTCTAAAGATTGTCTGTGCCAAATTTCATCAAAATCGGTTGAGAGGTTTAAGCGGGAAAGCGTAACAGACAGACAGACAGACAGAGTTACTTTCGCATTTATAATATTAGTATGGATTACTGCGTAATACAGGGTTATAGGTTAAGTCGACCTAAATCCTTTAAGAGGTGTTTTGTAGTTTTAGTTGTAGTTTCCATCATTTCTGACTGATTTGACTATGGAACACCATACCCCAAACTTAACTGTTCTCAAGTTATAGGACTTTGAAGATTTTTTATAAAAAATCCAGATTTTTTGTCTATTGTTCCCTTTTTTTTGTGTTTTGTACCTCTAATGTTTTTGTTTTTGTATTTTTTGTGTAGCAGAATAGTTACTTCATTATCTTAAAACAAAAACTGCAAGTAACTCTGCCAACTGAGTCGTATTAGACGACTGATTGTTAAAAAAAGAAATAAATTTGTGAAATGTTTTTTAATCTTTGTAAGATATTGTAAAAAATGTCTATGACAGTTGTGCTGCAGATGTGCTTAAAAAATCTACGGTTCTTTAGCTTTCCGATAAAGTATATAATACAATAGGGTATTATTGGATTTTTTTTGCAAAAACATTGATGATATGATTTGTGTAGCAGAATAGTTACTATTCTGCTACACAAAAAATACAAAAACAAAAACATTAGAGGTACGAAACACAAAAAATGGGGACAATAGACAAAAAATCAGGATTTTTTATAAAAAATCTTCAAAGTCCTATAACTTGAGAACGGTTAAGTTTGGGATATGGTGTGCCATAGTCAAATCAGTCAGAAATGATGGAAACTACCACCTCTTAAAGGATTTAGGTCGAATTAACCTATAACCCTGTATACTCGCAGAGTAAAGCTTAAGGTTACGTGGAACAGGACAAGATAACTTCTTTTTTTTTAAGTTGTCCCACACTATGTATTACTCCTGTATCGTGGGTGCGTTTACAAACACTTAAACTCACAAACGCAAACAGCCAGACCCGGAAAACTACCTAGGCCATACAAATATTTTTACCGTGCGGGAACCGAACCCGCGACACGCGGCGCAGCAAACGATCGCTCAGCCACTGCACCAACCATGTCGTCAAAAGCAGTTTACCTATCGCAAGAAACCGATTATTTCCGTAATGGCTGGCCTAGGCCATGGTCCAAAACGAGAGTGCATAACAGGCCTTCACCTCCTTCTGAAATGCAGTGATACATATGATATATAGTGATGATGATAAAGAAGGAGGCGGAACGCTTGAGCGGCCGCAGGAGACGCACTGGTCGGGAGACAACATCGAACTCCCGGCCACCGCAGGCGCGAACTAACGGGCTGCCAGCAGCCGCCCGGTAAGGAACGGGCCTGGATCAACAGCACGATGTGTTCCCCCAACAAAACCAATCCCCAAAAAAAAGTATGTACTCGTAAGTAGGCACTTATTCGACCAGCCGATCGATTCTGTAAATGTCGCACTCTAAAAAGTTAGGTGAAGACAAAAAAAATACCACCTGGCTACTTTAGATCCAGTGGAGAGGCCTGTGAAGAGGCTAATAGGTGACCCAGAATTAGCTCAAAACGGTCTCCAAAGCCTGGAGTACCGGCGAAGAGCAGCCAGCCTGTCGGTGTTCTATAGGATGCATTTTAGAAAGTGTGCGAGGGAATTGCATGATTTAATTCCCTCATTTCCGTTCCATCTTCGGACGAACTGTCGTACGACGAGTTTCCACCCCTACGTTGTTGGCAACCACAACGATCCGAACGAATCGTTTAGCCTCTTTTTTATACCGCGTACTTTGAGGGTCTGGAACAATTTTGCCAATGTTTAGACTACAATTTATGTATCTTCAAGGGTAGAGTGAATAGGCTATTAATAAACTAACGCTCTTTACTATCAACGAATGCATCACTGCTTACTATCAGTCAGGATTGCGGTCAAGCACTGGTTTATAGAATAGAATAGAATAGAATACTCTTTATTATGTACACCATATAGATTACAGAACATAAATAAAAATATTTTACAAAGGACAATGGGCGGTCTTATCGCTAAGAGCGACATAATTAAATAAAAAACCGTTCATGGCATTATTATTTAATAAAGCAGCTCTCTTCTTGGATAAATTATACTTTGTATCATACCGGTTTGAATACCATCCCGAATGAAGGTATTGTCAAACTGCGTTAATAAGGTAACATCAATAAAAGTACCTATTCGTCGCTACAATATGACCAAAATGCACATATACCTACAAAGTCGCATCAGTACTTGAAAAACCTTTGATGTATATTGATAGTTAGGGAATTAATCCCCGAGATCATTTACCATGTCTCCCCTAGAGGGTGACAGGGTCGTCAAAGAAAATCAAGTGGAATAAGCTAGTAAGACTCAAACCCCACCGTAGTCCCAGCGAAAATACTGAAGATTAATGAGGCTTTACAAACACAAAATGATCTAATGATTATCAATGTCATAACGATACATTTTTGAGGTTGACTTTGAAAAGACACTCAAAAACCCTGCTTTAAATGCCTTTCTTGCTTCAGTATTCCATGTTTTTGAGAGAATGTTGGATCATTGCTATGACGACGCCAACGTAATGGGCCAAGACGCCCGCAAAGTTTAATTTACCCGAGAAAGATTACTCGCGAAACCCAATGATGAGATAAATTTAAACTCCGAGACAAAGGTTATAAAGCGAAATTACTTCAGATGTTATAAGCACTTCATTACACCTTACGTTAGGTTGGGTCTGGCGTAGCATCTCCATCCTTACTAATAATTTAAACAAAACTTTGACGTTATTATGCGCTGTATAAACTTTTGTAATTGAAAGATTGAGAGTATAGATTAGATTCTGCTTCTGCACCTACTTAGCTATTTAAAATGTTCAGCTAATAACTGCTTCTTTTACACTCAAATCAAATCAAATTGTTTATTGCAATCCATAATGTACAGTTACACGTGGTAAATATAATATTGGAAACAATGGGCACAGCAAATTTCAAATAAGTAGAGAGAGGAAGAGCGCTTCATGTTTGCATTTAATTATTTATTTAATTTTATATAATTTCTATTCATTTATTTTTATTAATTATATTAGAGTGAGTATTTATTCAATTGCTATCTCTTTATATTATATAGCTCATTACTGTTCTTATTATAAAAATTAATCTGAATGATGTTCATCGACATAAAAGGGGATGGGCTGTTATATACCACACGGGCTCAATTGCTTAGAAATATAGATTTCTTCTCAATTAAGCTTGGAATTGTGAGATAACAGAACTCTTTTCCACGAACATTAAAAAAATGGCATCCAATTGGAAAGAGTAATGTGATCATGCCTAAATACTTTCGTTTCAAATATGTGTAGTGTTTTTATTGTTTTAAATAGAGACGCTAGCAGGTACCTACAAGGTATCCGAAACTATCAAATTTACCCGATCATCCTTGAAAGATAAAGTTGAAAATCTCTTGATATCTACTGTAGTAGTCAATCTCTCTTGTTATCTATTGTAGTAGCTTGATGGGCTGGTATCTATACAGACACCGCCGTTGTGATTGTGACCAATAGCTCGTCTCGCCTTTCGCTAAGTTGAATGATAATCAGAATCATAAACTCTATTAATTATACTGAAAACATGATATAAAAAAATGACAACATTGTATCGGATCATCTCTTCAGTATAATTAATCCTATCCCTTAATGTCCTATCCAAAAAAAATCCTATTCCTTAGTTTTTTAAGTGAATAGGCTTAATAAACTAGTGCGCTTTACCATCAACGATTGCATCACTGCTTACCATCAGGCAGGATGTTTTTTTTTTTATTATTATAATTCGCCTGTGTGTCCTCTGACATTGTCAGAGCCCTTGTTTTTCTTGCTTTTCTCTCTTTATATTATAGTATAATGCTTATAACTATGTGACAATACAACAATATGGTCCTTATATTATTTATGGAAATCTAAATGTACTTCTAATTCTCTATCTAACAATTCTTTAACCTATTTTTATTTTAATACTATATTAATAACTATGCTACTTAGCTATATATTTACTATATATTTAGTATCATAATTTTCTTACGCTTACTTATTTCTATCAATTACAATTTTTGCTATCCTAGTACAATAGTTCAAAAATGTTTCCCTTTTCTTTCCCTTTATAAGACAATGCAGGTTTTGGGAGTTTAATGATGTGCCGAGTGTGTGTTCTATCTCGTACCGCATTTTGGCGGTGATCGGGCACTCCAGCAGTATGTGCAAGACGGTCTCCTCCACGTCAGTGTCACAGGCGCACGATGAGTTCTCTTTACACCCGAAACGTTTCAGGTATGCCGAGAACCCACCGTGCCCCGTCAGAATTTGTGTGGTTATGCTCGTGGGAGTCATTTTGCGTGCCACGCTGTACGCCTCAACTGCGTCAGGGAAGAAAACATCAGGCAGGATTGCAGTCAAGCACTAGTTTATAATTATTTAAAAAAAAAAATTAAGTATTCAAAATGTCGGACTGTAAGTGATTAATAGGATGGGCAAATGGAAAAAATATATCGATATTTTTCAAATGTATCGATATAATCAACCAAAAAATAACGATAATTCGATATATCGATATTTTTTGCCCAATTTGCAATTAATCATAAAAATTGCCAAAATATTCGAAATTATAAAGCAAATACACCTATTTTTGCCATAAGTTTTATTATTTAAAAAACAGTTTCATGTACCAGAAAAATCAACATCTTCAACAAAACACTTTACTAGTGTAATTACTGTTGCGCAACGCAGTATTAGAGCAGTAACTGAGTAATTTTTGGTTACTGTTTGGCACTGCAGCTGTCCATGCGCAGAGGTGATCCTTGCCACCAGGCGTGCGAATTGCTTAACATAAAAAAACAACAGTTAAAATAACATTATTCAAACCAGCCCCCTAATCGGCGAACACATTTTTGACAAATGATTGCGCCTAGTTGGCATCAGTTGATATCATTCGGGTCGCCCATTGGTCCGTTCGGTCCTAAAGATCCCAACTAGTTGCAATCATTTGACAAAAATGTGTTCGCCGATTAGGGGGCAGTATTTGTCTGATATTGACATCAGGAGCGCTCTTTGTTTGATGTGTGCCCTTTTTAATCTGCTCCAACCATTTGGCATAGCCAAATTTACCACTGAAGCTACCCTTTCAGATGACACTGAAGAAGCTTGACAAATCAAATATTTTAGACCGATATCCGAGAGAATCGGCATGAAATGTTGACAATTTATCCAGAACTTTATTGGATCAGGTTTTCGTTCTAAAAGTGGTTGGTCCTGTCCTGTGTATTCTGCTTCAGTTCACTGGGGACATAGCTACTGCTACCTCTGACGAAGCTATGGTCAGATTTAAGAATTTCTTATGTCTGGGCCAGATAGAGGACCCACTTGCTCTGATGCTGCTTGATCAGGATTTTTATCCGGAGAACGCCGATATTCTGCTTGAATCTTAGCACTAATTTTGGATATAGGATTTGACACAACAATTGGCGAGGTAAAGTGGATAAGCTTGAACCGAGGTTCCAAAATAGTAGCTACTGAGAGAAAAGGATTTCTTTCTAAAGAAGCCAGTTTGTCTTCTACTTTTTTGAGTAAAGCTTTCTTTACAATCAACCCTAAAGAGGTTGATGGAGTTGCTTGATCTGTAACTTGGGTTACTAAATTTGTAAGAGGAATGACTAAGCTTAACGTAACATAATTCGCACCACTTATTTCCTCAGTAGCTTCTTTGAAAAGGCCAAGAAGAGCACTAAAATCCCGTATCGTTATTTTTTTTTTTTTTTTTGTGGCTTTGCCATCGCATTAGCCAATGTCAAGTGAAGGGGAAAGGGTAAAAGTTAGGGAGAACTTAGGACATTAAGGAACGGAACAAAGGAACTTCAAGGATTGGGTTACAAAATATAGATAATATCTAAATTTTAATATCATTATATTGAATATACTGAGATATAATACTATATATATGATAATCATTAGAATACAATAAACAATTTATAGACGTAGGAAAAGGAACATGGATAGATATTAACTGAGATAACATTAATGTACGATCGTATAAGTTACAAGAAAACAAAATGTGATTTAGGTCGCCGTACTCCCCACAGGAGCACGAAGGATCAGAAATGATGTTAAATTTACTAAGGTGTGCTGGTGTACAAGTGTGCCCTAAGCGCATTCTGCAAATTATGGAAGTAGACTTTTTATTGAAATTAAATTTACTAAACCATGGCTTTCTTGGAATACATTCTTGGATTTTACGATAATGCTGACCTTTTGAATTAGAATCACTCCACATCTGATTCCAAGAATCTATTAAATGCTTTTTAGAAATTGAAATTAAGTCTTGTGGATAATTAATATAGGGGAACAAATCACCGCTCGTAACTGCCTCATTTGCCAGTCGGTCTGCCCGCTCGTTACCAGAAATACCGGCATGCCCAGGAATCCAGACAAAAACCAGGTTAATATTTTTGATTCTACATTGAAAAACTTGATTCCTTATTGCGTATATAATTGGAGAATGTTTTTGGGGTCCAAAAGGGAACCTAGATATTGCTTGTAAGGAACTTAAGGAATCGGTAAATATAACCGCCTTAGAGATTTTAGTCAATATCACATATTCTATGGCCCTTAGTATCCCAAAACATTCCCCAGTATATACAGATGATTCTGGCGGTAATTTGATTTTCTGCACAATTTTGTACTGTGGATGGAAAATGCCAACCCCTACGCAGCTACTTGGTTGTTTTGACGCGTCCGTAAAAATGTAATGCCAGTCAGGCCAATTATTTTCAGCAATGTTATTAAACTCAAGGTTTTGATACTGGCCGTCCTTATTCAGGCCTACACAATATTTTATTTCCGGTGTTACTGTAAGAATATTATAGTCATATAGGTACAAAGGCAATATCGGATTACGGTAAGTGGGTGCTTCCAGATTTTTGAATTTATTGTAGCTAATAACAAGACAAGGAGTACTCTTATGTGTCCAATAACTAGATGATTGTACAGCATTAGCAAACTTTTCCAACTTGCTGAGTAGCGGATGATCGTTATATTGTATTATCCGAAAAAAGAACCTATCTGACAGGTATTGTCGACGTAACGCGAGAGGAGGTTCATTACATTCAACTTGTAAACAATTTATCGGACTGGATTTCACAGCCCCTATGATAAGTCGCATGCATTTTGCTTGAATGTTATCTAATTTTTTGAAATCACTAGTATTGCCCGGATGTAGTAAAAAGGTACCGTAGTCCATAACGCTTCTTATTATTCCATTGTAAATTAGTCTTAATGACAAGGGATGTGCACCCCACCATACTCCAGCCAAACATTTAATGATATTTAAATTCCGTTCACATTTGTTGACGATATAGTCGCAGTGCAGTCGACCTGAAAGTTTTTTGTCTAAAATAACTCCCAAAAATGTTGCATGGTCCTTTACTGGTAATGATAACCCAGCGTACAACACATTAAACTGACACTGTGAACGTTTTCTAGAAAATAGAACTACAGAACTTTTTGAAGGAGACAGACTTAGACCATTTATATCCATCCAAATATTGAGATGGGACAATGTTGTTGTTAAAGATGTGCTGAGATTATCGATACATGGTCCAGCGACATACAAAAGTAAATCATCAGCATACTGTAAGATATTAGCGTGATTATCAAGGGATGATTCCAAATCGTATGTATATATATAATATAAAATTGGGCTCAAAACGGAACCTTGAGGTAACCCCTTCCAAACACTTCTTTTTATTGACGTATTCATATCAGGCCCCAGTTCGTATTTAATATATCGTTCCGACAACAAATTCACGATGAAATTATTTAATAAAGCTGGAATATTTAGCAAAAGTATTTTTTGTTGTAAAATAGCTATATTCACATTATCATATGCTCCTTTAACATCTAAAAATGCCGCCATCAATGATTCATTTTTAGAAAGAGCTAACCTAATATCTGTGGTCAATATGGCTATGCTATCTATGGTACTTTTCCCTTTTCTGAAGCCATATTGCATAGACTTCTAGTATATAGACGTGGCATACCTACAGAAAAAACGTGCCATCGTTTGACATTTGTTCGAACATAATATGGCCGCCTCTTTCTAGGGCTGTCACTGTGTATTTGTTTCCAAAGATTTTAATATATTATTATTTTTTATTATTATAATTTTTTAATATAGTCTGTCTGTTATATAATTATTTTAATTCTCTCGTTTTCTATCGGCTTCTTAGATAAAGTACTTATTCATTTATTCATAACGTCACGTCTTTATCCCTTACGGGGTAGACAGAGCTTGAGGTTATAAGAACAAAAGCCACGTTTAGCGCGTTGGTAGGTGCATAGGCATAGATAGAAAATGGAATCAAAATAGTGATGGGTTGCTAACCTCATCGCTTAATGAAATGATTCTTAAACTTGGCCAATTCCCTCGACCGGTTTTTACAGTCTGCATGGGATGAGAAGCAGCATTAGAAAATTCATATTTTACATAATATGCACACATTTCCGCACCACCTATGATTAACTCATAAGTGGTGCGGAAATGTGTGTACTTGGCGCATTTTTATAACGTGGTTTCCCCCGTAGCTATACTCCACGATCTATTGTAATAAAGAAAGTTTGAATTTTGGCTAAGTCAAATGTCTATTTTGATTGGGTTACTAGATAAAAGGGTCCTCTCCCTCCCTCCTCTCAATTATGATCCTTGTTTGAAAGTATCTAAGTGTAATTATATTGTATAGACATTATTAAGTGCAAAAGGTGCAATAATAATAAAATACATTTATATTTTTAAAATATATTCGTTTATTAAACTACTAGCTTCCATAAGCGGGTTCGCCCGCCTTTAAAAGGTGATCTATGACGTCATTTGTATCCCGTCGTCATCATCATCATCATCTCAGCGTTTATCCCGGTTGCATCCGCGGCTTTCGCGTTGGAGCCCAGGGTCCGCTTTCCTGCCCATTCTCCTTCATTTCGCACGATCTTTAGCATCCTGTGGTAAGAGCTTGTTGGCACGCATGTCATCTCTTACAACGTCAAGCCAGCACTTCTTTGGTCTAACCCACTTGTTCCGGCCCGGCGGAGGCGCCATGGCAAGACATTTGTTACCCACGTAACATGCCGCTTGCACAATGTTCTTGCATGTGGTAAACATGTATTATATGTTCTTCTTCTGTTTGAATCTATAAACAAAAGATAAAATCAATATCTATTATCAAAATAATTGAGTAGATAGATAATTAAATTATTTTTATTTAAAATATCATATTTCTTCCTTTAAAGTGACAAATTAAAAAAAATATTTTAAATAAAAATAAAACCGCCTTCAAAACACACCCAATAATAGATAATTGAAATCGGTGCTAAACCAAGTACATATGTTGGTCCCCGCTACACCCTACGCATCTAACATATTGGCACCGACTTTGAAAGCTGTTTTATTTTTATTTAAAATAATTTATTTCTTCATTTTAAGCGAAATAGTTAAAATTCCCTATCTCAAAAACTACTGAACCGATTTTGATGAAACTTGCAGTATTCACTAAGTTGAACAATGTCTAATATATAAAAAAGAATACCGAAATCGGACTAATAGTTCCAGAGATATGCGAACACAAACATAAAAACATACATACATATTTACATACTACACTTATACAATTCGGCACATTTGTTCAAACGCTGATATAGACTAACATATCCGAAAACAAGGCATTTTTGAAAATATTACATACATAACAGTTCGAAATGAAAACCTCCTTTTTATGAAGTCGGTTAAAAAAAATTTTGGACAACCCTAACATATGTCGGCAAATTACGTAAACAAATAAACATTTACAATATAGAGAAACGTGCTTATATAGTGTAAATAAGTGTGTATTTAGTAATTTAACGACTAATAAGTAATCATGGTTCATTTTAGTTTGAAAATTAGAATGATAAATGGTGATTTAGCTAGAAAAGAGGTAACTAACCTATGAAACGTCAATTGAGCTTGATTTCTGTTGTTTCTGGCACCACACATAACAATACAGCACGCAGGCATATTAAGTAATAGTTTTGTCACACGGTACACTACAAATCCACTTTAAAATGTCTTGTATATTATCAAAAAAAATAATTTTCGTTAAGTTACGTATCCCGTTGACAGCACAACTACCACGAAATTGTAACCTAAGATGGCCGGCGTTGGCACGCTGCCAACAACTGTCAGTTCATTTTAATAGTGTTACCATAATTCCGCAGTAACAAAAATATATTTGTCTCTTTTGCCAAATGCAAATGTATTGTTGAAAAAAAGAGACAAAATAAGATATTACGGTTTTGTACCCTAAATTACATATATATGTATAATGAAAAATTGTATAGCTTGACAACAGCATCTCCTTATATTTCTATCTCAATGCCATATTGACTGTTTGACAGCAAATTGTTATGTTCAATGTACCATTCTAACCTATTTTTAATAAGATGCTCTGTAATTTTACATAAAACTGTTGCGAGTGCAATGGGGCGATAAGAGGATGGGTCAAGCTTAGGTTTATTTGGTTTCAGTAGAAGAATTAACGTTTGAGTACGCCATGACTGTGGGATGTTCCCAGTGATAAACACAGTATTAATTAGGGATAAAAAATACTCGAGAGTTTGGTCATTGAGTTGAGCTACAAAGGAATAGGGGATGCCATCCTCGCCAGGAGACGAGTCCTTCAGTTTGGAAAGGACACCTTTCAATTCATACATAGTCAAAGGTGAATTTAAATCAAAACTATTGTTATTATTACTTGTAGGTTGAAAAGTCAGGGAGAGAGATGTGGTTAAAAAATTATTATAAACAAACTGTTCAGGGACATAAGGTGGGGCTAAACGGTCCATGATTTGTTCTGCCAAATCTGGAGATACCTTATTTTGTTGGGGGTCGGAAAATGCCGACCTAAACCTTCTAATATTTTGCCACACAATGGTTGGATTAACATTAGGACAAATAGAAGTACAGAACCTTCTCCATCCCTCAAACTTCTTAACTTTCAAAAAATCTTTAGTTTTATTTGCTATGTAAACATAATTATCCCAATTTGCATCTGACATATCGGAACAGTACAGTGTCTCTGCCCCTTTTCGCTCCCTAACTGCAGCAGTACACTCATGATCCCACCATGGTGGTGAGGGTATTCTATCAGAACGAATGTTTTTAAGAGGAAAAGTTTCATCCCCTGCCTCTATTAGTAATTTTGCAAACAACTCTGAACAAACTGTAACATTAGAGTGACATAATTCAGGCAAGTTTAGAACCCTTTCCTCTACCCTTTTCTTGAATTCAAACCAATCAGCATCTTTTAATTTGTATTTCAGCCGAGGAACTTTCACCTGCTTTGGAGGTTTGCTGAAAGGAAAACTTATAATAATAGGGAAATGATCTCCACCATGTGTAGAATCAAGAGTATCCCAAGTAAGGCTAGCAGCTAAATCCGGAGTACTGATGGACAAATCAATGGCACTTGGTCTATGGTTTGGTCTTGTAATCCTTGTTGGCAGACCAGAGTTTATTATACAAAGATTATGAGAATCAATCAATTCTAATAAACGCTCACCGTTTGAACATGTAAAAGAGCAACCCCAAGACATATGGTGGGAGTTGAAGTCCCCTAAACATATGAATGGCTTTGGTAAGATATTAAACAGATTATCTATTTCATTTAAAATCTCAATTGTTGGACGAGCAAAATATATAGATACATAACATATATTATTTACTTTTACAGCAATTGCAGAAACATCAGTAGAAAAGGCAGGAAGAGAAAGAAGAGAAAAGGAAAGAGAATTTTTAATGAGTATGGCGACTCCACCATACCCATCAGCCCTATCAGCTCGAACACAGGAGAAGCCCGAGACCCTAAACAAGGAGTTAGGCTTCAACCATGTCTCTTGGAGAGCTATAACAAAAGGATCATAGTTATTTATGAGATCAATTAATTCATGTTTTTTATTGTTGAGACTTTGGCAATTCCATTGAATCACCTTGGACCTGGGATCCATTGTAAAGATTGTTAGATTTATATAATTCATCTATTATTATAGCAACGTTGGACGGTGAAATGGTTTTTGACTGTGATAATAATTTTATTAAAAATTGTATTATATCTGAAAATTTAGTTTCATCATTTTCCTTATTTTTAAAAATTGGTTGGTTTTTAGGAAGAGGGGGATTTTTAATTATTTCATTATGAGCAGCCATGTCACATGATTAACCCATTTTGGGCAGGGATCTGGGTTGTAAAAATATTGTTTTCTTATATGATTGCTTATTAGGACTACGGGGGGATGGAGAAGGGTAGTTCTTGTGTTGTGAAGAGACTGTTGGTGCTGTAGACAGCAGAGCATCAGCATATGATATTTTATTAATTGGAGGATGTAGTTTGACAGCCTCCATATATGATATGCAGCTTTTACTCATCGTCTCTTTGATGCTTCTTTGCCTATTATATTCTAAGCACTTTCTACTTGTTGCTTCATGGTGACCCTTACATAAGCAGCACCAATAGTCTTCTTCATCAATATCACAAGAGTTACCCGAATGCTGCTCACCACATTTATAGCACTTTGGTGATGAACGACATTGGGACTTAACGTGACCATATCTGCAGCAGTTATAACATTGTACTGTCGGGTAGATGTATAAGTCGACTAGTAAAGCAGTATAACACATATAAATCCTGGTTGGTAAAACCTGACCATCAAATGTAAACACCACAGTTCCTGTGTTCTCAAACACTGTGCTTCCAGCAATCATCATTTTCTTTTTTAAAAGTCTTACCTTTAAAATTGCACCACATCCTATAGGGACAGTCACATTTTCCAAAATTTCCTCTTCGGACCATTCTTTTGGAACACCTCTTACTACTCCCATTCTAGTCACATTAAATGTAGGAATGAATGTTTTGTAACCTACATCATGTACAGTCTGATTAATTAGAAATGCATTAGCATCATCATGAGTTGTGAAAGCCAAGGTTATACGATTACGCCCTATACGTTTTAGACTGCCATTTACTATATTTTGAATATTGTGTTTTTTAAGGAAACGGCCGAAAGTAACGGGGTGCAGGGTTGTACCATCATTTTGTTCAGAAGTCTTTTTTTGTACGTGAATAATATACGGAGAGGCGTCATTTTTCTCATAATGAGTGCGGCCGACTGGCACACGGGCATTATTATCATTGACCTTGGAATCAGATGTGGAAAGGGGTTGTGTGGGAATTGGTAGTACCGGCGGCTTTTGAGACTGCGAGCTATTGTGAATGTGAGTCAAGTTCATGTTGTGCTTAATGTGTGTCTGTGTTGTGTTGGTGTCATGTTGGTTTTGTATCTGTGAGAACGAATTTTTTTCAGTCCAGATAACATCATCATTATTAGCCTTCTCTAAGTTTATAGCATCATTAAGAGCATTATTGCATAAACAATCATTTGGACCCTCTTTCTTTTTTGACCCCTGCCTTCTTTTTTTCTTATTACAGGTTCGGCAGATTGCGCGGGAATATTGCCTTTTTCTACTTGGATTTGTTCCCTCCGCAACTGAGCCATCAGTGTCCATGGACGACTCAAAAGCGGCTTTACAAAGAGCGTCCATACGAGTTTGTTGTGTGCCATCTATTGTAACATAGTTAGACACGGGCGGAACAGTTCCACCCGGGTCGTCGGGCGGGTCGCCCATATTATAATATCAAATTAAATGACTTACCAATATATAGAGGAGATTATGTACACTGAATATATAAAATATACAACTGAATCTACAAAAATATACAATTAAAACTACTATACCACAATCCTTTACTATTTAAAATTAATTTACAAAATTATTGAAAGAAAAATTGAACCGCGACGTTTTCCCGCCCTTTTCGTTCCTCTATTCCCGTATCGTTATAGACTGTAATTTTTGTTTGTGTTTGAAGCAAAGAAACTAAACCCGTACAGCCTACTGCATACCTATTCTTTTTCTAAATTTAAGAAAAATATGAAATTTGGTCAAATACTTGATGTGACGCATGAGCATACAGGAGAGCTTTGAAAATATATCGATTTTGATATTTGAAAATAAATATCGAAAATCGATATATCGCGGGAAAATTTTCGCCGATAAATATCGATATTTTTCTGAAAAAATATCGATATTTTGATATATAGCTGTTTTGCCCATCCCTTATTAACTTGTAACTCAAAAGCCTGTGTTTAGTATGAAAACTACAATAATTTAAAAAGTTAATAATATGCCAGAGTGCCATTTAGGGATGGGCAAACGGAAAAAATATATCGATATTTATCGTATCGATATTTTTCAGATATATCGATATAATCACCCAAAAAATATCGATATTTCGATATGTCGATATTTTTTGCCTAATTTGCAATTGATTATAAAAATAGCCAAAATATTCGAAATTATAAAAAAATACACCTATGGCAGTTTTGACATAAGTTTTATTATTTAAAAAACCGACCAAGTGCGTGTCGGACTCACACACAAAGGGTTCCTTACCATTGATTTTTGAAATTAAAGGATTTAAGTTATTTGTATGAAAGATTACGCGGTAATAAGAGGTTTGCGATTTACGAGGTATTAACAAAAACTACTTACTAGATCTCGTACAAAACAATTTTTGTTGATAGTTTTTATAGTAATGTACATCATATGTTTTCATAGATTTTTCATTTTCTTATTTTAGAAGTTAGAGGGGTGGGGGGGTGAGACCAACTTTTTTCCAAACTATTCTAACTATTGCAAACTATTCGGTTTAGAAAAAAAAATATATTTTAGAAACCTCGATATCATTTTTGATGACCTATCCATAGATACCCCACCCCACACGTACTTATGTGGTAGATGAAAAAAAAATTGAATTTCAGGTCCAAGTATGGGGAGCCCCAATATTTATTATTATTATTGCATCAAAATCTTAATGCGGTTCACAGAATACATCTACCTACCAAGTTTCAACAGTATAGCTCTTATAGTTTCGGAAAAAAAATAGCTGTGACATACAGACGGACAGACGGACAGACAGACATGACGAATCTATAAGGGTTCCGTTTTTTGCCATTTGGCTACGGAACCCTAAAGAACAGGTTCATGTACCAGAAAAAATCAACATCTTCAACACAACACTTTGCTAGTGTAATTACTGGGTATAGGAGGCCTAAGAACTGTCGCGCAGGGCAGTATTAGAGTAGTAACTGAGTAATTTTTGGTTACGGTTTGGCAATGCAGCTGTCCATGGGCAGAGGTGACGCTTGCCATCAGGCGTGCGAATTGCTTGATATAAAAACAACAGTAAAAATAACATAATTCATACCAGTATTTGTCTGATATTGACCTCAGGAGAACTCTTTGTTTGATGTGTTCCTCTGTTAATCTGCTCCTACCATTTGGCACAGCCAAATTTACCACTAAAGCTACCCTTTCAGATGACACTGATGAAGCTTGACAAATCAAATATTTTCGACCGATATCCGAGAGAATCGGCTTGAAATGTTGACAATTTACCCAGGACTTTATTGGATCAGATTTTCGTTCTAAAAGTGGTTGATCCAAATACTGCTTCAGTTCACTGGGGTCACAGCTACTGCTACCTCTGACGAAGCTATGTTCAGATTTAATAATTTCTCATGCCTGGGCCAGATATAGGACCCACTTGCTCTGATGCTGCTAAATCAGGATTTTTATCCGGAGAAAGGTGTCCTCTACCCCGATGTTCTGCATGAATCTCAGCACTAATTTTGGATATAGCATTTGACACGACAATTGGCGAGGTAAAGTGGATACGCTTGAACCGACGCGAGGGTCCAAAATAGTAGCTACTGAAAGAAAAGGATTTCTTTCTAAAGAAGCCAGTTTGTCTTCAACTTTTTGAGTAAATCTTTTTTAACAATCAACCCGAAAGAGCTTGGTTGGGAGTTGCTTGATCTGTAACTTGGGTCACTAAGGTCCGTATTACAGAACGTCGCTCAAAACTGAGCTTGAGTTTTGAGTGACGTTCTATAATACGGACCTTAATTTGTAAGAGGAATGGCTAAGCTTGACGTTACATAATTCGCAACACTTATTTCCTCAGTAGCGTCTTTGAAAGGGCCAAGAAGTGCACTAAAATTCAGTATCGCATAGACTATAATTTTTGTTTGTGTTTGAACCAAAGAAACTAAACCCATACTACAGCCTACTGCACTCCTATTCTTTTTCTAAAATTAAGAAATCGGATTGGTCAAATACATGATGTGATGCATGAGCATACATCAGAGCTTTGAAAATATATCGATTTTGATATCTGAATATAAGTATCGAAAATCGATATATCGCGGGAAAAAATATCGCCGATATAATATATCGTTATTTTTCTGCAAAAATATCGATATTTTGATATATCGATATTTTTTGCCCATCCCTAGTGCCATTGTCACTTGAGGGCTGTCAATAATGGCTCAAAGGTCTTAGCAACCAAGCCAAAAACTCCAAAAAAAAAAAAAGGGCTGTCTATAGTGTTGTGTCACTGTCAATATAAAATTCAAAATTGTGACACAGCATTGAGGAGATATTTTTGACTTTTTTAACTGTATTTACCTTTTCTTTCCAATATTTCGACTATTTTTGTAGCTTCCAGTTACTGCTATATATACTTTACTGCTAGTTTTCATATCAGCTAACTGTAAATTCTTTTAGAGCCTTTTGTATACTTGAAGTAAACAAACCGAAAAATGAAAATATCAGAGGTAAACAGCTACTTGATGAATCTATCACTCAACACAACTTCTCTCTTGGTCAGTTATAATTGCTAAAGTTTAAAGTTGTAAAATATTTTACATTGTAAAACCTACCACATGATAACATAACCTCTACACACAAATTTATATTTTTTTAAATATTTGGTTAGGTTTTATTAGTAAAAAGCTTTCAATAATTATAGTGGTATCAAGAAAATGTCTGCCTGTTAACATTCTCCAATTTTTTTAACCACATTTTTTTACATAATGTATATTTCAGCTTCCAGGGGATGAGGACTCTGGCCCAACATGCAGAACCTATGTATTTCAAAATGAGAGTCACACTTTAGGAAATGCCTTAAAATGTATTATAAACAGATAGTAAGTATTTTAAAACCCATTATTGTATTATTGAATATAAAGCAATTTGTTCCAATAACTGAAGTGAATCTTCAGTGTTAGCAACGTTGGCATATTGGCAATGGAGTAAGCTCCATTTCCATGAGTTGTGTCATGATCACGGGCAGTAACTATACCCTTTGGGCCTTATTTATTTATTTTGCTCCCCTTATGGCTTAATGATGTTTTTTTGCTGGCACTCTTCCACATAGATGGCGTAATTTTCTGTACAAAATTTAATACCACCATCTCTAGCTGGTGGCCTGTAGCATTTTGCCCCTCTCGCCACCCTATTGTTACGGCTACGGGAGAGGGTTGAGACGGGCTAAACCTATAGCCTGTGGTAGGCTATAGGTTTAGCCCGTCTAGGTTCAAAGCCATGGTCATTATATGGCATGACTTTTATATATGTATAAAGGTAATCTGTGCACTGACTGCTTTACTTTACATAGTTATTTTTACCACCACTGCTGTAAATAAATGTTTTCCATATTGAGGAAACCAGCATGTCCTTGAACCAAAAGTTGGAAACAATGTGGCATCTAACTAACAATCCTGTGTAAAAATTACAGCCCAATCTCTAGAGAGGTGACCAAGTAGTAAGAACATTCAAAGACGATTATACTATTTCATTTAACAACCAATATGGCATGAATAAGGCTCAAACATTAAAAATTTAATTATTATCTGTAAGAAGGAACTAATGAAAACAATTTTGTCCACAGTGAAGATGTAGATTTCTGCGGCTACACAGTACCACATCCAGCAGAATCAAAAATGCAGTTCAGAATACAATCAAAGGAAACACCAGCACTAGAAATACTGAAAAGAGGTTTGAAGGATTTAGAAAAAGTATGTGACCACACAATAGATTTATTTGAAAAAGAAGTAAAAGATTTTAGCAAAATGTAAAATACAGTTTTATTACCCTTTCCCTTTAGATGAATAGGTAGATGTGTGTATTATCTTCTACTGCCTGTCCCCAAAATCTATGTGCCGTACAACTGCCTGTTTCTAACCAGTCAATCACTGGGGTATGTACAACTTTCTAAAGTATAATAATTTAAAACATAATTATATATTTCTGCTACAATAATGCGCGATAGGTATGTTATAGGCATTATTGTTTTATATAACTACGACACGGTTGGGGTGCAGTGGTTGGAGCGATCGACTGCTGCACTGCATGTCGCGGGCCCCGGAACCTAATATTTATATGACCTACAACTACTTGTTCTGGGTCTTGTTTTTTGTGTACCTATCTATGTGAGTTTATGTTTGTAAACGTATCCGCGCATGTTACAAGAGAAATTCTCCTAGGGTGGGGAAGTTTAAAAAAAAAATGTAAAGTTCCACTCTGCTATTACATATTTTATTTGCTAGCCAGCACCCTAATTACGTAACACATTATTACTATCAGTTGAAATCATTTCGAAGCATATGGTGATATGGCTAATCCATTGCTCTATATGTTCGAAAACGTGTCTGCTCAACAACTTAACGCAATGAAGTTGAACTCTCAAAATGAAACCCATTGCTATTCATACGTGTGTGTTAGTGTATTACCCTGCAGCCCCCTAATCGGCGAACACATTTTTGTCAAATGATTGCGACTAGTTAGGATCAATTGGGATCGTTCGGCCCGCCATTGACAGTGAGTGGCAATCATTTGACAAAAAGTGTTTGCCGATTAGGGGGCTGGTCAAACGATAAGGTTCATAGAACATAAGTTACCTATTTGCTGTGTGTTAATAAGTCTTAAAAGACTAAGGTCCGTATTACAGAACGTTACTCATAGACTCAAGCTCCACTTAAGTCTCGTTTCAAGCCATTTGATTGGTTGAAACTAGTTTTATGTAATGTTTAAGCAGAGATCAATGCTTGAGTTTCCTTCTGAAACGCAAGCAATGGCAATCAAATGGCTTGAAACGTGACATAAGTAAAGCTTGAGTTTTGAGTGACGTTCTGTAATAGGTACGGACCTTATAGTCCTATCGAGCATTATTGTAGCAGCAGAAAAGAAACAAGAATAGGTAAGTAGGTACCTACCTACCCGAGAATTATGTAGTTAGGTAGGTACCTACCTATACCTACACAGAACTGCACTCATTTAGATCTCAATTCTTTTTTCACACCATACCTATCATAACATTTTTGCGTTACTTGTTTCTGTTGGATAGGTAGCTTTCACAGGAATCGTCCAGTGAATGACAATCAGACATCACGTAGGTAGCTATTTTGTTGAAGTCAATTATAAAATACTCTTCTGCCACAACAAAACTATTAGGATACATTTTCGATTTGATAGACCTGCGTCCAAAGTACTGACCACCTCGGGATTTTTTAAGGTTTTTACCTAAAGGTCAAACTAGCGGATTAGGTAGGTAGGTACCTAGGTACGTAAAAACTAATAAAGGCTCATAAAAGAGATAGTTCAACCATGTTAAGTAGAACAGTCGCTTTATAGTGAGCCAACTATCAAAGTACTTTTATTTCATAACTAGCTTTCCGCCCGCGGCTTCGCCTGCGTGGAGTTCGGTTATATCGCGCTTTTTAGATTTCCCTCGGGAACATCATATTTTTTCGGGATAAAAGATAGCCTATGTTCTTTCTCAAGGGTCCAAAGATTGTCTGTGCCAAATTTCATCAAAATCGGTTGAGAGGTTTAAGCGGGAAAGCGTAACAGACAGACAGACACGAGTTACTTTCGCATTTATAATATTAGTATGGATGAACCACCTTTTTTTAGCTTCTAATGAGAGAATGGAGTATAGATGAAATAAAATTGCCAGAATAAGATGGTTAAGACATTTATTTTTAATTTAATAAAACTGTCTAGGCCTTGAACTCCGAGTAAGGCGACTTGGTCAGAGGGATGTCCCTCCACAAGTCAGGAGTAAGGTAGGCATAGGTCTTGGCAATAGCCGCATAGGTGGCCTTAGCAAAGTTTCCAAGGGTGCCAGTGGAGCCACGTGCTGAAGTGTAGCAATCCTGGACACCAGCCATCTGAAGGAGCTTCTTGGGGACTGGAGCAGACACAATACCAGTACCACGAGGAGCAGGGATCAATCTCACAGTGACAGAACCACACTTTCCGGTGACCTGAAAGTAGAATACAAAAATAATTAAAATCTTAGGACATAAAGATTAATATTTTTAAAGTTTTGAGAAAAGTAAAATCAGACGCATAAACACTTCACTAACTTCACTGGACAACCTCAGGGGATACCACGAATGAAATATCAGTATCATCATTAAAATTATGTGAATAGATATTGGTAAGTAGATTTAAAATAGTTAAAAATTAAAGTTACCTTGCAGGGAACAGTGTGGGGCTTGCCGATCTTGTTACCCCAGTAACCTCTGCGTACTGGCAGAACAGACAGCTTGGCAAGGATGATGGCACCACGGATGGCAGTGGCTACTTCCTTGCTGCATTTCACCCCCAGACCAATATGTCCATTGTTGTCTCCGATAGCCACGAAGGCCTTGAAACGAGTACGCTGACCAGCACGGGTCTGCTTCTGTACAGGCATGATCTTGAGGACCTCGTCGTTAAGAGAGGGGCCCAGGAAGAAATCGATGATCTCGAATTCTTTGATGGGTAAAGAGAACAGGTAGATGCTCTCAAGTTTGTCGATCTTTCCCTCACGAACTAGACGACCGAGCTTGGTTACGGGCACCCATTCTTTCTGGTCTTCCTTGCCGCGTCCACGGCCGCGACCACGACCACGTCCACGGCCACGAGGACCACCACGGCCTCTATCGCCACCTCGAGACCCAAAGCCGCCGCGAAAACCGCCACGTCCACCGGCTGGAGCAGCGTCCGCCATTCTGTAAGCGAGGTTATAATATAAGACACGTGGTAGTCATTCTACACAAAAGCCTGCTTTCTTTGTGAATAAAGCGCGTTAAGATCATCGCTCTGTAAAAACTATGGTTAATAATACAAATTAAGTACTAGGTTTCGTTCCCATCCCATCGTGAAAATTAAAAGCCTGAAACCGCGTGGGGATTTCGTACTATTGTAATATTACACAACATCCACTATAACTAGATATTAAAATAGTTGGTGATTAGATTATTTTGAATGATGCATACCAGAACTATTCAACGAAAATATATCACAGAAAAGTAATAAATTAAAACTTACGTTGAACTGTGAGCGCAGTGAGACAGTCAAACACAAAATGGCCGAAGAATTTGCGTTTTTGACTTTCGTTTTGTTTCTGGCTCGGTCAGCGTTTTTAGTCTATGGTTCCTCTTTTTTTTTTCATTAACACCTGGTAGTTTTAGGAGGCCCCTAGAAGATCATTTATATTGTGCAATATTTATCGATTAGGCTAAATATTGAAGACCGTGCAATAATTGGACAACAGTTTGAGCTAGTTTAATTTTCATTCCCTTGACAAGTCGGAGGCCATGGTTTCCCATGGCCCCCGGCGTGCGCCGGTGCCGGGATCACATATCGTGGTCAGTGGGGCCCGGATAGCTGTCGAATGCACCATGAAGTATCTGGGATTGGTGCTCGACAGCCGATGGGAATTCGGACCCCACTTCCACCGGCTGGCGCCGAAGCTAATGGGTGCAGCAGGCGCGTTGACAACGTTGCTTCCCAACATGGGGGGCCCGAGCGCCGCCTGTAGGCGGTTGTAAGTGGGAATCGTGCGATCCATGGCCCTGTGTGGGCGATGGACCTGACGGCCGGAACACTCGCCATTCTGCGCAAGCCGGAGAGGGCGATGGCCGTCAGGGTCGTCCGCGGGTATCACACGATTTCCTACAAAGCGGGTTGCGTCCAGGCCGGATCCCCGCCTTGGGACCTAGAGGCGAAAGTACTCGCGTCATTGAACCGATAACGCGAGGAAGAGCGGACACGGGGCTTCAGTCCGGCGCAGCGGCAGATCGAGCTACGCCGAGAGGAGCTCCGTCAGGTCCTGGTGGTGGACTGGCGGCAGAGGGTCATGCGCCCTACCGCCTCGCTACCGTCGAGGCGATCCGGCCAGTAATCGACGACTGGCTCGGGAGAAGGCACGGCTCCCTGTCGTTCAGGGTGACGTAGGTACTGTCGGGGCACGGCTGCTTCGACAAGTACCTGCGTCGCTTAGGCAGGGAGTCGGACGCTCGGTGCCACCATTGCGTCCAATGCGGGGAGAACACGGGGCAGCACACGCTCTCCGAGTGTGTAGCTTGGGAGGAGCAGCGCTGTGTCCTCACAAATAAAGTAGGAGGCGACCCGTCGCTGCCAGCAGTAGTGCGGAGGATGGTCGGTAGCGCAGTGTCGTGGGACGCAGTGGTGTCCTTCTGCGAGGACGTGATATCGCAGAAGGAAGCTGCGGAACGGGAGAGGGAGATCTCAACTCCCTTCCCGGGCCGCAGAAGACGCACCGGGCGTCGAGGAAGGGCGGATAACGCCCTCTTCCGCCCCCCATGAATGGGTCCAGGGGCGAGGGACATGGGGAAGTCCCCGCCCCCTATTCGATGGATCCCGAGGCGGAGGTGTACGCAAGTGTCGGCGCGCGCCTCTGAGGTGATGCACGGGGTAGTTTAACACCCCACTACCCGTGCAGGAGACGAGGCCCGGACAAACCGGGCCAGCACGAAAGTGTGGGGCCGTGGAAGAATTTAGACTCCCACGGTCCCACGCGCGCTCGTGATAGAAGAGACACCGGGGTGGTTTTAGTCAGTAAAAGTCTGACAGACCCCGTCGCCCACCCCAGGACGGCTGGCCTATGAGGATTTCCACCCGGAAAAAAAAGAAGTTTAATTTTCATTGTACCATATTTTTGCATTGCATCATGTAGGTTCATACGCAATATTTTTAGTGTTTCATCTTGACGTGGAGTACACGTGTACGCGGGCGCGCTCGTCAAAATGGCGGGAAATGAGAATCTAAAAGTTAAGGAAAGAGAGATTATCGTCGAATGTATCCAATTATACAGAGAATTACCGTCTCTGTGGAATGTCAAGAACAAAGAATATCATGACCGCGATAAAAAAAAATGCTGGTCCACTGCTGAACAAAGGCCTCCCCCAAGGCATTCGTCGCTTTGGAGGGGTTTGCCATAATCCCCACGCTTGGCAGATGGGGAGAAGCGCTGCTGCCTGCTTCCCTGGTGAGAATTTCCTTAGTCGCCTCTTACGACACCCACGGAAGGATATGGATTGGTACTATTCTAAGCCCGGTACTACACGGGCCAAATAACATCACGTCTTTTAAAAGATTTTCGTGAGTGTATTTCTGTGTTTTCTTGTACCACTCTTCACACCAGCGACGTATTCGTTTACGTTTAATCATAAGCAACAACACTAAAGCTGCATCTTGTTCCGACATGTTGCTTCAACTGAACACGAAAACATTGGGCACTTCGTATTTTTGTACAATGTAATTGATCGTTTGGATGCAAAGCATCTTTCAATCTTATTGTACATCATCAACCTTTTTTTGTCGTCCCACTGCTGGGCACAGGGCTCCTCTCATACAGAGAAGGATTGGGCGTAATCACCACGCTTGGTCAATGCGGGTTGGCGAGTCCAGCTTTCCTCAAGATGTTTTCCTTCACCTTCAGTCATTGGTATCCAAGATATACCTACTTAGAAAGTACATATAACTTTAGAAAAGTTACATTGGTACTTGCCTGACCTGGAATCGAACCCATACTCATACTTGAGAGGCTGGTGTTTTAACCACTAGGCCACCATGACTTTTAATTAAGAAGTGCTTTTCACTTATTGTACAATAAAATATATTGCACAATGTAGGTCTAGGGTCGACATGTGACTTCTACCACAGTAGAAAGAAGAACTGTAAAACATCTTCATATATACGAGCCGCTCTCGGTTTGAATGTATGCGTGCGCGCCGTGCGCCGTGTCGGTACGCGATTTCACGCACACGCTGGCATAATACAGTGTGGATTAACGTGGGAGCAGTACGAGCTGTGCCGTGTGACTGTGAGCACGCGCGTAAATTACATGAGCGCTCGCGTTCCTCAACTCTCGCCGGCCACTTACCATAATATTAATCATTACGATTATTACGAGTATCATGACTTCAAAAGGGGGAAAAAGATATTGTAGTGTTTTCGGGTGCCTCAATAACGATTTCGCAAACCCGGACTTATCATTCTCCATAGGAAGTATGATATATGATTTATGAAGTATGTACTTACATACTGAACCAGAAATGTAAGTACCTACTTATACCTAACTTAAATCTTATTGGAAAATGTGATATATGTATTGTTTGTTTCACAGTTTATTTGCTTAATTAAGAGCGTACCCGAGTCGCATTTTTCCATATAATTGTATTCCCAGATTTACTTCCTGAATATTATGCTTAAAGTTAAGTTTATTTTAAAAAGCCCAGTTTTACTGTAAAACAGAGTATTGAGTACGAAATATCTTTTAAGTAAACGTATTTGTCGCATATAGTATAATAAGGACAATTTCACAATAATCAATATTGCAAATTACTATTAATTTTTTCTATTTTCTTATGTGTTGTTTGATCCAAATATGGCGTCTTAATCATAATATTAAGTTAATAAAATTATAGTAAAATGTGACCGACTGACGCTTAGGTTTGCGTAGAATTTTATGTATAACATTATAACCTTTAATCCCTCCGACGCGCGCGTCGACAACAGCAACGCGAGGTGCTCTTAATAGCGAGCGGCGCCTTTGTTGCATTTGAGCTACCTGATGCTATCCGATTATATAAACAAACATTACACAGTACCCATATAAACAATCATTATAATTGTACCTCAGAAACTAATGAGGCTAAAAAGCTTTGCGGTTTTATTAAAGTAAGGTATCATTATCACAGATCACTTAAAATTTATCATTATTTACGAGCTTTAGAATATAATTTAGTACACTTAAGTAGTCTTAAAAAATTTCTCGGTATCAAATTTGTAACTTATTATAATAAATGTTATGTGAATAAAGGCTTTTTATTTTTACTAAATTTATAAATTGGTAAAATATTCAATCATAATATGCTTTTTATTACATAAATTTAGATCAAAGTGACAACCCTGGGGTTTAACGCAAGAGTAGGCAAATAACTCTGCGGGCGACCTTAGATAATCTACTGTTCTCTGTCTACTGTGCTTCTACCAACCCGTATTGGATCCGCGTCGTTAATTACGACACTTTCCCTCTCTCAGAGAGGAGGCCTGTCTCCCAACTGTGAAAACAACATAGGCTGATGATGCTAGGACTGTATGAGTTAGGTTATATTTTCGTAGCTAGGGGCTGACCAGGTAGACGGCTGCCGGGGCTACAGGTTTCAGACGGGTACAAAATCAAATCAAATCCTTTATTTCAAATAAACCAGTTACAGGCACTTTTGAATTGTCAGAAGGTCGGTCAGTCAATAAGATGAAGCTAGTTGCCCATTCCAAAGAGTAGGTAGGTACCTATGGAGAAGAACGGGCAAGAAACTCCATGGACACTCTTTTAAATTTTCAAGCTATTGTTACAAATATTTGATTAAGTACATCATTCATGTTGAAATCAACCGTGTGAGAACGATGCAGAAATATATTGTACGCTGAGAGCGTCCATTATGGAAAACACACAAAAATCAATTCAGAAATTAAAATACGCCGTGGCAGCTAAGAGATGACCAGTCCCCTCCGACGGCGTCCGTCCACGAACAAGACTTATGGATCAGCATCATTCAGCTCAACCATATCGAAGGGAACCCAATGACCCAACACACACGCCACCATCAGCGAGACTTTTGATCACTCAAATGTCACATACTCTCAACAGCCAGAGCACAATCAAGTCAATAAAAAAAGACTAACCCAACAAATAAATGCCTTACAGCAGTTACAGCACATTCGTACATTGTGCTCACACGTTTGCCATGCAATTACACAATGCTAAGAAATTGAATCTACACAATGATAAGATAGTTTTTTCCAAGGTTCAGCAGCTACAACAGTGTTCCCGAATCTGTGGAAAGTTTAGCTTCTGTGTAGCTGTACAAGTGCCGAACACCTCTGTCAGCGATACAATTCCGTAACGTACATTAAGCTTGGCTACATAACATAGTGTGTACTGGCTTAGAGTAAAAAAAACAAACGTTTACAAATTAAAACTACAAGAGGAAAAATCAAAGAACATTCAGTGTATAGAAATCGGACGCAGCTCAAGCCCAAGCCTTTTTGTCCTCAATATAATCCTTCACACTATAAAATGCTTTCTGACACAACTTACGTTTAATGAAGGATTTGAATTTATTCAGGCTCAGATCTTGAACCACCTCTAGAAGTCCATTGTAAAAATGTATACATTGGCATCTGAAAGAGCCACCTATTTTCTTGAGCCTTGTTGTAGGTACAATAAATTTGTGCCTGTTCCTAGTATTTATATTATGGACATCACTGTATTTTTTAAACAATTTTATATTTTTATGAGCATACAAAAGATTTTCATAAATATATTGAGACGGCACGGTCAGTACATTAATCTCTTTAAATTTTTCTTTGAGAGAGTGTCTCGGACTTAATTTATAAATTGCACGAACACTTTAGAAACCCATAGCCTGAGAAGTCTGAGAACCACCGTTAGGGCGCAGACGACAGCACTTTAAAATACTATAATGTCTTATTATAGTTATTATTTGTTCGCCACCCTAAGTAATATAATTCATTAATAAGAGCGAAGTAAATTAAGGCCTTGCGAGCAGTGGTGGCGTAGTGGCCTCAGCCGCGACTTACATGTTGTAGGTCGTAGGTTTGAACCCCGTCAGGCAATTTAATTTGTGTAAATTATTTCATCACCACTGCTCTCAATAAATAGCTCTGGTCGTGCAATAGTTCTTGATGCACCAGTATCTAATGTGAAACTGCATGACTTACCATTCAGTTCTCCTTCTATAATGAGACTGTTTCCGTCACCTACTTGTGATACTCTTATAATGGGGGCTTCGTGACGTCCAGCCAGTACTCGCCCCATAGCCCTGGCTGTTCTTAGTTTAAATCCTCGGCTTCCACCTGTGTCCCAGAAGTACTTCTTCCCTTAGACTTCCTGGGACAATTGATCCGAATATGCCCCTTTTCGCCGCACTCATAGCAGGTTGGTCCTTGTCGGGTTTTTATTGGTGCGGTGACCTCACGAATACGGTGCTGTTTTCGGCCGTCCTGGCGTACTGCTTCCACCTCCAGAGCGTATGTCAAGGCTGCCTTTAGGGTCTGATGGTGACCCAGACGAACTGCAGCTCTGACTTCCGCATCTCGGATTCCATCAGTAAAAGCTTGCACCGTAGTAGCATCAATTAATCCCGGTGTTGATGCATACGCCTTCCGAACAATACGTTCTATTTCCGTTGCCCATTGCTACCAACCCTCACTGCTCTTCTGTGTGCGGTCGCGGAGTTGAGCCCTGTAGACATGTTCGAGGTGTTTCTCTCCATATCTAGACTCCAACGCTTCTAACAAACAGGCTAGGGTATTGCAATCGCTGGAAATATTCTCGAGAATTTGAACCGCCTCACCACGCAGAGCAAGCGTAAGAGCGGTTACAGCTTACAGCTTGATCGTCGTCCCAATTGTTACCTTTTGCGACTTTTTCATATTGAAGGCGGAAGGCCACCCATGACGTTGTTCCGTCAAAATGAGGTACTTTGAACGTCGGTAAAGCACTAGGTACCGGTACCACACCTTTAATACTTCTTTTCTGTACTTTTTCCTGAAGCAGTTCTATTTCTTTCCCAAACTCCATGACGGTAGGGGGAGGCGGGGTACATTGATACAAGGGGCACATAGATACAGTCAATATTCGTCGAAAACAAAACGCGTTAGAAGAGCCATACGCCACCGATAAGGAGGTATATAGTAAAGCCTACACGCACACTAGCGCAGAGCAACGTTCACTCGACGACTAGCGACTAGCACGTAAAAAACTGTTTCTGATGTTCGCAACAAAATTTTCGTACTTTTCTTTCGGCTGTAATTCTTCTAATTTATTTAGTGTTACCTGTGTTATATTAAGACATTTGGTAAGTACATATCTGTCATCACATTAAATAGACTTAAATTATTTAATTATTTATTGCTTTAATTTTTCAGGCAAGGCAGGGGCACATAGATACAAGTGGTCTTGGGGCACATTGATACCCCAATATTTTGTTAAATATACACGTATGTGAGACTTAGGTAATATATTTTATTTCCTTTTACAAAATGATTTGAACATTTAGACGCAAGATGAATAGAAGTTCCATCAATGAAATTTCCGTGGCTTCTGCGATATCTGATGTGTTGGAAGAAAAATTATCAATAGCAAAAGCAGCGAATAAATATAATTTCAAAAAATCAATAAATAAAGGTCAGAAAAACCAATAAAACTTGTTTAATTCATAGGAATATTTCTATGAACCAAAGTACCAGTGTATGTACCAATGTACCCCGCATGTGGGGTACATTGATACAAATTTCATTTTTTAGTAAATAGGCTCTAATACGTTTTGTGACTCAATCTATCGGTTAATTTGTATGTAACAAGTTAACTGAATATATATTGAATATATTATGGTTATTAAATTGGATGTAACTATTATTAGATCGTCTTTTATTGGGTCTAAGTAAAAACTGTATCAAGGTGCCCCACTTCCCCCTACTGTCTAATTTTTCCATTCGCGCATCTTGTTGATCCATTCGCGCATCTTGTTGTGCTGTTTTTAATCTAAGGTGGTTGACCTCTTCTTTTGTTATTTTTTCCATTTTTCATTTAATTCTAAAACTAGTTGCTGGGATTCCTTTATTTGTGCCTGGGTTTTTTGCCTTTGTGCCTGCTGGGGAGCAGAAACCCAGGCGCAAATAAAAGGCATAGTAGAAGAATCCCAGGCAGAAATCCAGGCAAAAATAGATAAATCCCAAGCAGAAACCCAGGCACAAATAAAACAATCCCAGGCAGCAAGATTGTTTTATTTGTGCCTGGGTTTCTGCTTGGGATTTATCTATTTTTGCCTGGATTTCTGCCTGGGATTCTTCTACTATGCCTTTTATTTGCGCCTGGGTTTCTGCTATGCTCAGCTTTATTTGCGCCGTCAAGTGAGACAGTACCGCCGATAAATCGGATCCGCTGTTTCCAGGAATAGTGGTGGTAGTGGGTGCACTCACATTCGTCGGTATTACGACGGCCGCATCTTCTACGGGTGCAGGGACACCAAACGATTCTTTCTCTTGACGCGCCAAATCCATCGCTACTTGTCGTCGCGTGCCAACTCTTTCGTCTTCCCTTGGCGTGACCGGCATGCCGCTTCTGACACCAATTGTTAAGGGCTAGGGGTGCTTAAACGCCGGTTAAGGGTTACGAAGTTTATTGGCAACGAAGGTACAGATGATCGTAGGCAGAGGCGGCGTTAGGCGTGGGCGACGTGGGCCTTCAAATATTTGTATGCATTGCTTCAAGGCAAGAAAAAATAAAAAAAAACCGGCCAAATGCGAGTCGGACTCGCACACCGAGGGTTCCGCCGTACAAACGTAGCGGTTTACAATTTATGACGTACTAGCTTTCCGCCAGCGGCTTCGCCCGCGTGGAGTTCGGTTATATCGCGCTGTTTAGATTCCCCTCGGGAACATCAAATTTTTCCAGGATAAAAGGTAGCCTATGTTCTTTCTCAGGGTCTAAAGATTGTCTGTGCCAAACTTCATCAAAATCGGTTGAGAGGTTTAAGCGGGAAAGCGTAACAGACAGACAGAGTTACTTTCGCATTTATAATACTAGCATTGATTTAGAATTTTTCACAGTTTAGAGGCAATTAGATTTAAGAAGTGTTTGATATGAATTTCAACTTTAATATCTCTACGCGTTCATGTGAAAAAGGGTAGGTAGTAAGTTTATAATTAATAAAAAAACATTTTATATCATGTAAGCATAAATAATATTTTATGTAACTTCAAATTTATCATTTTCACAATTTTTCCTTTATCTGTCTGTACTATAATATAACGTTGCTTCTTGCTTCGTGCCGAATTTCAAGATTCTGAGTTCACGGGAAGTAGGTACCTTGTAGGTTTTGATTCCCTAGCGTGTGACGGAAATTCGTCTAAGGTGTCGGTATAAACTGCTGTATCTTTTGATCGCTTTAACTTAGAAGTTCGATTTCACTGCTTAAAGGGGCAATAGACCTAGGTATTCGGTATAAATTTCAATTTGATACCTTTATTAGTTCGTGAGAAATAAGGTAGTAAGTTTCATTTTATTAAAATATGTTTATTATATTATATAACTAAAAAAATTTGATTTTCGCAATTTTTCCTATATTTGCATTATATGACAATCCTTCATGCCAAATTTCAAGATTCTGAGTTTACGGGAAGTATCCTGTAGGTTTTGATTCCTTTGCGAGTGTCGAAAATTTGTTAAAAATATCGACATAATCGGCTGTATCTTTTGATTGGCTTGGCTTAGAAGTTTGATATTTTCACAGCTTAAAGGGACAATAGACCCGAGTATTTCATGTGAATTTCAGCTTGATACGTCCACGCGTTCTTGAGATAAAGGGTCTTGACAGACAGACAGACGGACAACAAAGTGATCCTATAAGGGTTCCGTTTTTTCCTTTTGAGGTACGGAACCCTAAAAAAGATATAAATTAATTGTATTGTGAAAATTATTTTTATAGACTAGCAACATTTGCTTACGTTGCGTAACTACCGCGAATAAATATTTGCCGCCGACGACCCGTGCGTGGAATCCCTTGTTTTATTTGTTTACTTTCTTTACTAGGAAGCCAACCAATCAAACCAAACTTATATTTAATAGCAAGTCAAACTTTTACAGTGGGTAATCTTTGTCCGCTATAATAATAGTTGCACCCGGTTTTTTGGCAATTACACCGTAGAATTCGTTAATGTCTACTGCGTAGTTTATTTAAAAGTCAGAGATAATTCCCCGTTTATACTTTGTTTAGTAATTAGGGGAGTTCATACATGTTCTGCGAGATTTCGGGTTGCCTCCCCCTTCCCCCACCTGGGTACGCATGGGGCCTCGCGAAATTTGTTTTGCTCACACCAAATTTAGGTCTTGCCCCGCCTCTGATCGTAGGCAATGACAAGTAGAACGTAGCTGATGTCGCACAGAAGTCTTCTCTTACGTCCACGAAGTCCGTGTCGAAAACACACAATAACACTACAGATGTTACTTCACGTAGTACTCAAAGTTCTCGTTACAGTGGTCGCAGTAGCTATTCTCAATTATCGCTTCTTATCTGACGCTTGTTCTCGTATCGCTAGTCGAATGCAGACTGACTCTGCGCACTTCGTGGACCTCTCTGCGACCCCGAGTTGGGGGCGCGAGGAGACGGTTTGGGGGCTCCTTAAAGGCCCCGTGACCGTGGGGTCGGTCTCTCGGCCTCCAAAAATGGAGACCCGTCCTTAGGTTGCACCCTAGGGGTGCTGTTCCTCGTTCTTCGCACACCTAAGTCGACGCCGCGAGGGTGTGCCTTCCCTCCGGCGGTGGACGGTGTGCTTTGCTGTGTGTGACTGTAGGAGCGCCCGAAGTGTTTCACGACGCCCGTGCGATCAGACCCCTACCAGGTTGGATCACGGGTTGCCCCCGTGAAGGCCCAGCAAGAGTCGATCAGCGACCGGACGTCGGCTTTTGTTGGCGCTCCTCTACAGTGGGCGATTACCCCGACCCCCTAACAGCACAACCAGCTATGTACAGTAGGCTGCGAGGGTACGGGGGGTAGTGTGTGTTACGAGCGGTTTGTAGGTGTGTGTTCCCCGCTCGTGTGGTATTCTGAGTGTGTGCCTGCCTGTGCAGTAGTGCATGTGTGTTCGTCGCGCGCATAGCGCCTGTATAAATACAGTCCGCAAATGCGCACGGCGGTGTCGTGTTGCGAATGTATAGTGTCTATTTTTGTCTGAGTAGGTCACGTGTATTTGTGTATGTGACCTACCCGGGTGTCAAATCCGGTGGCGCGACGTCTGCTATGAGGTCGCGCGGGAATCTCCTCTTATCGGGAGGCCTCGCGTGCCAGGGCGCAATTTCTTTGATGTGGTGGAGCTCGGAGGTGCTGGCACGCGAGAACATCCCCTTCGCCAGGCGGACGACGAAGTCATCGATGCTCTCGACACGCAGGTCCCTGCTAATTACTGAGTTCCTCACGTACCGGGGAGCTTTGACGATTTGACGCAGCGTGATGTTCTGCTGCGTCCGGAGCTTCTTCCTGTGCGTCTCGGCCGTGAGGGCGAGCCAAGCCGGGGCAGCGTAAGTTAGCTGCGGCCGTACGTATGTCTTGTAGATCCCCAGCTTGACTCGCGTGGAGAGGCGTGACGAGAACACCGGGCGCAAAAGGTTTCTGCTTACCTTTACCCGCGCGACGGTGTCGCAGACGTGCGGGCCCATGGTGAGCCGACTGTCGAGTGTGACCCCCAAGTACTTGGCGGTCCTGGTCCACCCGACCTCGGTCCCCATGAGCTGAAGGTTCGGTGGATGACGTTGGCTTCGTGCCGTGACGATTATAGCCTGCGTCTTACCTGCGTTAACTGACAGTCTCCACTTGCTGAGCCAGTCGGGAAGGTCGTCTAGTGCGCGCTGCATTTTAATGGCCGCGTGGTCGGCCGACAGCGACGTGGTTATATACGCGGCGTCATCAGCATACAGTGCAAGCGTCGCAGAGTGCGTGGCGGGAATGTCGTCGGTGTATACGGCGTATAACGCAGGCGAGACGCAGCTCCCCTGTGGCACCCCCGCTCTAATGGGGCGTGTGCTGGACGACTTGTCCTCCACCGAAACCTTAAAAGTCCTGTCCTGGAGGAATGAGGAGACCACCTGTATCAAGCGACGGGGCGTGGTGGTCATGGTCAGTTTGTAGATGAGACCGGCGTGCCAGACCCGGTCGAATGCCTTTTCCATGTCGAGGAATACTGCCGCGGCGTACTCCCTCTTGTTTACAGCCGCTGTGAGTATGTGCAGTACCCTCGACAGCTGGAGCGTCGTACTATGTTCGGCCCGGAAGCCAAATTGTTCCTGGCGCGGCGTAATGTGTGGAGTTAGATGACGCAGCAGTAGCGCCTCGAACACCTTGGAGGTGGTGGGGAGGAGCGTGATAGGCCGGTAGCTTTCCGGCTTCAGTACGTTCTTCCCGGGCTTGGGTAGCATAATGACCTTCCCTTGCTTCCAGCAGGTGGGGAAGGTACCGGTGCGGAGTATGCCATTATATAGACGTGCTAACGCCGCCACCGATTTCGGTGGCAGGTGTCTGAGGGCGGTGTTAGTTATCCCGTCCGCACCGGGTGCTTTCTTTGGTTTGGTGCGCCTTATTGCCCCCAGTACTTGGCCCGGGGAGAAAAAGAGTGGGTCTTCCTCTGGGGCTACCGGCGTCTTGAAGTACTCTCCAAGGTGCTTCTCAACTGCTGCGACATGGTCCAGGGCGTCCGTTGGGTTTGGCGTGAATTGACGCTCCAGGTGTTCGGCGAATATTTCGGCCCGGTCGGCCGCCAAGTAGCGCAGCGCCCCGTCGCTGTTGCGCAGTGGGCGCACCGGGGCTGGGGTGTTCTTGAGGCGTCGGCATAGCCGGTGTACCGACGCCCAGTCGCTGTCTGCCGAGTCAATGATGTCCTCCCAGCTCTCCGATTCATGCGCCCGTAACTCGGCCTTCACCTTGTCCGTGATACGGTTGAGCTGGTTTTTGATGGTAGGACATCTTGTATGTTGCCACCGCTTGCGCAGACGCCTCTTGTCGGCGATCAGGTCTGCGATGTGTGCGGGGAGTTTGTGGTAGCGCCCCTGCGTGGCCGTAGTGGTGCATGTCGCCGCTTGCAAGGCGTTCTGGATGCAAGCGGTGAGTCCCTCAGCCAACCCGTTCACGTCCATGGCGCTGGTGGTGGGCCGAGTGGGTGTGGTGGCCTCCAAGATCTTCCGGAATTTAGTCCAATCCGTATGTCGACGTGGCGCCGGATGGGCAACTCTGGTGGTGTGGTCAGATAGCCGGACGAGCACCGGCTGGTGGTCGGATCGCAGCTCGTCGTCCAGCACCTCCTGCGCTATCTGACAGGTGAGGCCTTTGTGTACGACGATGTCTAGTACGTCGGGTGAATGCGCTGGGTTTTCCGGGTAATGGGTCGGTACCTCCGGTCCCGACACGTCGTACCCCCTGGCCTCCGCGTCGACGAAGAGTCGTCGGCCCCCGGGTTGATGGAACCGCTGTTCCATGCCGGATGTTTACAATTGAGGTCGCCGGCGATGATGGTGGGGTGCGGTGTTTCTAGCAGCGTGTGTATGTCGCTGGTGTTGAGTTGCTTCTTCGGTTGTTTGTAAGCTGCGTACATACACACGTGCCTGCCGGCGACATGCAGCTGCACTCCTAGTGCAGAGATGCTGCTGAGCGTTGGGGGCGGTAGCTCCTGGTGGACGACTCTTCGTTTCACCAGCACCACCAGTCCTTGGGAGTGACGGCTATTGGTATTGTTGGGTTGCCCATCCTTCTTGTACACGTGGTATCCTGGGAACTTAACCGTGTCCGCTGGTCCCAGGAGTGTCTCGCTGATGAGCGCCACGTCGATATCTTGCTCCTGTAATAGAGGACGGAGGAATACGACCTTCTCCCTGAGGCCGCGGGCATTCCAATGTAGTATCCTCACCGGCTTAGACATTTCTATTTAACATAATAAGTTCTGTTATGCCGGTGAGAACAACTGGCACCGGGTCCTGACCCCTGCTGAGCGCTAGCAGGATGTCCTGCAGGACCCGAAGAGCGGCCTCTATTATTGTGGGGCCGGGGTTGCCTACCCCGGGTGCGCCCGCCGACAAGGAGTGTGTTTGTTGTGGTTCTTGTTGTTTGGGTGGTTGCATTTGACTACGCCTCTCCTGAGCCGAGCTGCTCGGTGCCGGGCCGCGGACTGCCCGACTCACATGCGTTTGCGTGCCGCTGGTCGGCGGGCGGGAGAGGTCGAGTTTCGGCGGCTTGGTCGCTGCCCCTGTCTGTGGAACATAATCCGTTCTAGCAACAGGGACGGCAGAGGTATCGACCACGTTAGTCGTGTTGCGTGGGGCGTTGTTAGCCTGTTCCTTACCGTTGTCTCCGGCTTTGTTTCCACGCTTGCCGCCGCGTCCTTTCTTCCTCCGTCCTGAGGAGGTGGTGGCCGTGTTGCGCGCAGGTGGTTCGTTTGCGGCCGCCATCAGAGACGCCGATTGGGTCTCTCCTATCGGGGTCGGCTGTAATGGCCTCTCGTTGGCCATATTCGACCTGCGCGTGTTGCCGGTGATGGCGACCGTGCCCGCTCGCTTGTTGCGCACCTCCTTGCGCATTACGGGGCACCTTGTGTGATTTGCGGGGTGCGCGCCCCCGCAGTTTATGCAGGTGGCGGGTTCCTCTCTCGGCCGCGGGCACTCTCTGGCCACGTGACCCCCGCCGCACCTGACGCAAGCGAGCGGTCTGTGGCACTGTTCGGAGGAGTGCCTGAATTGCTGGCATCTGTGGCATTGTGCAGGCCCCCTCCTGCCACGCCACGCCTCAATCTTTACGCCGGGCATGCAGAGGATCTCCCTAACCTCATAGATGCCCGGCAGTAAATTTGGTGTCTTTTTGATGACGGCGTGGAAGATGCAGCCGGGTCGCCCTTGCCGCGCCTTTATGACTCGAACGTATTCCGGCTGGAACCCCTGCGCGCGAAGGTCCTCCTCTATGTCCTCCGGCGCCGTGTCCGCAGGCAGCCCCCTTATGGCCACCTTATGGCTCCTCTCCGCTGGCAGTGAGTAAGAGAACCAAGGGATGTTCTCCTCTTTTTCGAGTACCGTCAGGTATCTCTGTATCAGACGGTACTCGGAGTCTGATTTCGGGGTAAATTTAACCCCCTCGCCATATGGTCTGGCGTTGAGTGCTCGGCCCAGCTTCTCCTTTAGGGCGCGGAAGTGATGCGCCCACTGTGGTAGTTTCTCGACTACCAGTGGAGGGTAGCGCTGTTTTTTTTCTGTAGGAGTTTTGTGGTCGGTAGGTGTTTTTTCCCCGTCTACCGACGAAATATTTATTTCCTCCGTTCGACCAGGAGGGGCCGAGGGGGGGGGGGGCTGCGGCGCCTATCGGTCTTGTAGGGACGTAGGGTCCGCGCGTCACCTCCGCGAAAGAGTGCAGTGACTCACCTGTGCATTGCCTCTTTGCTTCTTCCTCCTGTTCGTCCGGGCTACGCTGTCTGCGCTGAGCGGCGCGGGCGGGGAGGGTGGTCTTAGATGGTAAATACACTGGGCCACTTACCTTGCGAGTTCCGGTTGTGGCCAGGTTTGGCAGGGACGCGCTGGTTCCTCGGTGCTCCAGACTGGGTCGGGTCGTATGGGCGCGGTCCTCCTCTTCTTCTTCGCTCGTACCATCCGTTGACTCTTCCGGCGCGTGCTCGTGGGGCGAGAGTGGCGTCTTTGAAGAGTGTGTCGCTGGCGCTGAGCCCCGGGAGGCTGGGGGCGACGTGTGCGGCGGTGGCGTAAATGTAAGTGGCTGTGGCAGTGGCGCGCGCGGGCCGAGCGGAGGCGACCGTTGTACTGGTCCGCTCTGTGCGTGCGCCGTCGAGGTCGGCGCGCGTGTAGATGAGATTCTTGCTATCTCGCTCATACTCAGCGCGCGGTTGCGTGCCGTCTCTTTTTGTGGTCTCGCCGGCGTCTCGCTGTCTCTCAAGGTTTGTTGTTGCGCCGGCGTTGGTTTTATTTTTGTGCCACCCTCATGTTTATCCTTGTTGCCTTGGGCTCGGGCTTTCGTTGCCGTCGGGTACTTGGGTGGTCCGGGCTGGCTTCCCATGGCTTGGGTTAGAGGTAGCAAGGCTCCAGATGTTCTTAGCCTGCTGTCTTCTTTGTACGCTCTGGTTGTTGTTGGCGTCGGGGAGGCGGGCGAGGCCAGATGTGTGACGGTAGCTCGCCTGGTTCTAAAAATTGTTTCTTCGTCTTCATCCTCCCCGGTGTGGTGTTGTTCTCGGGGAGGGGGTTTAGGCGGGATCCCCGGTTGGGGCATCCCACTGGGTGCGCGCGGCTGTCGCGACCCTGGCGTTTTTCAACGCCGGGCTCAAGAAAAGGGGTCCGTGCGACGGTTTATTTAATATTTTTTGTTGTTTTTTATTTTTACTAAATTGAGGCGGTATTTGGAAAAAGAAAGCACTACGACACTAGCAGCGGTACTCGCGCGCGTGGCTGTCCCTGACTCTGCGCCGGCGTCACGGCGCTATATATAGATCAACTGATCGAACATTCCAGATTCGTCTAGTCGTAATAATAATACCGCATAACTTTGAGGACATTCAGTAGGTACCTACAGTAATTCCCGGAAACGGGTTTCTGGAAATTTCGATGTCGACAAACTTTACTTTGTTGACAAAATTGTTGAGACCAGTACTATTCGATAGGCCATCCTAAGTCTAGCAATGCGTTTTTATATTGCGCCTAGAAATGGGGATATAGGGCTTAAGTGACACACTGCATGTCACGCGATATTGAACCTTATGCCATCGACATAAGAACCATTCGTAACAATTATTTAAAAATACATTCAACTATCAATTATACAATAGGCCTAAGGCCGCTAATGCAGGTTGCATAACTACTAAAGAATCTTCTGTAATAAATTGGAAGGTAACAAGAAAATGCCACAATATTTCTAACATTTTATTTTATGACCCATATTTATTTTAGTTCAACAAAACGGTGTTTAGGCAAAAGGTGACATGGCCAGTGGGCCCCAAAAGTCAGTAGAAAGGTAGGCATAAGATTTGGCAATAGCAGCTACAATATAAAGTGTAGCATTCCTGGACACCAAACATCTGAAGAAACTTCTTGGACTAGAGCCAACACAACACTGGTACAATGAGAGGCAGGGATCAACCTCACAGTGACAGAACCACACTTTCCGGTGACCTGAAAGTAGAATAAAAAAATATTTAAAATCTTAAGAAATACTAATACTTTTAAAGTTTTGAGAAAAGTAAAATCAGACACGTAAACAAACTTCACTGGAAAACCTCAGGGGATACCACGAATGAAATATCAGTATCATCATAAAAATTATATCATTAGGTTCTGACAGAATGATTCTAAATGATTAGAAATATAAATTACCTCTGCAGACTGGCAAGCCAGACAGACAAGACCTTGTTCTGGTGATCTGAAAGCAGAATACAAACATGTTTAAAATCATTGCCATAATATTCTCAGAAAGTATTGAGTAGCAGGAAATCAGACGCAATGATTTACTTCACTGGAAAGCCTCAGGGCATACCACGAATGAAATATCAGTATCATCATTAAAATTATATCATTAGGTTCTGACAGAATGATTCTAAATGATTAGAAATATAAATTACCTCTGAAGACTGGCAAGCCAGACAGACAAAAACTTTTACTGGTGATCTGAAAGCAGAATACAAACATGTATAAAATCATTGCCATAATATTCTCAGAAATTATTGAGTAGCATGAAATCAGACACAATGATTTACTTCACTGGAATTCCTCAGGGCATACCACGAATGAGATATCAGTATCATCATTAAAATAAGTTCTGACAGAATGATTCCAAATGATTAAAAATATAAATTACCTCTGTAGACTGGCAAGCCAAGCAGACACGGCCTTGTTCTGGTGATCTGAAAGCAGAATACAAACATGTTTAAAATCATTGTCATAATATTCTCAGAAAGTCTTGAGTAGCATGAAATCAGACGCAATGATTTACTTCACTGGAAAGCCTCAGGGCATACCACGAATGAGATATCAGTATCATCATTAAAACAAGTTCTGACAGAATGATTCCAAATGATTAAAAATATAAATTACCTCTGCAGACTGGCCAGCCACGCAGACAAGGGCTTGTTCTGGTGATCTGAAAGCAGAATACAAACATGTTTAAAATCATTGTCATAATATTCTCAGAAAGTATTGAGTAGCATGAAATCAGACGCAATGATTTACTTCACTGGAAAGCCTCAGGGCATACCACGAATGAGATATCAGTATCATCATTAAAATTATAAGGTTCTGACAGATGATTAGAAATATAAATTACCTCTGTAGACTGGCAAGCCAGACAGAGAAGGCCTTGTTCTGGTGATCTGAAAGCAGAATACAAACATGTTTAATATCATTGCCATAATATTCTCAGAAATTATTGAGTAGCATGAAATCAGACGCAATGATTTACTTCACTGGAATTCCTCAGAGCATACCACGAATGAGATATCAGTATCATCATTAAAATAAGTTCTGACAGAATGATTCCAAATGATTAAAAATATAAATTACCTCTGCAGACTGGCAAGCCACGCAGATAAGGCCTTGTTCTAGTGATCTGAAAGCAGAATACAAACATGTTTAAAATCATTGTCATAATATTCTCAGAAAGTATTGAGTAGCATGAAATCAGACGCAATGATTTACTTCACTGGAAAGCCTCAGGGCATACCACGAATGAGATATCAGTATCATCATTAAAATTATATTATAAGGTTCTGACAGAATGATTCTAACCACTTGAACGTCCCGATTTGACAGCTAGGAAAACGTTGTACGTCCCAGCGCGCGATCGGGATCAAGCCGCGCCGAGCGCTCGTAAAATCCTCGTTATTTTCTTCGTATTTTTTTAGCAGAAGTCTAATTAATTACTTATTATGAACAATTTTTCCTTCAGGGATTATTTTGTCATATTTTAAGATATTATATTAAACAAAAACTTGACGAAAATCCGGCACACAATGAGCAATGAGCAATAATTTAATCGTCCACTCTATCACTCGTAAAGTCAACTTATCACACATTATTACAAAGTATTTATACTTAATCAGAAAGAATAAGTCTCGATAATTATTTTAATATGTAACACTAATAAAAATACATAGTTTATTACTCTTATTTTAATCGCAGAACTCACAGCCACTGTACAAAACTGCACTCACCATTTTTAAACAACTTTTTTTCCGATATTATCTTTCCGGTGTGGCACTGTTTTATCGACCCGAGAATCGTTATTTAATGCAGAACCATCTAGTAAAAAGTTCATGAAGCTCTTTGATACGTATCATAAAAAAAAACTCGTTTAAATTGTACAGGTCGGTGAGGCCACCATGGTTGCCTGAACGCTTAACTGGAAAATTTTTTAGGCAACTTTGGTGGCCCGGACGCTTGAGTCGCTAAATAATTAGAAATATAAATTACAGAATACAAACATGTTTAAAATCATTGTCATAATATTCTCAGAAAGTATTGAGTATTGAGTAGCATGAAATCAGACTCATTGATTTACTTCACTGGAAAGCCTCAGGGCATACAACAAATGAGATATCAGTATCATCATTAAAATTATATCAATAAATTTTGGTGGACTGATTCTAAATGATGAGAAATAAAAATGACCTCTGCGGACTGGCAGAACAGACAGCTTGGTGAGGATCATAGCACCATGGATGGCGGCAGTAACTTCCTTACTACACATCACATCCAGACCAATATGCGCATTGTTGTCTCCAACAATCACAAGCCCTTATTCTCGCACCTAATGCTTACTAATATTATAACTCGGAAAGTGAGTTTGTTTGTACAGATAGATTTAAAATTTTGCAGACGTAAAGTTAGAAGTCCAGATTAAATAATAGGATACTTTTCATCGCGGAAAAATTTGATATTCCCGAGGGAAATCTAAAAAGCGCGATATAACCGATTTCCACGCGGGCGGAAAGCTAGCACAAAATATTTCGAAATCAAAGTCATAATATCTTCAAAATGTATTGAGTAGTATAAACTGATATGCTTTTATTAACTTCATTGGAAAACCTCAGGACATACTACAAATGAAGTATCAGTATCATCATTAAAGTTATGTCATTAGGGTTTGGTGGACTGATTCTAAATGGTTAGAAATAAGTTACCTTGCAGGAAAAAGTGTGGGGCTTGCCGATCTTGTTATCGCAATAACCTCTGCATTCTAGTAGCACGGAAATCTTAATATACTCGACAACAAGATCATTATATCCATTGCTCTCTCAGCTGCCCACGAAGACGGCTTCGAGGACGACCCCGGCCACGAGGACCACCTCGACTGCTATCGCGACCATGCGACACAAGTCGCCCCTAAAACCACCACGTGCACCGGCTGGAGCAGCATCTGCCATTCTGTAGGTTATGTAAGATAATATTAGTCACGTGGTCTAAAATCAACACAACATAATCCTGTGATAACAAGACTTGTTAGGGCCTTCACATATAATATATGTTACATTAACATTACTAAGGTTGATATAAATTAAACACCTGCGTGGGGGTTTGCGGTTATTGTAACACTACACAATATAATAGCAATGTATTTATTGAAATGTGCACTTATTTGATTCGATTACATAAAATGAAACAGACCACAGCAATTTAAGAAAACAATCAACAGTAAGACAGTCAATCGCATTAACCTCAAAACTTTGGAAGAAACTTACTTAAGTCACGAACAATGATGAATGAATTTAGAAGCGAAGATTTTTAACTTACGTTGACGGTTGACTTTTTTTTTTTTTTTTTTTTTTTTTTTTTTTTTTTTTTTTTTTTTTTTTTTTTTTTTATATGGCATCTCAAAGTTGACCTAGAGAGGTCGTCACTATTTAACCGCGCTATCCTGTGGCTGCCTTAAATGAATTTAAAGCCTCCAGCCAGGGCTATTAAAAGCTAAGCGACTACGCTAAGGGCACCCCATAGTGGGGTACGAACCTCGGCTTATGGTGTCACTAGAAAAACAGCAAGGGACGGCTGGATCGATTTCTTATATTTGATTCGGTTTGATGACCGCGGCGTTTCCTAGTACTAGCTCTGAGAAGAAACGTCCGAAACAAACTCAGAGGTCATAGTTGGGAGTTTATATTTACTGGCTCAGCTGCGGCGCGGGCTGGCCGTCATCGGACAAGGGACGGGGGAGGGGGCTACTACGTTGAACACGTCGCGATGGACCTTGGCGGCGAGGTCGGTAGGTCGGTCTTTTCTTGTGTATTGTGCTAGTGGCCCTATTGGCCTCTTGGAGGAGGGTTATGGGGTCATCGGGGTCTGTGAGGGCATGCCGTGGACGGCGAAGGCGGGAGAGGGTGGAGGGAGTGTAATTAGCAGCCGCTGCTATAAGAGGATTGCGGTGCTTGGCAGCAGTGTCAAAGAAACGCTTGGAGAGGCGTTTCATGAACTGCTGGATGGTGGGGATTTTGAGATCAAGATGGAGGATCTCATTACGGACGAACCAAGGGGCGCTTGTGGCTTTACGGAGGAATCGGTTTTGGACTACTTGCATCCTATGGATATGACGCGGCTTGGCATGTGCGAAGACTGGACAAGCGTATGTCATGATCGGGCGTATGCATGCTGTGTACAAGCGCATTTTGCACCTGAGCGACAGTTTGCCACGCGGGTTGAGAAGGGGGTGGAGTCGACCCAGAGCGAAGGCGGCGCGTGAGCGGACCGCCTTAATGTGCTCTGAGAAGTTGAGGTGTTGGTCGAGAATCACACCTAGGTATTTGGCTTGCTCCTCCCAAGGGATCGGCTTGCCGTCCATGGTGATGGGCCGTGGAAGGGTGACTTTGCGTCGCGGTTTCATGTAGAGTACCGCTTGGCTTTTTTGGGGGTTGACTTCGATACTCCACTTCTTAAACCAGTCAGCAAGGTAGTTGACCGCTCTTTGAAGATGGAGGCGAATCCGGTCTGGATTGAGTCCAGAGCAGTAGATGGCTGTGTCGTCTGCGAACAGAGCGAGTTGTGCCTTACTGCTTTTCGGGATATCGCTGGTGAAAAGCGTGAAAATGAGGGGGGCTAGTACAGAGCCCTGGGGGACACCTGCATGGATGGGGCGGGGGCAGGAGAGTGCTCCTTCGATTTTATAACGAAAGGTGCGGTTTGACAGGAAGTCCCGTAAGATGAGGACGAGACGATCAGGCACACCGAGTTGGTACAGCTTATAGATTAAGCCGTTGTGCCAGACTTTATCAAACGCCTTCGCTACGTCAAAGTAGACTACGCCTGTATACATACCACGCAGGAATCCTGCGTGTATATGTTCAGTGATACGTAGGATCTGTTGGGGACAGGAGTGTTGGGTACGGAACCCGAATTGCTCATTTGGAATGAGGCCCTTGTTCTCGGCGTAGGCTCTGAGTCGCTTGTATATAAGCCTCTCATAGATCTTACCGAGAACTTTAAGTAAGCTGATGGGACGGTAACTAGTGGGGTCGGCTTTAGGCTTACCGGGCTTGGGAATGCCTATCACAGTGGCTTCTTTCCACGTTTGTGGGAAAATGTTGTTCCCCAATGCACCATTGAAGATGGTGGTTAAGGGGATGATGAGGTGGGCTGGGAAAAGGCGGACCACTCGGTTGGTGATGCCGTCAGACCCTGGCGCTTTCTTGGGTTTAAGCCCTTTGACAATGTCCTGCACTTCCTCTGGAGTGATGGGAGGCAGGGGGTCCTCAGGGTCGTCAACGGGCGGGAGGGAGGTTCTACGTTCGACTTCAGCGTCAACCTCGAGGAGATGAGCTTGGTCTACTGGTAGGAGGCTGGGGGAGCACTGGGCTTCTAGACAGGAGGCAAGGCATTCCGCCTTGTCATCGTCGTCGAAGACGATGGTATTGTCAGGGCGAACCAGGGGAGGCATGGTGACGACTTCTTTGGATTTTAATTTCCTCTGAAGTTCCCAGAAGGCTAGGTGAGTCGGCTCTAACTCATCCAGCATGCTATCCCAGGCAGCTTCACGCCACTCCGATACGCGTCTTTTTACAGTTCTCTGTAAATGGCGCATATGGGCTTTGTTAGCCAGACAGGGGAAGCTGCTGTAGGCACGGACTGCCGCGTTCTTCTCGGTCAGCAGTTCACGCAAGTCAGGGGGGAGGTTCCAGCGACGGTCTTCTGCCGCTGTGACCTCCCTTGAACATTCGTTCAAGACTGACTGTACGTGATCCGTGAACGAGTCGATCGCGGCTGTCGTGTCAGTGATAGAGTCGAGGCGTGAGGGTATGGAGTCCAAGTGGGTGGATGTGGTGGATTTCAGCCGATCGCTTACTTTCCTCCAGTCCGTTACCACTTTTGTCAGGGGCGCTTGACCTGGGTCAGGAAGGCCAGAGCGGGGAGCCAGTCGAATGACGACTGGGCGATGGTCGGACGATAGCTCTGGTATCGCCTCTATAGGGTCCAACCGTAGGTTGACGTTCTTTAGAAGCGCTACGTCGAGGACGTCTGGGGTGTGGTCTGGATCATAGGGGAAGTGGGTGGGGGTCATGGGCCCCACGACATCGAAGTTTAGTCGGGTGGAGAGGTCAAACAGGAGTCTGCCTCTGGTATTGATCCTGGTGCTGTTCCAGGCAGTGTGTTTGGCATTGAGGTCGCCCGCTATTATAACGGAGTCACTCAACCCAAGAAGTAGGGCAATGTCATCTGCTAGGAGTTGATGGTTCTCTACAGAGGAACTGGGAGGGAGGTAGGCCGACACTATGGTAATAGGTTGGTGACCTGACATGCCGAGACGGCACATTGAAACTTCGAGTCGTGAAAGGGGTGGGGGGTCCAATGGTATGCAATATAGAGCCCTTTTGAAGTAAATAAGAGTACCGCCTTTGTGACACCGCAGCCTGTCGTTGCGAACTACGCGGTAGTTTGCGATCAAGGGTGTGCGGTTACAAGGCTTGAGGAAGGTCTCTTGAGCGAGGAAGATGTCGATCTGGTGCTCTCGGAGGAAGGTTGAGATCTCAATTTTCTGATCTCTAATGCCATCGGCATTGAAGTGAGCCAGCTTGAGGGATCGGGGCTTGGTTCGTTGGGAGGGTCTGTTATCCATTAGTGGTTCAAAGAGAGGGAGGAGAGGGCCTGCGTAATTTCAGGATACGCATTGTAGATGCTATATATAGCATGAAGGTTGCCGTCAGACCTGGCGGTGAGAAGCTCTTGCGCCATTTGTTTCGCGCGGGGAGACATGAAGATGAGGAAGGTCCCCGAGATGACATTGAAGGCATCCATGGGGCCGTTCCCTACCGTTGGGGTTGGGAGAAGGGGTGCGGGGGCCGCTGCCGTAGCTTTGGAGGCGGGGGCAGGAGCGGGGGGTGATTGTGCGGGGGTGGGGGCGGAGGGCGATGGGGCCTCCTTTTGAGCCGTGGTCGGACGGATGCGAGGATCCTTGGCCTTCCAGGCCGGGTTGGTTGGGGGAATCTGCGGGGCAGTCGCCACTAGGGCTGGGAAGGCCTGCTGGTGGTTGAGGCGGTTCCAGGGACTAGGTCTCTGGGGGCTCAAGCTCACCGGGGGCTGGGTCGGGGGTTCAGGGGCTTCCCTTTGTTGACGAGTGCTTGCGCGCTTTGTCAGCTTAGGAGAGGTGGATTTGGGTGCTTTGGGGCACCCCCGGTAATTTGCCGGGTGACCGGTCGCGCCACAGAGGATGCAACTCGGTGGCTCGGTACAGAGCGATCGGTCTTTGGGGCGGAGACACTCTGCCGTGCCATGATCGCCCAGGCACTTAACGCACCTGGGTTTAGCGTGGCAGTGTGCCTGGGAGTGCCCGTACAGTTGGCACCTGTGGCATTGGCCAACAGTGCTGCTCTTGTGGGGCTTTTCAATCGTAATTCCTGTCAGTGAGCAGATGCTACTCACCAGGAAGATGGGGTGGTGGGTGGAACGTTCGACCGGGTGACAGATCACCATTATCATGTCATAGGGCACTTTACCACGCGCCCTATGCATGCGGTGGACTTCCTTTACCGGGATGTCCTGAGAGATCAGGTCTGCCTTAATGTCCTCGGAGGATAGCTCCTTGGGCACGCGGCTGACGGTTGACTGCAGCCGGGGTCAACTTTATAAGGAAGCCTTGAGAATACCTACAAGGGCTGAATTTTGGGCGATGTTGCTATATAAATTAATATCTCAATTTATTTGTATGGCAACACTCTTGAATCACGTGACCGATCATGGCGTTCGCTTAAACAATATGGCGTCACCCGATGTAAACACAATTCCATATTTCATCGATTTGCTTGTAATTAGGTGCTATAACAGTTGAGTCGAGCTCTGCTCCTCCGTTTTATGTGTTACAAAGTTCCGCGAATCGTGGTTAGTGTTAGCGCATTGTGAGATAGTGACTCTAACATTACTGTTGTTTTTCGTGAGACATTGCCTCTGAACCAATGATCCTGAACCTATTTATTTTGTGGCTGTTGTGACCAGTGTTTGTGAACCTCAGTTCTGCCATGGCAGATGCGATGATGATGATACGAAATTTATAAAATTTATCATGTAATATATAAAATATTGGCTAAACAATACTTTTATTTCCAATCTCTATTCCCAGATCTAATAAAGGGACTAGAATTGAATCTAGCACGTTGATAACGTTTTACAATTTATGATATATTGTTATTTCATATGACCGGCCGCACATTGCATTCTGTATGAATGTAATTTGTATGGACGGCGCCCGTTAGATTTTTTTCTATTACAAAGTTTTATTCTCTAAGCTAGATTCATTCTATTTTCCGTTTCTGATACATTCAGATCGGGAGGGTGGTCTCGAGAGGAGGAAAATATCTCGAGGCTGCACTCCTGGTCTGGATGTGTATTATAATGTTAAAACTTAAAATACAATAGTCATCATGAAGTGGTTTAAATTTCCCGCCCTACTACGCCGCCGACATAGTTTACTTGGGCTAAAGTAAGATGGCAGCACTTCCAAACTAAATTCGTTCCTACTTTTTTTGTATGAAGTTGACCTTCTTCTCCGATAGGAGTAATTGTGTTCTGTGGTTGACTGCCCAGCAGAGCAATTTTTTTTTTTTTTTTGGTTTTATTCTTTCCTTTTTTGGTTTTTTTCTTTCCGTTCGGGCGAATGGAAAAGGCAAAGGCATAGTACGCCATACAGCCAAGTCTTCAGTAATTTTTTTCTTCATTAAATATCTATCCTAACTTATCCTAATTTATCCTAACTTATCCTAGCATAACTTAACCTAAACTAACTCCTTTCGTTTTACGCGTTTGGACGATAAGGAGCGGTTTAACGTAAAGACATGATGAGGCCACTATGCTACAATATTTCACTGTTCTTTTTGAATTATTTACTGAATGCACTTTTTACTACATAAATCACGCGTTTTTATTTAGTAAACGACACTATAAATAATTTTAAAAGTCCAATGAAAAATGAGCGTGACACTCATCTTGACATTCCCGCCAAACTCCTGCCCAGAGCCCAGAGCAAATAAATATTTCTTTCTTTCATTTTGTCTATGGCCATTGTGTCGAAATATCAACTGTCAGTCTTGCTACTATTTGTTTACATGTTTTGTTAGGTATGATAATTTTATCAAAATCAAAAAAAAACGAAAACATTGCACATTCACATAAAAATTAATAGAAACTATTAATTTTTATGTGAATGTGCAATGTTTTCGTCGCGAACACTAATTATGTCAACATAGGCCTCTGGTACCCCTTTGGACCTCAGTGCCCACCAGATCACCCCCCGAGGGACACAGACGAAGGCCTTCTGCATATCAAGAAAGAGCATATGCAGAGGCGTGTTCTTCGATCTGTATCTCTCCATGGCGATCCTTAGTGCGAAGATAGGAATACAAAAGTTTGTCGAGCCTTTTTGTGATAGGTAGGTGATTACGGATTCTAGTAATTGTAGGTAGGTACAGACGACAGCACATCAAGCTGCTACGATCTGTCAAAGTTCTCTAATTGATTATCAACTTTTTTTTTTTTGTGTGGTACTAGTTATGACTTTGTGCCAATTTCAAGTAAAATAAAAATGTTCAAAAAATCCTTCTTTCTTTCTCTTATGTCTTTGCACGGTTTGTGCATTTAGCCAATGCCACGTAATGAATTATTCATGTCGAAAAAGACGGCCGCGCGAACCGAACACGGAGAAAGTTTTAGTACAAAGCCACGATGTGGCCACTATGCTACAATATTTCACTGTTCTTTATGAAATATTCACTTAATGCACTTTTTACTACATATATCACGCGTTTTTATTTAGTAAACGACACTATAAATAATTTAAATGTCCAATGAAAAATGAGCGTGGCACTCATCTTAGCTTCCCGCCAAAACCTCTCATTTTCAACTTTATAAGATAAATATATTTTTTTTTATTGTCGTCCTCTTTGGCGCAGCGGTCAGTTTCACGCCTGCCTGCGACATGGAGGCCCCGGGTTCGATACCCGGCCAGGTCATGATGGAAAATGATCTTTTCCTGATTGGCCTAGGTCTTGGGTGTTTATCTATATATGTACCTATATATTATAAATATAGTATCGTTGAGTTAGTATCCCATAACACAAGTCTCGAACTTACTTTGGGACTAGCTCAATCTGTGTGATTTCTCCATATACATATATTTATTTATTTTGATAGTGACAGGTTCAGCCAAACTTTACAATTTAGTTATGCAATTTTTTAAAAACATTCAACTTAAAATTAGAAAATACAGTTTTAAAATTGTTTAAAACAACATTGTTCTAACTTAAAAATTAATATTTTTCAGTAAGGTACTAATTAATACTATAGTATGCTTTCACCACTAAAAAGCTAAAGCATTAAGGTTCATGGTTGAGTGGGAATATTTGACCGTTTCGAATAGCTTGATCTGCTGTCGTCTGAACATCCAGCTTTCGAAAACAATCTTTCTCAGTGCATTGAAGTCGCAGCAATCTATAAAAACTGAACGAACGCGTTACCATTAAACAAGTGAAATGTGCATCCGCCAACCTACCGGTAACGAAACTAACTTTCCCTATTATTATTTCACTCCTTGGAACTAACTCTATGAATAAAAACTTTGCAAAGCTTCAGCAAGATTGAACAGGATGGCGTTGCTAATATTGCCATAAATTCTTAATTGAATAAAAAAAACTTTGGTGTTTTTACTAATTTACGATACACTGTCAAAAGTACTTGTTAATTAAAAGTCTTGGTGGCCTAGTGGTTAAGTGTGCGGGTTCGATTCCAGGTCAGGCAAGTACCAATGTAACTTTTCTAAGTTATATGTACTTTCTAAGTACATATATCTTGGACACCAATGACTACAATGATTACAAGGTGAAGAAAAACATCTTGAAGAAACCTGGACTAAGTCTGAAATCGCCAACCCGCATTGAGCAAGCGTGGTTAGATCTTCAACTTTATGGCTATGGCATTTAAGGCTCAAGGTTGATTGGGAATATCTGATAGTTTCGGGTAGCTTAACTTGCTGTTGTCCGTACATACAAGCAGAAATGAAATGTTTCTGGTGAGAAGCATGAAATAATTTAATGAAGTTAGGTACTTGAAGAAACTTTGTTTAAATTTTAATAGATTTGAAGTAAGAAACTTATTTAAAGAAACTTATTTATTTATTCATATTTTATTGTATACCAGAGGTTTTGGCGAGAATGTCAAGATGAGTGTCACGCTCATTTTTCATTGGACTTTTAAAATTATTTATAGTGTCGTTTACTAAATAAAAACGCGTGATTTATGTAGTAAAAAGTGCATTCAGTGAATAATTCAAAAAGAACAGTGAAATATTGTAGCATAGTGGTCTCATCATGTCTTTACGCTAAACCGCTCCTTATCGTCCAAACGCGTAAAACGAAAGGAGTTACTTTAGGTTAAGTTATGTTAGGATAAGTTAGGATAAATTAGGATAAGTTAGGATAGTTGTTTAATGAAAAAAAATTACTGAAGACTTGGCTGTATGGCGTACTATGCCTTTGCCTTTTCCATTCGCCCGAACGGAAAGAAACGAACCAAAAAAAAAATTATTGTATACCAAAATCATACATTAATTAAAAATTTACATTGAACAACAAAATACACAATAGATGGTCTTATGGATAATGCAACCTCTAAAGAATCTTCTGTAATAAATTGAAAGGCAAAATTAAAAAGCCACAATATTTCTGGCATTTTATTTTATAAGTCATATTTATTTTCGTTTTAACAAAACGGTGTTTAAGTGAAAGGTGATTTGGCCAGTGGGCCCAAAAGTCAGGAGAATGGTAGGCGTAGGTCTTGGCAATAGCCACGTAGTGGAGCTACAAGCTGAAGTGTAGCATTCCTGGACACCAACCTTCTAAAGAAGCTTCTTGAGGACTGGAACCGACACAATACCAATACAACGAGGAGCAGGTATCAATCTCACGGGGATGGAACCACATTTTCCAGTGACCTGAAAGTAGAATACAATTTTTTTTTACATCAAAGTCATAACAGTATTCTCAAAACATACTGAGTAGCATAAAATCAGACGCATAGATTAACATCACTGGAAAACCTCAGGGCATACCGTGAATGAGATATCAGTATCATCATTAAAATTACATAAGTATATCAATAAATTTTGGTGGACTGATTCAAAATGAGTAGAAATAAAAATTACCTCTGTGGACTGGCAGGCCAGACAGACAAGGCTTTGTTCTGGTGATCTGAAAGCAGAATACAAACATGTTTAAAATCTGTGACAACTCAAGCTCTACTTAAGTCTCGTTTCAAGCCATTTGATTGGTTGAACATTGAAAGCAGAGATCAATGCTTGAGTTTCCTTCTGGAATACGGACCTTATTCATAATTTTCTCAGAAAGTATTGAGTAGCATAAAATCAGACGCATAGATTAACATCACTGGAAAACCTCAAAGCATACCGAGATTGAGATATCAGTATCATCATTAAAATCATATCAATAAATTTTGGTGGACTGATTCCAAATGACTCGAAATAAAAATTACCTCTGCGGACTGGTAGAAAAGACAGCTTGGTGAGGATCATAGCACCATGGATTGTGGCAGTGACTTCCTTGCTACACATCACATCCAGACCAATATGTGCCTTGCTATATCAGATAATCACAACACCTTATTCCAGACCTGAAAGCAGAATACATTTTTTTTTAAATAAAGTCTAAATAATTTCCTCAAAACATATTGAGTAGCAGTTGTAGGTCTTAAGTTCGAACCGTCAGGTTCATTATTTTGTATATTTCTTCACCACTGCTCTCAAAACGGTGAAGGAAAACACCGTGAGGAAACCGGCATGTCCTAGAGGCAAAACTTCAAAGACATGTGACATATTCCAAACCGCCTGGGCCCACGTGGTACATTACGGCCCACTCTCTCTCATCGAGAGGAGGCCTGTGTCCCAACAGTGGGAACATTATAGGCTGTATGTATGTATAGAGTTACATAAAATTAGACACATTAATTAACTTCACTGGAAATCCTCAGAGCATGCCACGAATGATGATCAGTATCATCATTAAAATTATATCATTAGGTTTTAGTGAACTGATTCTAAATGGTTAGAAATAAGTTACCTTTCAGGAAACAGTGTGGGGCTTGCCGATGATGTTATCGCAGCAACCTCTGCAGTCTGGCAGCACGGATAGCTACATTTGACAACCAGACCAATATATTCATTGCTGCATCCGTAGCCACAAGGCAATGAAACGCGTATGCTGACGGCCACAGGTCTGCTACTCTGCACAGGCATGATCTTGATATCATCACTCATCATCATCATGCTCTCGAATTTCTCTATCTTTCCCTCGCATACTAGGCCCAGCTGCCCGTGAGGATGGCGTCGAGGACGACCCCAGCCACGATGACCACTGCGATCTCTATCGCGACCATGAGATCCTCGCTACTAAAAGCACCACGTGCACCGGCTGAAGGAGCGTCTGCCATTCTGAAAGTAAAGATAATGTTAGTCACGTGGTCTATAATCAACACAACATAATCCTGTGATAATAAGACTTGTTATGAAATGAACGAGAAATGAACGATGAGTATGAGTGTGTGTAGAAATTGAACTCCTAAATGGGAGTTTGCTATTATTGTTTACACCATTGAGCTATTATTACTACGTAGTAATAATAGCTCAATGGTTTACACTTCACAATACATATCACGTATCATAGTTCACAAGTGGTGGCCTAATGGTTAAAACACCAGCCTCTCAAGTATGAGTGTGCGTGTTCGATTCCAGGTCAGGCAAGTACCAATGTAACTTTTCTAAAGTTATATGTACTTTCTAAGTATCTTGGACACCAATGACTGAAGGTGAAGGAAAACATCTTGAGGAAACCTGGACTTTATAAGTCTGAAATCGCCACATTGAGCAAGCGTGGTGATTACGCTCAATCCTTCTCCGTGTGAGAGGAGACCTGTGCCCAGCAGTGGGACGATAAAAGGTTGATGATGACACAATATAATAGCAATGTACTACCCGTGCGCGATAAGTTGGGACCTAAGTGCGGTGACGTTGAGAGATGAGATAATGTAAATAATAGATAAAATAAATGTATAAAATTAAACATTGTATTTTTATTTTGATTCATTACAAAACCATAGTCAACACTTTCGGTGATACATAATTAAATACCTAGAGTCCTATTTTATTCAAATAGTGTGCACTCAGGTCCCAAATTATCGCGCACGGGTAGTATTTATTGAAATGCGTATTTATTTGATTTGATTCGATTACTTAAAATGAAACATACCTCAATAATTCAAGAAAACAGTCACCAGTAAACAGTCAATCACAATAACAAAACTATGATAAGACCGTCAACGTTAAAGTTGTTGACGGTTGAACTGTAAGTGCAGTGAGGCAGTTGAATACAATAATATGAACCTCTACGGCTCTACCTTTAACTGGACTGGACTGCGCAGTTGAAATAAAAGACGAACCAAGCGATAGAACAGAAAGTAGATATGCGTCTCTTTCTAATCCAGTAACCCATTGTTTTATGACAGAAAAAAATTAGCACAATGTAGCCTGTAGGGATAACAAAAGAGAACAAAAGGAGATATGCGTCTCTTTCAAATCGGGAATCCCATTGTTTTATACCAGACTGGCCTGCACAGTTGAATAAAAAAGCGAGCTGAGCGAGAAAACAAGTAGATACCTATGCGTCTCTTTCTAACCGGGTATCGCATTGTTTTATGCCAGAAAAAAATAAGAACAATGCTGTTATGAAGGGATAACAAAAGCCTACTATTGTATTTTTACCTACACTTTACACAGTTTATTTTGTTTTGTGTCTGCTATTACAAAAAATTAAAAAAAGATTTTGTAAATATCAATTTAATGAAAAAACTACCAAATATATCCAAATACATGTATATATTCTGATATCCCAGTAGAAAGCACTACTACTCTAGTGCTATCTTAGGCAGGCGGGCAGGTCCTTCGAACGTGCTGTTTTTTCGTCACCGCACGGTTTGAGCCACAGTCATATTCAAATAATAATTTATTGACAAGTCTTTTTGGGACAGTGACCATATTTGGTTAGTACTACAAAAGGTTATAAACCTATGTTAATAGAAATAAGTGAAACAACAATACTTATTTAATTGCTGGCTCAGACAGACACTTCATACAGTTTAAGACCCGATACCTACATAATGAGTAGGTACCTATTCATATTTGAGTTGAGTTGTGTCGTGAGTTGACGCAGTTCTAGCCATTCCTTTCTTTTTTAAACAACGTTGCCCCACACTATGTATTTTTCCTGGTCGTGGGTGAGTACAAACATATAAATTCACATACACAACCATCCGGACCCGGAACAACTACTTGTAGGTCATACCGATATTTGATCCGCGCGAATCGAATCCGCAACACGCAGCACAGCTGTCAATAGCTTAACCACTGCGCTAACCGTGCGTCAAAGTTTAAAAAAAACACTCAAATCATAACTCTTTTGAATTTAACGTACTCCTAAACATATTCTTTTGATTGGTTAATCCAAAGTCACGACACAAAACTACACAGTAATGTGGCTGTGGCTTAAAACTAGGACCCGCATGAAAGCCTGCATCATTTGAGAGTCGATCAGCCCCCTAATCGGCGAACACATTTTTGTCAAATGATTGCGACTAGTTGGGATCAGTTGGTATCGTTCGGACCGCCCATTGGTCCGTTCGGTCCAAACGATCCCAACTAGTCGCAATCATTTGACAAAAATGTGTTCGCCGAATAGGGGGCTGTGTGGCTATCATGAGTTTTCATTACGAGACTCGATCGTCGATATCGACCGCGTTTGGCGCTCTCATTGGGTGAGAGTTCTTACAACCTTGAAGCGGGCCAATCGATGAGTCAAACGCGGTCGATATCGACGATCGAGTCTCGTAATGAAAACTCATGGTAGCCACTCCGTTTAGCTACTAACTTCAAGATGCTGTTAGGGCTGCCTCGCACTAAGCGTAGCAAGACGGTTCTCTTGCGTATATGTATATATATGGCATGAAAGCCATCAACACGAGCCTCTGCAAACATGCCAGATGCACTACAGAAACAGGGCAGCACGAGCAACATTCTGTAACCGTTGTTATATTGGACACGCTTAAAAAGTGAGATTTTAACATGCTCATTGCAATGAGCAAACCTACGTGCCAGCATGTTACTCTTAATCACCAGTGCCCTACGCTCTCTTTCAATATCCATTTGATCATTCAGATCTTCGGTAACATAGGTAGTATCGCAAATATTTAAAATGACTTACCCGATTGAGTTCATTATTAAGGAGTTTCAATTTGGCCACACTAGATGGGCATTTACCCAGAAGCCTGAAAAACCAAATACTTTTCGTGCAGTTAGGTATACATGAAACCATGTTTTTATTAAGGTTAAAATGGCAAAAAAAAAGTTTTTTAATCTGCATTCTCATTATTCTTGAGCTTTCCTGCCTTCATAACTCGAGTAAGTACCTTACTCCTTGTTTGTACTCATCAAAAGAAAATTCAACCTATTCGAAAACTTCTAACGTTTTCGAGCTTGCTTTGCTCACTCTTGGTCTCTTACATCTTGTAGACTTTTACAATTTCAAAGGTTTCGTATTGTTTCTCCTTGTAGAAATTAAATAGGTTTTAATACAGAGTGCACCAAATATAATTTTGCCAAAGGCGCTCACGGCCCTAGCTACGATGTAGTGTATATTAATAATATGACTATTATAAAACTATAAAAGCTACGCTACTACTGTTCTACAAAAGCTACGGTCACATGTGTTGATCCACTCACATATATGTGACTGTACTAAGAAGATAAAATTTAAGTTAATACTAATTATGTAAAATAACTTTAGGTTACCCTTTCGGTAATTTACAAATAAATATATAATCAACATTTAATGGTAACAATATCAAACACGTCTCTGGTTTTATCTTGTACAACAAATGGAAATAATGTTATTCCGTGGCACGCAGCTCCATATTGCCCTGTTTTTGTTAACGCTATTACAGCTCCCATGAAATCAGGGTAATGTGCTGCTATTCTTTTGATTGCCGTTTGCGCAGCATCGCCAGGGGAAGCACCTCGACGCATTTCTTCAACTGCTAGAAAGCTGAAAGAAAATACACCATTAATATAATATTAACGCAATCATTAACATAGATATAGGACAAACTAGACGCCTCCAGGCGCACGGTTTTGGTTATTACTGGCAAAGAAAGGGAGCAGGTTTAGTTCAGCAGAGACTACAGCCTTGTAACAACAACGTAGGCTAAATTATTATGCTTTAATCTACAACCTAGCTACCCAGATTTAACTCAAAACGGTCTCCAAAACCTGGAGCACAGGCATAGCATAGAGTAGCCAGCCTTTCGGTGTTCTATAGGATACATTTTGGTGAGTGTGAGAGGGAATTGCATGATTTAATTCATTCCACCATCGGACGACCTGTCGTACGGCGAGTTTCACCTTTACTTTGTTAACACCACTATGATCCAGACGAAGCGTTTCGCCTCCTCTTTTATATCCATCATTACCTCTGTCATTTTTATCCTCATAACCATCAGGCGGGATTACGATTGCGGTCAAGAGCTAGTTTATAATTTACTAGCTTTCTGCCCGCGGCTTCACCCGCGTGGAATTCGGTTATATCGCGCTTTTTAGATTTCCCTCGGGAATATCAAATTTTCCGGAATAAAGTAGCCTATGTCCTTTCTCAGGGTCAAAAGATTGTCTGTGCCAAATTTCACCAAAATCGGCTTAAAGGTTTAAGCGGGAAAGCGTAACAGACAGACAGCCAGAGTTACTTTCGCATTTTTATAAATGCGAAAGTAACTCTGTCTGTCTGTCTGTTACGCTTTAGTATGGATAATACAAAAAACTTGACTTTCCATCTTCCTTTTTGAAATAGTACCTTGGCAAGAACCGTAGCATTATGTCGCCATCGCCTGTAGCCGCGGCACCTCCTACTTCATTATCTGCGTATGCGCCAGCCCCGGGTATGGGAGAGTCCCCAACTCTCCTGTAAAATGCAAGAATACAGTAAAAAAAATGTAAACAGTTTGTTGCTATGCAAACAGTTTTTTGTTATTGATAAAATTGATAAGCTCAAAGTTGTTCTTGTCTAAAAAAGTTATTCTTGTATTTGCGAGAACAAGATAAGTTAAAGATAAATTATTTAAAGGCCGGCCTCTGGCGACACGGCCCCGCAAGGGATTTTTATGCGACGAATAAAAAATATTACCAATTAACAATTCATCGGCAATAATGCCGAGGTATCCTTAGGCATGCCTCAGCGTTCTTTAGCATCATCATTGAAATTTCAATTTTATTGTAATGCTTTTAATTTATATTTCTTAGTCACATAAAAATGGTTTGCCTGGGCAGTAGTTATACCAAAAATGTGAAGTAGCTCGCAATTTTGAATTAGTTGATCTAAAACTTTAATAGGCTATTTGACAGTATTCAATTATTTGTGATTTTTTGCTTTAATTGCATAAAATGAGGGTTCTTTATATCATTTACAAGAGTTTTAATAAAAAATAATAACAATTATTATATCCAAAACGCAAAAATATGTTTGGCTTTTTGTTTCTCGCGCCACACATTGTGAAACGATCCGGATTGGCTAATGTCGCGATGACGTCATACGCGCATCATCGCTTGTTTTCGGCAAACTTATAAACTGTTTTTCGGGGGGTTTTTATCGATTTATTTGTACAACCCAGTACAGCACACCATTTGTAAACCATTTTATTAGATAACAACAGCAAATAATAATTAAAAACAAACACCACTGAGAACCGAAAACCGCTTGTGACGTCACTTACCAGGCGCAACGCCATATTGCTGATTATATCGTTTTCGCGGCTTATTTGAATTTTGAATTTTTATTTGCATATTTCTTACGAAATACGTATATTTAAAATTAAAAAAAAATACTTTGGGTGAACTTCTTAACCGCAACCAAGTAATTCAAGATAAAAATTATAAATCTGTCAAATAGCCTATTATGTATTGATTATAAAATGTCGATAGTTTATTAAATTTATACCCAGGTATTTTGTATTTAGCGCCATTTGTGGAAGTTCCCGCTGCTATGTCGCCGTTGGTATCCACAGCAACTAATCCAATTGTATCGTGATTATATTTGTTGACTATCATCTGTACTTCAGGACGTATATCTTTGTTCTTCTTAACTTGATGATAAGGACCACAGTATTTGGTAGGATCCGGCTTGACACCCTGAGATTAGATAAATAGATTCTTCTTATCTTTGTCTAAGGTTATCATTATAAATATTCGGAATGTCTAATATTATCACATTTTTATTATTTAGCTGACATCAAATAAGTATCTTAATACCCTAATCCAATAGATTCCATGTAGGTATACGTTATTTTTGTATATGCGAAACCTGAATATAGTTTGTTCAGAATAAGCAACTGAATCAATTCCAATTATTTTTAAACCATGTTATGTTTTTTTCCTAAAATACATTTAGAAATTGTGGTTACCGGGTGCGCCACGCAGCTTACGGTAGATCATAGTACTGCGCACGCCCGCGCAACAGTTGACGCCACAGGTCAACGCACCGCTCGCCCGCCCAGCTGCCCGCGGAGCGTTGACCATATATTTGTTGGGACAGCCAAGTAGAATAACAAGCTTAATATACAATATGTAAAGAAAACCCTGTCCGACCCATAAGGATTATAAAGGTTAGGTAAACACTTGACCAAATATAATATAAAATTTTACATAATCACAGTAACAATAATAATGAATTTTGAAATAATCTTTTTTTCCCGGGTATTAATTCCAATTTCCCCGAAATTTGGTAATTTTTAAAAAACTGACAACACCATTTGTGACGGAGCGAATTGCGATGCGACCACGTGCCGCATGCCCCGCCCCCCTTCACCCACGCATACATGCGCGGGTGAAGGGGGGCGGGGCTATCGGGTTGCCTACCGCACATGCATTAAGTTACCTCGCTTTTTCGAAATAATATTTTTTTTTTTTTGGGGGATTTTTTTTAAGTTTAGCCCGGCTTTGTAGGCATTATTAGAATCAGTTAACGATACCTAACAATACCTTCACGGATCGGACAGGGTTTTCTTTACATATTGTATACACTATGTTAAATAACAGAGGGCGTTCCCTTAAACTCGTTAATATATATCATTAATAGATTAAAATAAAAATATCAGCATAGAAAAATAAGCATAAAAAAATCCGAATAAAAAAAATTCTAATTGGAAATAAATTTGAAACCTCCTGTTTTAAATCAAAATAGTAGTCGTCATGTATAAATAAATTGCGACGTTGCCGTCTTTCATGTTCGCGTGTACAGTGTGTTTCTTTTACATGTCAATTTAAAATTTTTATTGAATATTTTCTTATTGGAAAATTTTTTAAAACATTTTGTTTTCGAATGGAAATATTTTTTTTAGCATGTATGTATGCTATACTACTTCGGGTTAACGGGAACGCCCTCTGTTAGTTAACATACTGTATAATAATTCTGTGGTTTTTCATGATATCTTTTTGAAATTGTGTACATAGATTTTTTACTTAAAAATACTGGACATGTTTCGGGTTTCGCATAAACAAAAAATAATGTTGTATACAGTTAGTAGCCATCAACAACCTGCAGGGTAATTGATTATCACACTATCAGTAGCAATGGGTTTCATTTTGACAGTTCAATCAACATTCTTTGCTTTTCACAGTTTTCTGGTACATATGGAGCAATGGATTAGCAATATGGTTCCGAATTAATCAAATTGATTGTAATAGTGTGTTATGCAATTAGGGTGCTGGTGAGTCAGAATCAGTTGATGTGGTGATGCTTGCTCTACCAAGCATCATCACATCAACTGATTCTGACTCACCAGTATCCTAATTGCTATCTATAAGCCCAAAAACAGCAATCTTTTAGCTGAAATGATCCAAATGAAACCATATTAATTTTAATATATTACCATCCAAAAGTTAGGTTGGCAGTGGTTCTGATTGTGCCATTTCAACCATAGTTCTTTGGATTCCATGGTAGAAAGAGACTCTTCATGGAAACCCATCTGGACAGCAAACTGTGTTGCCAGTTCACCTGCAAGAAATGAATGTTTTGTGTGCTCTAGAACATGGCGCGCTACTGATATTGCGCTTTTTATCCTTCGGAGGGCTCCTACAGCACCCACATTCATGGTTTTCCTAAAATAATAAAATTAAGTGTATTCCAAAATATAACAGAAAATAAGACCTTCTTTGAATTGGTTTGCTTCGGTTGACCTTTGGGTTACAAAGCCAAGTAAAAAGAAATATTACCCATAAGTAATTCTTATGTGGATTTAGAAGTTCATAATTATAAGAGAGATTGTCATTTTACTGCTTGTTTATTCCAGCAATAAAAACATGGATTTAATAATAATCTTACTTTATTGTAGTGTAAGTATAGGATAAATTTATTACCCATCCATAATAAGGGCATCTAGTGTTGTTTCACTGTTCTCATCAGGACTTCCACCGTACCCTACCGTCCCGTCACATTGCTGGACTTCACATACTGACGCTCCTTGCTCTATGGCATCTAATGCTGTACCTCCTTCCTTAAGAACCTCCCAGGCTACAACAAATATTATAAATTATATTCTCTGAAATAAGTACAAGGAATGCACGGAAGTTGAGAGGGCAAAGCGATGATGGAGTAAAAAGAAACACAATTTTTTTTAATAAATATTTAAAAAAAAAATATGCTCTCTGTAACTCTGATTTAAGTTATTTAGGTACCCAATCGGATATTAAAGTTTGTAAACCTTTTACTGTAGCATTTGCGAACCGCCACGTTGTAATTACTATAGGAACATTCGATTCACTCTCGACTAACTGATAATTAAAACCTGAACAGTAAATAAATAATATAATTAATAGTTTTAACATCTTATTTAATTAATAATCAAAAGCAACCAAACCAACATCACATTCAAATCAACAAAACAAGAAACATTTTTTTTTTTTTGGTTCATTTCTTTCCGTTCGATCGAATGGAAAAGGCAAAGGCATAGTACGCCATACAGCCAAGTCTTCAGTAATTTTTTTTCTTCATTAAATATCTATCCTAACTTATCCTAATTTATCCTAAATTATCCTAGCTTAACTTAACTTAACCTAACTCCTTTCGTTTCCCGCGTTTGGACGATAAGGAGCGGTTTAGCGTAAAGACATGATGCGGCCACTATTCTACAATATTTCACTGTTCTTTTTGAATTATTCACTGAATGCACTTTTTACTACATAAATCACGCGTTTTTATTTAGTAAACGACACTATAAATAATTTTAAAAGTCCAATGAAAAATGAGCGTGACACTCATCTTGACATTCCCGCCAAAAACCAACAAGAAACAACCAAAGACTTCTTTTTTTTTTTGGTTCAATTCTTTCCGTTCTTCTGAACGGAAAAGGCAAAGGCATAGTACGCCATACAGCCTAGTTTTCAGTAATTTTTTTTTTCAGTAATTATCTATCCTAACTTATCCTAATTTATCCTAACTTATCCTAGCTTAACCTAACTCCTTTCGTTTCCCGCGTTTGGACGATAAGGAGCGGTTTAGCGTAAAGACATGATGCGGCCACTATTCTACAATATTTCAGTGTTCTTTTTGAATTATTCACTGAATGCACTTTTTACTACATAAATCACGCGTTTTTATTTAGTAAACGGCACTATAAATAATTTTAAAAGTCCAATGAAAAATGAGCGTGACACTCATCTTGACATTCGCGCCAAACCTCCGTAAGTATTATAATCTATATATAATCATTAATCTGTCAAAAGTGTCAACAACAAAATAAGATATCGTTATTACTGTTTTTTTCGTTGGCAACTAAATACTATAATTCCTAGATACCATATTATTAGCGAAGTTTTGGCGGGAATGTCAAGATGAGTGTCACGCTCATTTTTCATTGGTCTTTTAAATTATTTATAGTGTCGTTTACTAAATAAAAACGCGTGATTTATGTAGTAAAAAGTGCATTCAGTGAATAATTCATAAAGAACAGTGAAATGTTGTAGCATAGTGGCCACATCATGGCTTTGTTCCAAAACTTCCTCTTAGTGTCAGTTCACGCGAGAAACGAAAGGAGATAGGTTTAGTTAGGATAAGTTTAGGATAAGTTAGGATAAGTTACAAAAGAAGACAAGATATAATTAAGACTTGGCTTAAAGGTCTCAGAGACCAGGCCATAAAATCCCAAAAAAATAAAAATTAGTTTATTTTGTTTATTTTTTTTGGGGGAGTTTTTGGGGGGAGCTAAGATGAGTGCCACGCTCATTTTTCATTGGACTTTTAAATTATTTATAGTGTCGTTTACTAAATAAAAACGCGTGATTTATGTAGTAAAAAGTGCATTCAGTGAATAATTCATAAAGAATAGTGAACTATTGTAGCATAGTGGCCACATCATGGCTTTGTACCAAAACTTCCTCCTAGTGTCAGTTCACGCGAGAAACGAAAGGAGATAGGTTTAGTTAGGATAAGTTTAGGATAAGTTACAAAAGAAGACAAGATATAATTAAGACTTGGCTTAAAGGTCTTAGAAACCAGGCCATAAAATCGCCAAAAAAAAAAACATATTATTAGCGCATAAATCATTTTCCTTTTTTTTCGCGAATTTTTATTCAATTGGTCAGAGGTGACATAAACAAATAAAAACTTCAACCAATAACACACTACACTGATAAGGTATCCATTCGTGATTGGTTATTGTGTATTTCCAAAGATAACAATGATATTCTTCGCATAATGCTTCGGTTGTTTTGAGTTTTGAAGCTTGAAGAAATATTTACTTCTTACTTGACAGTTGTTGAGATTAGAGCACAGGGTTGAGGCAAAGTTGATCAGAGAGTCTTGGAATCTTCCAATCGCTCGTTATTTTATTGAAAATCTAAAAATGGACTTCGATACTTTCTTTGTAGAGTTGCCAAAAGTTGTAAGTATTCAGTGAGCTTTTGAAAAAAGTTTTCTCTTTCGTAGTGATACATAATTAAGTTAATTAATAACTTTGCATTATAGGAGTTGCATGCTCATCTGAACGGTTCTTTGAGTGCAGCTACGATGCTAGAACTAAAGAGATATCACGCCGACTCTGGTCTGGAAGACAAATCGAATGCTTTCTTTGATGAATTTCAAATTGGTGCCGGTGATTCAAGAAACCTGTCGGAGTAAGTGTAATATGTAATATTCGCAGCTATTGGCATTATCATTGTCATCATCATCATTTGTTTACCTTTTTTTCTAACTATGTTGGAATCAGTATCCGGCCTTACCGGCCAAACAAGTAAAGTGAATAATAACAGTCCTATATTAAATTATCATTTAAATAATTTGTTTCAATAATATATGTTGCACAGAGAATGTCAGTGATAATCTCAGTGGTCCTTAACATTATTTTCGTAAAGCCCTTTATAAAATGATGTAAGGATTTGTCTAAATAAACATCTCTTATTAGCTGAGGACATAACTAGCATAGTTGTTGTCTATATATTTCCTCTAGTCTTAGTCATAGCAAATGTGTATTTAATCTAAATATATTTATGAGTCACCAATAAAATATGTTGTAAGCATATGTAAATGTATAGAGATCAAGCTACTACAATCTGTGAGATTTCTTTATTAGATTTTCAACTTTATTTCTGAAGCATTAAGGCTCAAGGTTGATTGGGAATATTTGACAGTATCGGGTAGTTTGACCTGCTGTCCTCCGTATCCAATTTGAATAAAAGGCATTGAGTTGATTTAATTATGAATATAGTAAATAATGCATATTTAATTACATTCCCTTGTTGGTCTAGACGCAAGCTTTATAGCTGCTGAGCATGAATAGTTCCCAGGTCAGGCAGTATTGTTGGATATTTTTTTGCATCTTGAATTATTCAGTTGCACTCCAGAGCCTGGATTTATGGCGGCTGAGAGCAATATAGACTAGCCCACTTTTACATGACTTAAATACAATAGGAGAAATTAGTGTGTACTATACATAGTTAAACCTCTTGACTCTTGGGAAATCTAGGTGACATATTATAATTACTAACCATTTATTTTGGACAGAATCCATTTAAGTGTTAGTAACTAACAATTTTCTTAAAATCTGTTAATAGGTACATAATGTAATAAACATTTCTTTTACAATTGCTCCAGGAATCGTTTTCCACAGGAGCCAGTCAAGTCAGGATGAAATCATTTGCAAAATGCTGTTTGGTGCTGCCACTGAGTCTTTTAAATAATTACACTACTTCCCAACATACTATAGCATGGTAACTGTTAAGAGGGTACCCTAGTGCCGACGAATTTGGAAAACAGGTATTTGAAGAAACTATTGCCGTCGCACTGCTTCCAACCTCTCCTGGTAAAGTGCGAAAAGGACAGTTTCAGCTCAGACTAATTTTATCTACAAAACCGTTGCCAAAAGACGTTTCCTATTCCGCTGTTTTCTTTTTCAATACACGACAGATCTCAATTATTTTTACATCAAAATTTAGAGGAAAGCTGTACCTATGCTTCTATTATTTTCTTTTTTGTCAAAAACTTATCACATTTTTCTAATAGTCATCTGAAAATAAAGGTAAAAATGGGTTATTTTTTGCGATTTTGAAGTATCGTATTTCTTTTATTATGTTTTGGAAAAAAACAAATGATAACGGCACGTATAATCACGATGTAAAATTGTACGGACGACAGCAGGTCAAGCTATCCCAACCTATCAGATATTCCCAATCAACCTTGAACCTTAATGCTTTAGAGATAACGTTGAAAATCTAATAAAGAAATCTGACTGGTTATAGTAGATTGATGTGGTGTCTTCTGTCCAAAAAAAAATTGCTCTAAGAGCATTATCCACGAAGAAAACAGCGAAATACGTTTGTATAGAGAAAGCACCACTAGAGTTCCCTCGTAACATTGTTTTATTACAACTTTTTGGTTACCATAGATAGAACAGATTTTGGCCAAAAGTAACTTTATTATTGCATGAACGGAAAATAATCTACCAACATAAAAACTGGATATTACAACTTTTTTTTTATAATATTTCACAACTTACTCATTTTGTTCACAGGTGTTTCCAAGTGTTCAACATTGCTCATTCCCTAACAACTACTCCTAAAGCATTAGAGCTGGCCACAAGCCTTACTCTTCAAGAATTTCAAGATGATGGCTGTTGCTACCTTGAACTCCGAAGTACACCACGGGACACTCCATACATGACTAAATCACAGTATATTGAAACCATTGTTCAGGCTATACAGTAAGTAAAACGTAGCTTAACAACTTCCTTGTGATCTATCTGGATCATATAAAATTTTGAAATATCAAACAATTTATCAATCATTATTCTTATTCAAAATAAAAGAAACTAATTTTATTTGAAGGAAATCTTCTCTACATCTCTCAATGATGACCTGCCTCATCATTTCTATCAATAGAAGATCGCCAGTTTCGGACGCAGAAGAAATAGCTAAGCTGGCTATTGAGTTCCACAAAAAATATCCTGAAGTTGTTGTGGGTATCGAATTAAGTGGTGACCCTATGGCAGGGATATTCCAGAGTTTTGTACCAGCATTGCTCCAGGCAAAGGAAGCAGGCCTGAAAGTGAGCATTATCATATTTATAATTAGCTATTATCTGAGTGCTTTTCTTTTTAATAATTATCAACTAGTACCTGGTAACCCGTGCTGCAATCGTTTATGGTAAAGCGTGCTAGTTTATTATGCCTATTCACTCAAAATAACTGAGTGAATAGGAAGGAAGACTGCAGTTGAGCGAGGTGACGCAATGTTAAAGCCAACAACACGACCATCGATGCTGCGCCAGAGGGAGATCCAGCAGACCCTCCACGATCAAACTCCCGGCACAATAACATTTGGCGCATCGTACCCGGCACATATCGCAACCCAATTGCTCAGACCCATCCTCCGTACGGCTTCACCAGACATCATGCCTGAACACAACGAATCGCTTGGCGGCAAGACTTTGTCTACCAAAGAGGATCCATGCATGATCTGTTTCTCTGTGAAAGGAAGATAAACTTACAAACAACGTTTGGTATCTACCAATAATATTGGAGTACGGTAGATAATTATTGTATGTCTAAGTAGGTTGTTTTAAACTTTCTGTATTATTTTATCTCAGGTCACACTACATTGTGGTGAGGTTTGCAACCCAGAAGAAGTACTTGAAATGCTGAAATTCAAACCAGATAGGCTTGGACATGGGACTTGTATTCATCCAAAATATGGTGGAACAGAAGAAACATGGTCAACACTGTGTAAACTAAAAATACCTGTTGGTAAGTAAAATATTATATTGATTGTAGGCAATCTCATGCTCTATACAAATTTATTCTGAATTTGTGGCTGTGTGTCAGACATTTACTGACTAAAATCCACCCGTGTGCAGGTTATTTAATCTGAAGCATGTATTATGTTTTTCTTATTTTTATTTATTATTCAAGATTCCATAGTGTTAGTAACATTGCCTTTTTACTGTTTTGCAGAGGTGTGCCTCACAAGTAATGTCAATACAAAGTCAACACCAGATTATGAATCTCATCACTTCAAACTGCTTTATGATGCAGAAGTGCCCGTTATAATATGTGTAAGTATTAAAATATAGTAGGGTTATAGGATCATCATCATTATCTCAGTGTTAATCCCAGTCGCATCTGAAGCATTTTCAGCTTAGGAGTTTGGGGTCCGCTTTACCAGTCTAACTGTTGTTTTGGCTAAACTTCGATATTTTCCGTGAAGCGACTGCCGTCTGACCTCCACAACCCGAAGGCGATATCTAAGCATTGCAGTTAGACCAATTGTTAGACTTTTGAGGGCTCCAACAACCCGTAACGACTGCCACTAGATGTTCGTGTGGCAACCGGGACCAACGGCTTAACGTGCTATCCGAGGCACGACCAGACCAGTGCAAATATTCATGCATACAAATATTTGCACAGTGCGGGGATCGAACCCGCGCCTCCTTGCGCAACGGCCGCGTTCGCTACCGCTACGCCACAGAGGCTGTCTTAGTAGGGTTATAGGATGTAGGAGAAAATACTGGTGCTGAAGAATATCTCAACATCTGACAATCCACGTGTTTACGTATATGTTATGGGCTAAGTGATTAATCGGGCATTATTCATAATGCCCGGGCCATATGAATAATGCCTATTAAGAGTGGGCAATGAGAGTATAACTAATCAATTTATCACATTGCACGGGCATTATGAATAATGCCCAGTGCCTATTGGGCAGAGTGATGTAAAGCATGTTTAATACTTTCAGATGAATACTAAGTTAGGTAGACCGCGCATTACAGGTAATGAAATCAATTATTGGGTAGAGTAATAATAAAACATGTTTTATAGTTTAGTATTTATTTTTAAAATTTAAATAATCAGACTTCAGTTTTACTTCGAGCAATTTACGAAGGGCTACATTTAGAAACTATAGTCTGTAGTAGTTTCAATGCAGTTTGGAAGTATTTCGCACTCGCTTTCACTCACATGTAGGTAGATATTGCGATTAAGCGCGCTTCCAAGCTGCAGCGAGGAATGAGAATGTAATACTTCTCGGCATGAGTAAGTTAAATTATAAAACTAACAATCTAAATACAACTAAATGGAAATCACATCACCAATTATTCAACTTAAAAACTCTAAAGTTAAAAGAGTCTTAGTTAATCAGCCTCATAGGTAATAGTTATTGTTAAGAATGGATTATATTATTTACCCAATAAAAGCTCTCATTCTTTGTACTTAATAAACAAAACATAACGTAAAAAAACAAGTAACTACCTTATATCTATGTGTAATTTAGTACCTAAAAGATTTAAAGTTCAGTAGTTTTCACTAAGCGCTTAAAACTTAATAAAATCAAATAGGCATAAAAAAAATTAACTATTTCAAATCCAAAACTAACGAAATCGAATTTAAGTCACAGTTGTGGTCATTACACTTTGACTTAGGTCCGTATTACAGAACGTCACTCAAAACTCAAGCTTTACTTAAGTCTCGTTTGAAGCCTTTTGATTGGTTGAAACTAGTTTTAAGTAATGCTTGAGTCTTGAGTAGGTAACGTTCTGTAATACGGACCTTAAACTCTAAAATTTTAATTCAGTAATCAAATCAGTCTCATTATCTGAATTAAAAAAAAAAATACTCGCTAGTTTTCAGCAGGTACTTCAAACTTAACAATCAAATAAAACTTAAAAAATATAAATTTATGACAGCCCCATTTCGGACTCTGGTTGATTAGCGCGCCTGTCTTATTTGTTTTCGGTCCCGCACCGCAGCGCACCACGTAAAAATTTACCTATTAACACATTGCCCGATCATCTTGTAGCCATATTCATAATGCCCGGGCAATGTGATAAATAGGTGAGTTTAGATTGTAATTAATCACTTGGCCCGACATGGCTGGGCATTATTCATACTGCCCGCATTTTTTATCGTCCCGCCGCGCTTGCTCAGTGCGTGTTGGCGATTTCAGACTTACAAGTCCAGGTTTCCTCAAGATGTTTTCCTTCACCTTATATGCTCTGACATAAATTCAATTTTCTACTTTTAATTTGCAAAAGTCTTACAAGCAACTCTATACTTGTATACCGATAATTCGCTTAATTAACCTTTTCATTTATTACAAATCTTTACGTTTCTTTTTTTATTTCCACAGACAGATGACAAAGGGGTTTTTGCAACGTCTTTATCACGAGAATACCAAATATGTGTCAAAACATTTTCTCTAACTTCATCACAAACTGCAAGATTAGCCCTGAATGCCTGCCAGTATGTGTTCGCTGGTAATGCTCGTAAAATGCTCAATGACAAATTGCTTAATTTTATTGGAAAACATTCCTTGTGATTTATTATTAACTAGCTTTCCGTCCGCGTGAAAGTGGATATTTTTGTATTCCCTCGGGAATATCAAATTTTTCCGCGATAAAAAGTACCCTATTATTTAATCGGGCCTTCTAACTGTACGTCTGCAAAAGTTGCAAAGCAATCAGATCAGTAGTTACGGCGTGAAAACGGAACAAACAAACTCACTTTCAGATTTATGATATTAGTAAGGATGTAATTTTTTTTTATGATAATACAGGGTATTGTTAAAGTTACAATGAATTTGTTTTATTTGGACTTACACTTCCATAGAACAAGACTTTTTTTTATAAATTATAAACCAGCGCTTGACCGCAATCCCGCCTGATGGTAAGCATCGATGCGATCGTTGATGGTAAAGCGCGCTAGTTTATTAAGAGCCTATTCACTCTAGCCTTGAAGACACTCAAATTGTAGTCAGACGGAAACACCGCCGCCGGCAAGTTGTTCCAGTCCCTTGATGTACGCGGTATAAAGGAGGAGGGGAAACGCTTCGTCCGGATCGTAGTAGTGTTAACAACGTAAGGGTGGAAACTCGCGGTACGACGGATCGTCCGATGGTGGAACGGAGATGGGGGAATTAAATCATGCAATTCCCTCGCACACTCCCCAAAATGCATCCTATAGAACACCGAAAGGCTGGCTACAGCTCTACGCCTGTGCTCTAGGCTTTGGAGACCGTCTCGAGTTAAATCAGGGTCACCAATTAGCCTTTTCGCATGTCTCTTCACTGAATCCAAAGTAGCCAGGTGACATTTCGCAGCACCAGCCCGAATGTGGCTGCAGTACTCCACACACGAACGGACCTGTGCTTTGTACAACATTAGAAGCTGCTCCGGTGTGAAGTACCGCCGGACCTTCGCGATGACGCCAAGTTTTCTGGCAGCCACCTTGGCCTTGGACTCAATGAACCGCCCAAAGTTTAGGCTCGAGGAAATCTCAACTCCCAAAAGCTGAAGGCGGTCGGTACACTCCAAGGATACCTACGTGTTAAAACCATCAATAAACTGTTGTGAAAAAAGAATAGCGTTTTTCATTCTGTATAGCTCCATCTTTTGCTGACATTGAAACCATGATTTAACACGTCATGGTAACCCCCCAGTAAAACTACTACTGACACAGTGGCACCCTTAATGCGCACTGCACACCTTCAGTTTTATCTGTACGGTCAAACTGTACAAATAAATCGTAGGTCCATACAGCCTACACACTTTCAAGTAAACTGCACGATCTTTCAGTTTTTATCATCATGGCCTCCATAGACGACGCTTTAGCGACCGTATGACTAATAGACGAAAACGAAAAAAACGGGAATTGTGGTGTAAACACTGGCTTCTGTTGAGAAAATCGTATTCACACACATCTTTGATAAACGAATTGAGATTTACTCTAAAAGACTACAATAATTATTTGAGAATGAATGAGGAAACTTATTTGCAGCTGCTGTCTTTAGTGACACCATTAATAAAAAGGCAAGATACCTTAATGAGAAATGCTATAACGCCTCATGAAAGATTAACGGCAACTTTCACGTAGTTTCAAAATAAGCTTCTCATAAGCTGAATCTTTTTTTACTCGATTATGGTATTCCTTGCTTTTGATTTACCATAATGGAGGCTCCGATTGGTATAGTTGTATAAACTCTTCCAGCCATTCGCCTTGGGCCATGGTCGACGAGTTTTCGTTGAGGCGGAGAGCAAGGAAAAATACTTATAAGTCGTGTTCACTTCACGCTCGCTGCGACAAAACTGCGCAGTTTTTGACTACACACTCTCAGTTTTAACTGTACAGTTCTATCTGTACAGATTTATCTATTCATATTTTGATTAGATCACAGTTTAACTGTACAGTTCGACTGTTTGTTCTATACACCTAACGACTTATCGGTACAGTTTGACTGTACAGATAAAACTGAAGGTGTGTAGTGCGCATAACAAAATAATAACAGCTATTTGGTAATTTACCTAACAACACCGGTAAAATTCTCAAAAGGCATTGTATCTAAGCTAATTTAAAACAAAATTTTACGTTTAGTTTTTAATCAGTCACTTTGCTGTTCAATCGTCCTATCAAGGTTATACGTTGAATTCTTAATTTCTTCTAAATTGCCTGTGGTTGAATCGAAACGCAATAAAGAGAGAAGTAGAGAAGCATAACCTCAAACCGAGCTGTTGTTATTTTACTTGAAGAAAATTTAAAATCCACAATGAGTGACTTATCATCAGACTATTCGAGTCCAAAAGGTGCAGACTCTGAATTGCAAGACTTTCTCCTTGCAGAAAAACAGAAGGCTCAGTTTCATGCACAGGTAAAAACTTTTTGTATCATTGCATCATAAATTTTTCTCATTCACTATGTAATCATAAGTTTTCTGTTGTATTAGATAAAAGGTGGAACGGTCTCTGCGGCTTTGTTATTTACTGCCAAAATCGCATCCGCTATGTCACGCCTTATTTCATAGGTACCATTTATCTGCTTAATTTCAGATTCACGAGTTTAACGATTTTTGCTGGGACAAATGTGTGGACAAACCTGGAGCGAAACTGGACTCTCGCACCGAAACCTGCATTACAAACTGTGTCGAGAGGTTTATAGATGTTTCACTACTCATTACTAATAGGTTCGCACAAATGCTTGAGAAAGGAGGTGGAATGCATTGAATATTTAGTTTCAAACTGACCTGTAAGTTAGTTAATGTATGCAAGTGTTATGCATTTTTAGGTTCAAGGTTTTCATGATTTATGTGCATTTTTGTTTATCTTAGTAGCTAGTGGCCATGCTGTTGTTTACTTTACCAAAAATGTAAGCTTATGAATAATAGGAGTACCAAAACAAATTGTTAATTAAACAGAATTTAACTAAGGTATTAAAGTTTATTGTTTTATTTATTGATATAAATAATTTACAAATCAGTTCATTGGCATTTGAAGTCTTTATACTTCTCATTTCCTAGTGCACTGAGAAGTTCAAAGACATCAGAAGAAAAATCTAGGATACTTTTGAAAGTTTAATTAAAATGGGTGTAGATCGAATTCACAGAAGATCTTAATTTACAGTAAGTAAATGCTGCAGAAATGTTAGTACAATATCCGGGCATCTTCAGTAATTTAGTTACAAGAAAAAAATAAATGTTATGAATTATTTGCAATTGTTATTATTTTAGTCAATGTAACAGACTAGATTGTTTGTTTAAGAGATGCCCGATTTTAATAATGTTCATAACATTAATTTATCTCCCAACCCTACCAAGGGTAGTATCAGTTCGTGGATCAGCAGTAACAGATTGGACTGCAACCAAAGCCTCATTGATCTTGGTCTGCAACTCTCGCAGGTCTTGAACAAACAGTAGCTTCAGGACATCAGAAGGCTGATTGATGAGGTTCACCTCAGTTGCAGGTGGATTAGGGTGGGGTGAAGTTTTAAGTATTTTGGCAAGGGCTGACAATCGAAACTTTGGGTCAGGGTGTGGCCCAACTCCAGCTATTGTTGACACTCTTTCTACGCCTGCCTTGAATGCTGGACTTGAAACTGTAAAAAAAATTGTATTAAAACATATTCTTGCAAAATTAAATTGTTTTTTTTGTCCCTTTTTTATATGTACTTACAATCAAGGTTATCCAGAGGATTGGAAGACACAACATTGGGTGTAGCCTGTTTTGGTTTTTCCACTTTTGCATTCTTATATTTATCAACTGAAAAGAGAATAATTATGCTAGAGATAAGTCATCAAACTAAGCTACTATATACCATATAGCTCTTCACATGTAAATAAACAAGCACAACTGTGTAACTTTCTCTCGAAGAGAGGACGAGGAGGTCTGTGTCCGAGCATTAGGGACATTATAGGCCCATTATATTATATTGTAAATGTGTTACATAATATGGAACAATAAACAAGGTAATGAAACCAATTACAATCATGGCGTAATATGACCACTGCGTCAGCGACATACATGACAATATTGGATCATAAACTTCTTTCACAAGCTCGGAAAAACAAATTACATACCATTATCTGCATACTCTAATCTCACAGCATACGATAGTAACCAGTTTAATTGTTCGTTAGGAGTACCCTCGGCAACGGGGCTAACCAAATCTCGTTGGTAAGTGTTAAAAGCTTCTTTCCAACCGTCTTTCTCTATATTTCTTAGACCATCTCGCTCTTCTATTTTGTAATGCCTGATCTTTTGATCCTCAAGCCACAGAATTACACTCCTGTATTCCTTTTCATCTGTAAAATAGGGTTGAATGTAAAATCGACCGACGCGTAGGTGGCAAAAGGGAAACAAAACTTGTAACATTATATTTACCTTCACAGTTGAACTCTCCTGGATTAGGATGGCCTAAAGCACTCAGTTTAAGCTTAAATATATTACTCATAATAGTTTATTCGGTTTTATTGACGGATTTTTAACAAATAACCTGTGATCCCGGCAATTTCGATTTTTGGAAGTTTAGAACCACAGTCACAAAACTCACAAATGTCAAACATACGTAGTAGGTATCCTGAATCCTCTTAGTAGTCTGTGAATCAAACACTAAACAAACTGTCATTCATGATGGCTCTGCCTTTCCCACGAAACGGGAAGAAATAATTAAAAACAAAAACTGTCAATTTTCCATTGCAATTTTCTTTCTTCTGTATCTGTAGCAAAATGTTGCCACTAAAAATATCCATAACCTTTTGTATCTGTACCTATTCGAAAAAATAACTATGGATAGACAAGAGTTTAGGCGGGAAACCGAAGATGAGTGCCGCGCTCATTTTTCCATTGGACTTATAGTGTCGTTTACTAAATAAAAACGCGTGATTTATGTAGTAAAAAGTGCATTCAGTGAATAATTCATTACGGACATTGAAATATTGTAGCATAGTGGCCACATCATGTCTTTACGCTAAACCCCTCCTAAACGGCCACACGCGGGTAACGAAAGAAGTTAGATTAGTTAGGATAAGTTACAAAAGAAGACAATATATAATTCAAGACGAGGCTATCATGGTCTGAGATACCTTTGCCTGCTCAATGTAATGCATTGGCAAATTGAACAAACTCAAACAACAACTATGGATAGACATATACTAATGGGCATGCCGGACGCGTATAATCCGCAGTTTTGGTTTGAAAAGAGTGAGAGAGATGGCCTATGCTTTCGGTCCAGCACCATCTCTTTCCTCATAGATGATTTTGAGAGAGATAAAGATAGACGAAACTTCGTTTGCTCTCTTTCTTTCGGAGTGCTATAATTATTCTTATCTCTAAGGCGTTAGTCCATTAGTCTATGTCGATGGACTGGACTGTCCCATCGTGACTTTGATAGTTTGACAGATGTTTGACATGACATGTCATCAATCATCAACATTTTGCACTTGCCCGGCCCCTTGGTGTGATATATCCAACGGAAATAAATACAGAAGCAAATTAATTATGTATTCAAATGAAATGTATTTACATGTAAATTAAAATTTATTAATTACATTGATACTTCCCTTTTATATTTCAAATAAACTCCAGTAGTACTAGCTGACGTTAACAGATAAAGGATATCGCGGTTCTTTTCTGACATGGTTTCAGTCTTAGTCCTCCTATTAACTATCAAATAAGTATTTTGAATTTGTCTACCTATTTAATATTAAATATCACTGAAGAATAACCATGTCTTGGGTCAAAGAGAACTGTGTTTCTTTCTTTCAACTATTTTGCATTAAAGTAGTAAAGAGTGGTCGTGTTCCGAAGCATATAGCGTTTATTATGGATGGGAATCGTCGTTATGCGAAGAAGAACAGCGTGGGCAATAGTGCTGGTCACTATAAAGGCTTTGACAAGTTGTCTGAAACTTTGAAGGCAAGTTGTTGATTTTTTATGTTTCGTCAAATTTTATTCTACTTCAACGTTTGTAGGACTATCTATAGTCTCTATAGAAGTATATAAACACAATCTGTAGCTAGAAAGAACAATAGATTAATTTAATCTATCTCAGATAAGGTTAAATAAAAAATATAAAACCCCAACAATAAAAAATATAACATGGTGGGATGAGATGGATTCCTTAAGTAAAGATTGATACTTGGGGGTTCTAGTTAGAAAGAGGTGGACAGTTAGTAGGAAGGCCATTGCCAAGCCGTAGAAGATTAATGGTTACTAATAAATTAATAAACATTTGTGCCCTTTGCATGCTATCCCTGTGCGCTTTGAAACCCTAAGGCCTACTCTTTGACTGTTATGAATTAAGGGCCTTTCCATTTTATTCACTCTATAATTCTAAATATTTCCATTACCATTACAGAATTTATGCAAAGTCTTTAAAAAAGTCCAATTGACAAAATAACTGGAAAATAATTTTGGTGTTCTATTTTGATTTCAGTGGTGCCTAGATCTAGGAATACCTGAAGTAACAGTTTATGCTTTCAGTATAGAAAACTTTAAAAGAAGTAAAGAGGAAGTTGACGGCCTTATGGATTTAGCAAGAGAAAAGTTTCAGAGATTGTTAGAAGAAATGTATGTTTTTATTTTGTAGTACAATTTTAATTTATGTGCTCATAATGTTTCATAGTATGGATGACAAAAGGTCATGCTACCCGAAACTGTCAAATATTTCCAATCAACCTTGAAGTTGATGCTTTAGAAAAAAAGTTGAAAATCTAATTAAAAAATCTGTCAGATTGTAGTAGCTTGATGTGCTGTTGTTTGTACTCATTGATAATTCGAATGTCCGTATTACACAACGTCACTCAAAACTCAAGCTCTACTTAAGTCTTGTTTGAAGTCTTTTGATTGGTTGAAACTAGTTTTAAGTAATGCTTAAATAGAGATCAAGGCTTGAGTTTCCTTCTGGAATTAGGACCTTAGTGAAGCAAGTTTTAAGGTGAACTACCATTCTTACTTTACCTAAGTTTTCACAGTGAGAGGTTTACAAAGTAGTTTTCCATCCTTTTTTTGTAAATATTGAGCATCCTATTTTTATGTGGTAAATCATAAAACGCAGGGTTTAGTCAAGAAAAAGATATGATTCTTTAATAATTAATAAATTATATATATATTTTTTTTGATAGTGATCAAATCCATGATTGGGGTGTAAGAATTCATGTTGCTGGCAGGCTTTCCCTATTGCCAGAAGATTTAAGAGCAAAAGTCTCAACAGCGATGCTAGCAACGAGACGGAACCATAAACTACGACTCAACATAGCTTATGCGTATACAGGTACATAAATTTAATCATACTGAAAATATGAATTCTATTTCATGACATTCGAAAATTTTTTTTTAATGGGAAATCATCAAATGACCTCTCCTGGAACGGAAGGGTGTGTCAGACTTTTACTGACTAAAACCCACCAGTGTTTCTTCACTTACCCTTCTTTTCTTTCTTACCTTCTTTTTTAAATAACTTGCTACCCTGACTCAGAAGGGAGTTCGATGTGGTCTCCTGCGGCGGCTAGTAACGTGAGGGCGCTGGGATTCCCGCTGCCTCACGCGCTCCGCCTCCTCCTTTGCCTGCATCACTGCTTCGCAAAAGGAGGTGACGGCCTGCCATGCACTCGCGCTCCACTCCAGACTATGGCTTGGACCAAGGTCGGATGCGAGAGATCGCCGCCACGAGGACACGGCGGTGCTCTACCCAAGCTGGGCAGACCTCCAAACCACTTACTTCCTTGAAATATACAGTAGGACCCCGATTATCCGGATTAATTGTTGTCGGTAGGCATCCGGATAATCCAATGTATGAAGAAAGGCGGGCTTTTTCCATACATATATAATAATAAAATTTATTTTGGAATTACTTCCATAATTTGTTAGTAACAATGTTCTTAGCCTATGTTAGTAATAGCAAAAACATTAGACAATGAAAATATTTTAGGCACTGGTTTTAGCGTGTAGGCCTATACAATGCGCTATTAGTTGTGAGTCCCATCGGCCTGCGCACGCGGCTAGGATGGCGTTAGGGCTGCCGCGTACCCGCGCCATTAAAGACGCACTTCGCTTGCGTATGACGGCGTAAAAGCCGTCCACGCGCACCTCTGCGAACATACCACTGGCGCTACAGTATCAGCACCCTGAACGCATTGTTATATTGCACACGGGGAGCGTTGTATGTCCTCTGCGTGTAATTGGTCCACAAACTGCACGTGTAGAAAGAAGGTCTGACAGAAAGCTCTAAAGAGTGTGACCTTCACTTGTTCAGTACACCCACCGTGCGAATCTGCGAGCCAACATGTTACAGCGAACAGACAACGCCCTGCGTTCCCTCTCCACATCCATGTCATCTTTAAGGTCCTCGGTGACCCAGTGGCCCAGATATAGAATGTACGTACATACATACGTAATGTCAGGTGTTTATTAAAAACCACAAATACATATTGTATGACATAGGTATGACGACCTCCGTGGCGCAGCGGTCAACACGCCTGCCTGCGACGTGGAGGCCCCGGGTTCGATCCCCGGTCAGGTCATGATGGAAAACGATCTTTTCCTGATTGGCCTGGGTCTTGGATGTTTATCTATATATGTATCTATTATAAATATAGTATCGTTGAGTTAGTATCCCATAACACAAGTCTCGAGCTTACTTTGGGGCTAGCTCAATCTGTGTGATTTGTCCGTACATAAAAAAAAAAAAAAAAAAAATATTAGCGAAAATGAAACGTTTATCCTGAAAAGGCAGGGTGTGCAGTAAAGACACTTGCGACAAGGATTGATTGTTAAGGTAGAGAAGAGGAAGAAGAAGCATCCTGGTCGGAATCAGTGCAGTACTGCTCTGACAGGACCTAACATGCTGTTGCGTCCAACAGTACCGACGACGCTGCTCTATGTGTCCATACTGCACCAATCCACGAAGATTGAGGAGGTCGTGCTGTATCTGCGGACTTTGAGGGTCGAGAAGTTGGAGCCACGTCACAACACGAATTTCAAGTCGTTAGTGGTGCGTGTTCCGACACATCATCTCGATCGTTCCCCAAAGAAGAGTTCTGGGCGAAAGGTGTTGTGTACCGCCGGTTTCGTGGTCAGCTACATACGTGACACCAGTCAGCGAAATACGACGCCTATACCTCGTGTACATTAGGTGTAGTTAAAGTTTTGTATATGTTTATATTGGCATCTGCTCTGACAGGACCTAACATGCTGTTGCGTCCAACAGTACCGACGACGCTGCTCTATGTGTCCATACTGCACCAATCCACGAAGATTGAGGAGGTCGTGCTGTATCTGCGGACTTTGAGGGTCGAGAAGTTGGAGCCACGTCACAACACGAATTTCAAGTCGTTAGTGGTGCGTGTTCCGACTCATCATCTCGATCGTTCCTCAAAGAAGAGTTCTGGGCGAAAGGTGTTGTGTACCGCCGGTTTCGTGGTCAGCTACATACGTGACACCAGTCAGCGAAATACGACGCCGATACCTCGTGTACATTAGGTGTAGTTAATGTATTGTATATGTTTATATTGGCATTTTGCCTGAAATAAATAAATGTACACGTGGAGGGCGTGGAAGGCACGCGTGGAGTAGAGTTATGCCACTGACACGTTCATGTTAGAATAAACTCGGCACGGATGGCAGTCCGGATAATCGCGAATCCGGATAATCGCGAATCCGGATAATTGGGGTCCTACCTTATGAAATTTATTTTCTATATAAGTTCAAGTAATATGCATATGTAATGATTTCAGGAAGGGATGAAATCAGCCGAGCAGCCTCACACATAGTGGATGGAGTGAGGAATAATGAAATAGCACCACAAGACATAGATGAAGAGCTTGTATCAAAAACATTAGAACTTGGGGAAGCTGAACTCCTAGTGAGGACCTCAGGGGAAGTGAGACTGTCAGACTTTATGTTATGGCAGGTAAGATATTGCAAAAACCTTTAAGATCAATCACCTTAGAATAAAGATCACTCATTTTGAGAGACTTGCCTGTGGCAGTGATCCAATAGCAACCTTATTTAATGAGAATAAAGATCACTCATTTTGAGAGACTTGCCTGTGGCGGTGATCCAATAGCAACCTTATTTAATGAGAATAAAGATCACTTATTTTAAGAGACTTGTCTCTGGCAGTGCTCCAATAGCAACCTTATTTAAATGAAAATAAAGATCACTCGTTTTGAGAGACTTGTCTGTGGCAGTGATTCAATAGCAATGTTATTTAACCTTTTGAACGCCAATCACTTCTATACAAGTTCGAGATTTTCGTGCCCTCAGCGCCACTACTTGATTAGAAGTAATCACAGTATAAAATAAATTTACGACTTTTACAAGAACTTTTATTTTGTTTTTATGGAAAATTGCCCTGTTATCAGTCATATTTTTAACTTTTTCACACATAATAAGTTCTTATTTGTTTTATTTTCAATAGAAACAAAAACGCCAAAAATATTTTAATGCCCCCAGCGCCAATTACTTGATATCAAGTAAGCCAGTGATGGGACACGATGAAGACCTCGCTATATTTTATCTCGTCGAAATGATCATAAATACTATTATTGCAAGAAAATGACCTGAATAAATAATATTTTATAAATAATGTAAACTATAAACTAGGTTTTATTCACCTTAATCAAGAATAAATAGGTTTTCTAATCATTGTCGATAGTGAAACACCGTTTGAAAAACCCATCCCTACAAAGTTAGTTAGTTATCAGTACGCACACGCCAGCGACGTGTATAGAAGTAATTCTGTGACGTCATAAGCGGACGGGTTTCAAGGTCGTAGTGACTTTGTGCAGTTTAGTGTAGTGCAATGTTTACATCTTGACTTTGCGCACGTGTTCTTACAAATAAAAATGGGACTGTGATTATGACGAATTATTGCCAGTTGTTCAAGTCTGAACCAGAATTTTGAAATAGTTCGTCGTCTTGACATTCTGTTTATTCGTCAATTCCGTTTCAGGAATGTACTTCCGTTTTCTATTAGTTTCTACAAACAAGAAAAATCATTGTGAGTATTTTGCGACACCATTAAAACAGATTTGTAACATCTGCGTAAAACCGTCACCATCCATTTTAATAAAAAACACGTAGAAAACCACGTATCTAGCTTCTATTGGTTGTATTTGTTGTAAGTAAATAAAATAAATTAAGCAGGTATCGGTTGAGTTTATGCACGTGTAACTCGACCACAGTGAATATAAAAATAAATACCATTGTAAACCAGACATCCTTATATCAGAAAGGATTTTGATGTGCCTCGAGCGCCAACTACTTGATATGAAGTAAAAGGATTACATTTGGAGACAAATAGGGATGTGCCTTCCTAGAACACACGTCTAATAAATTTACAATTCCTTTCTTTATTTTGGGAAATATATCCAGGTTTTCATATTGATCTTTTTATGAAATAAAATAAAATATGAAAATCAGTTACAGTTTTTATTTTAGCTTCGTAAATTGGCGAATAAACATTAATTTCAACTTATGATATTATTTGTCGATAAGACATTAATCCCATCCCTACGTTTTACTATAGATACGTTATACATTTGTAGCGTGGCGCAGGAGGACACATCGCGTATTATATAGATGGGCGTTCAAAAGGTTAAATGAGAATAAAGATCATACCTTTTGAGAGACTTGTCTGTGGAAGTGATCCAATAGCAATGTTATTTAAATATTTATATACTTGTAAAAAAAACCTTAAAGATCACTCATTAAAGTTCAATCACATTAGAATAAAGATCACTCATTTTGAGAGACTTGTCTGTGGCAGTGATCCAATAGTAACCTTATTTAAATGAGAACAAAGATCACTCATTTTGAGGGATCTGTATGTGGCAGTGATCCAATAGCAACGTTATTTAAATGAGAATAAAGATCACTCATAAACTCATTTTTGTGGCAGTGATCCAATAGCAATCTTATTTAAATGAGAATGAAGATCACTCCGTTTGAGAGACTTGTCGTTTTTTTTTTTTTTTTTATATAAATTATAAACCAGCGCTTGACCGCAATCCTGCCTGATGGTAAGCAGTGACGCAATCGTTGATGGTAAAGCGCACTAGTTTATTAAGAGCCTATTCACTCTAGCCTTGAAGACACTCAAATTGTAGTCCGACGGAAACACCGCCGCGGGCAAATTGTTCCAGTCCCTCGATGTACGCGGTATAAAGGAGGAGGCGAAGCGCTTCGTCCGGATCGTAATGGTGTTAACAACGTAAGGGTGGAAACCAGCCGTACGACGGGTCGTCCGCTGGTGGAACGGAGATGGGGGAATTAAATCATGCAATTCCCTCGCACACTCCCCGAAATGCATCCTATAGAACACCGAAAGGCTGGCTACTCTACGCCTGTGCTCTAGGCTTTGGAGACCAACTCGAGTTAGATCAGGGTCACCAATCAGCCTCTTTGCACGTCTCTCCACTGAATCCAAAGTGGCCAGGTGGCACTTGGCAGCACCAGCCCAAATGTGGCTGCAGTACTCCACACACTAACGGACCTGTGCTTTGTATAACATTAGAAGCTGCCCAGGTGTGAAGTACTGCCGGACCTTTGCGATAACGCCAAGTTTCCTGGCAGCCACCCTGGCCTTGGACTCAATGAACCGCCCAAAGTTAAGGTTCGAGGAAATCTCAACTCCCAAGAGCTGAAGGCGGTCGGAACACTCCAAGGACACATTCCGAAAAGTAGGGGCCAAGGTGAACGGGCTCCTTTTGGCGGTGAAAAGACACGCCTGTGTTTTGGCGGCATTGAATGCTACAAGATTGGCATTGCCCCATTCGGAGACTGCCTGCAGTGCAACACTCGTTCGCTCAACCATGGCCTCTCTTTCGGACCGGATTGATTCCCTACTAGCCCGAGCATCCGGCAGGTATCTCTCTACAACTGTGCTGTCATCTGCATACCCATAGATACCGGGCATCAGCAGATCGTTAATATGCAGCAGAAACAGAGTTGCAGAGAGAACAGACCCCTGAGGAACACCGGCATTAGTTGACATGGGCTCAGAAGAGCATCCGTCGACAACAACTCGGAGGGACCGTTCAGTCAGGAAGTCTTTTACCCAGCCAGTCAGGCTAGGGGAAATGCCGTACGCTGGAAGCTTACTCAAAAGGCCAGCGTGCCAATGCCATGTCTGTGGCAGTGATCCAGTAGCAACGTTATTTAAATGAGAATGAAGATCACTCATTTTGAGAGCCTTGTCTGAGGCAGTTCTCCAATAGTAACCTTATTTAAATGAGAATAAAGATCCCTCATTTTGAGAGACTTTTCTATAGCAGTGACCCAATAGTAACCTTATTTAAATGAAAATAAAGATCACTCCTTTTGAGGGACTTGTCTGTGGCAGTGATCCTATAGCTACTATATTTAAATGAAAATAAAGATAACTGATTTGCTCAGCATTGCGAAATGATTATCAAAAATCAATATGCTCTCAAAAAGTATGTACAACCCGATAAGTTATTTAGCTTGCAGCAACTTGCAATTAAAGGGTGCATGTGATCGTCTTTTAATAGCGCGAAAAAATTGTCCAAATTGTGGAACAAATTGTCTGTGGTGGTCTTCTAGTCAGATTACAATTTAAGGTGCGTATTACAGAACGCCACTCAAGCATTGATCTCTGCTTAAGCATTACTTAAAACTAGTTTCAACCAATCAAAAGGCTTCAAACGAGACTTAAGTAGAGTTTGAGTTTTGAGTGACGTTCTGTAATACGGACCTTAGTGTCTTAAAGGCTAGAGTGAATAGGCTCATAATAGTGCACTTTACCATCAACGATTGGATCACTCCTTACCTTCAGTTGAAATCGTTTCACCAATAAACTTCAATAACTTCAAAAAACTTTATTAACTATTATAACGTTAAAAAAATGAATTCTGCGTAACTTCATTCAAATTCAGCCAGAATATTTTATGCATTAATACATCACCACAGATCATAACATGTTCCAACTTCAAAAACTCCATTCTAAGCATTCTTGTCAGTCACAGCACAGCAACTTTTGATAGTTTCATAAATGCATTCTCGAATATAGTCTACCACTCTACTAGTAGCGCCCGGGGTTTCACCCACACAAGTGTCGATCCCGTAGGAATAGCTGGATTAGCATGCTACAGAATATGTACCAGATTCTGATATACAAAATTATTTTTTGTTTATGCAAAACCCCGAAACACGTGTCCAGTATTTCTATGTACAAAATTTCAGTAATTTCATAAAAAACCACTAAGTTATGAGCTTGTTATCCTACTTGGTTGTCCCAACAAAAATATGACCAACGCTCCGCTCGGGCGGGCGAGCGGTATGTTGATCTCTGGCGTCAGATGTAGCGCGGGCGTTCGCAGTACTATCATCTACCGAATGCTGCGTGGTGCGCTCGGTAACCACACTGCAAAAATTTCTAAATGTATTTGGGAAAAAAATATAACATGGTGTAAAATGATTGGAATCGATTCAGTTGCATATTTTGAACAAACTATATTGAGTTTTCCCATAAACAAAAAATAACGTTGTATAAGCAATATTAATGTATAACCAAAATCCGTTTTTTTTTTTTTTAATAAATTATAAACTAGTGCTTGACTGCAATCCCGCCTGATGGTAAGCAGTGATGCAATCGTTGAGTGTAAAGCGCACTAGTTTATTAAGCCTATTCACTTAAAAAACTTAGGAATAGGAAGGATGACGGCAGTTGAACGAGGTGATGCAATGTTAAACCCAAGACCAACACGACCAAACGATGCTGCGCTAGAGGGAGATTGATCTGGAGACTCTCCACGACCAAATTCCCGAGACAACAACATTTGGCGCATCGTACCCGCCACACATCGCAACACAACTGCTCAGACCCGACGGCGTTTAGTAGTTGTTGCGTGAAAAATAAAAAAGATCCATTAATACTCAAAAACTTTCGCGTTTATTATACGAGGTATAGTAGGATAGTATAATCTTACTTACTTACTTGTGTATTTTTTTTTAATTTCTTGGTTCGCTTATACATAGAAAAAATAATTTAAAAAAAAAAAATTGGTGCTCAAATCCAGGACGCTGGCGCGAAAGTGTTTTCGACTGTGCCTACAATTTCTTTTCTTTTTACTTACAGGTTTCCAGCACTGTCTTATACTTCACAGACGTACTCTGGCCAGAATTTACAATTTGGAATCTTTTGGCCGCTATAATACACTTCCAAAGAAATGCACCACCCCTCAAACAAGCAATAAGTGTCAGTGACACAAAACAGCAGTTTCTGGATAAACTGGAAAGCCAGAGATGGCAACAAATTGAAAAAATTGTTAGTTGTTCATAATATAATGTTATTATTATTTTTAGACAGCGTGTATCAGAAATGTGTCGTCTTATTTAAAGGAACAAACTGGCGCATATTCCCAGTGAGCCCAACAAAGTAGTCGCGAAAAATAACGAGCAGTCAAATACATTTGTGTAGGTATTGAAAATTTGTATGAGACAACTGATTATTTTGGATTTGATAGATTGTCGTCCTCCGTGGCGCAGCGGTCAACACAGCCTGCGACGTGGAGGCCCCGGGTTCGATCCCCGGCCAGGTCATGGTGGAAAACGATCTTTTCCTGATTGGCCTGAGTCTTGGATGTTTATCTGTATATGTATCTATTATAAAATATAGTATCGTTGAGTTAGTATCCCATAACACAAGTCTCGAACTTACTTTGGGGCTAGCTCAATGTGTAAAAAAGAGCAAAAAAAATTTTTCGCGATTACGATGGCTAGCTGCAGTAACCTGTAGACAAAGGAACATGTTTGACTTTGAACAACTTTTACCTTTAACTGGGTCATAGTTAAAGGTTAAAGTTGTTCAAAGTCAAACATGTTCATTTTGATGATGTGTAACACTCCCTTAAAAATAATCAACCCATAATGTTCCCACTGCTGGGACACAAAGGAGGCCTTAACCCACTACGCAGGCCAGTGCGGTTTGGTAGATATCTTGGAATGTTTTGTTTCTATAGTTGAACCAAATTCGATAAAGAATAGAGGTAAACAAACCGTTGCTAGACAACGAGTAGTTTACGCCTAAAAGACAGATGTTAACAACCTTTTCTGCATAAATGATTTTCTTAAAAGTAATAATCCTACTTCCTACTAATCTAAACAGTTTATTTATGTTTAGATATTTATGATTTGCATAGAACGCTTAACCGAATTGAAAGAAATATGACACACATGTAAACTAATTTCCTAATAGGTTATATTTTTTTATACATTTATATTATAATTAGTCCATATTTGAAAGTATTACAATGCATGTGTTATGTAGTTGATTTGAAAGTAATTAAAATACGCAAAATTATATTGACAAATGTTGATGACAAATTATGACTTTATTCATTGGTTGAATTCCACAAAATGTGTTTAATACCTGGATTTCATCCATCTTTCCTTTTTGTAGGGCTATCATGTAAAATTAATGACGACTTTTTAATGGTTTTTCGAAATAATAAGTTATTATGCATGTTATTTTAGTGATTTTATTGGAATATGCTGCAATAGGAATTGTTAATAAATCGCTAGAATTTATAAGTCGATAATCATGTAAATAACAGGAGATTTGTAAAAAGTGAGTTGTGTGTGTCTGTTGGTTTGTTTACCTCTATTCTTTATGGAGCTAGGCGATGGTATAGGATATGCCGATTTCCTGACATTATTTTTCTTCACTGTCTCAAGAGCAGGGGTGATGAAATAATACGCATAAAGTAAAGCGCTTCCTTCTCCGTATGAGAGGAGACCTCTGCCCAGCAGTGGGACGGTAAAAAGGTTGATGATGAAAGCGCTTGTCTGGTTCCGAACAACAACCCAAAAGTTAAAAGTCACGGTTGTTAACCGGGCCACCACTTCTTTTGACCACAAAGTTCTGGAACCCGCTGTTATACCTGTGTTTTGGTGTTATGTATATATAGTATTTATTAGAAATACATGTATAATTGTCAACATGTTACTTTTTCTTTTCTATTCCTTATTGTTACTTTCTTTTTGCTGTGGTTTGTTTATTAAATTATTTTGTAATGTGGTTAGCTATTATAAAATTAGTTGATACATGTACTTATTTTTTTGGAGTTTGTCGCATGGGTTACATAAATATGTAACAAAACCCAAATGAACTGATCAAATATACCCAAATAAGAAGCTATGGGCATTAAACCTCCAATGTATCTTCTCCTTCAAATGATATTTCGAGGGAACTTCTGAGGTAATAAGACTAATGAAAACATTACTTAAATGTTTCCGTATCGCGGCTTCTCGATGTGCTTATTACACAAAGTTTTTGCAAAAATACAAAACTTATGAAGTTGTCGCGTTTGAACTTGCACGTCTTGTACTATAGTACCCAGATGGTGCAGATGAATTGTCAAATCCGCTGTTTTACATGAGTGAGCTGTTTTAGAAAACACAACACATTTGTGGAAATCAACATAATTTTAGCATTTCACTAGGGATCTTACCTTACGAATAATCGTTGGTTATTTGGGAAATACAAACCTTTACCATTAACTTTATAGGAATTAAAAAAGGTAATTTTATAATATAACGCCAGAATTATTTAAATACGCCAAAAGCTGCTGCGGGCTGGCCTGTGGTACCGGGCGGGCGAACTCTCACCAGGGAAGCGGGCAGCAATGCTTCTTCTCTGGAATGTGAAATCCTGCGATCCCCAACCCGCCTGCGAAGCGTGGGGATTATGGCACCCCCCAATGATGCACACGACCAAGCCCAGGCCCCTAGTCCCCGGCAGCTCCGCTATTCCTGGTCATTGTGGTAGCGGCCAGTGTAACGGCGGGGCAAGGGATACAAAGAATCTCCGGAAGAGATCCGGCTACTACAAACAACGACGGATCGACCTGGCAACACTGAACATGCGCACACTGCGGACCGACGAGAGAGTTATTGAACTGGAGGAAGAATTGAGCAAGTTACGATAGGGTGTCCTTGGGCGGACTCCCTCCATAGGAGGGAGAACCTCACCGCCCTTCGGTCGCCCCAAAGGGCCATCGCCCAGCGGGCATCGCGGGCCTACCGCACGGTGGGCTTCGCAGCGGCGTGCGCTCTGGCGGGCACCCCGCCTTGGGAGCTCGAGGCGTGGGTGCTCGCCAGAGTGTACGAGTGGACGGCGGGGCGCAGGGCGCTGGGCGAGCGTCCGGCCCCAGAATTGAGGGAGGCCGTCCGGCGGGAGGCGAGGGTTGCTCTTGTCCAGCAGTGGACGCAGGACCTCGCCTGGCCGCCGTACCCTCGACGCCATCGGGCCGGTCCTGGAGGACTGGCTCGACAGGCGTCACGGTTTCCTCTCCTTCCGTCTGGTGCAGGTACTCTCCGGTCACGGCTGCTTCGGCAGGTACCTGCACCGGATAGGACGAGAGGAGACACCGTCGTGCCACGGTTGTGGCGCGGCGGAGGACACGGCGGAACACACCCTCGCGGTGTGCCCGTCGTGGGCCGTGCCGCGCCGCGATCTTGTCACGGCGGTTGGAGGGGACCTCTCGCTGCCCGCCATCGTCAGAGAGATGGTGGGAAGCGAGGAAGCTTGGGTGGCGATGGCCTCCTTCTGCGAGGTCGTGATGTCGCAGAAGGAGGCAGCGGAGCGCGAGCGGGAGGAGGATCCCCTCGCTCCGGCGCTCCGCAGGCGGCGTAGGGGGAGGAGAAGGCGGGATTTCGCCCGCTTTCTCCCTCCCTGAGGTGAGCGGCGGGCGTGAGGCCGACGCCCGCCTTACATCGCTCACCATGCGGGAGCCACGGTCCCTCCCTAGGAGGGGCAATTGAGGGCCCGCCTTACTAGGCGGGTTTCGCCGGCGGGGGAGAGGTAGCTCAGGCTGCGCTAGTTTCCCACTCCCCCGCCACTATGGCGATGCCGGAGTGCCGCTGTGGGTTTAGTGGGTATTCCCGGCTTCGGCTGGGCGAGTCCCACACACGCCCTTCGGGGTAAGGTGCGTAAATGCATTCCCACAGCGTCAAAAAAAAAAAGAAAAAGGGTGTCCTGGGGTTAACTGAAGTCGAAGAGAGGGTAAGGACTCGATAATCCTTAAATCCGGTAACTTGCTCTATTTCCGGGAGGATGGCCATCAGTCCCAAGGTGGTGTTGGGTTCCTCGTCCGCAGGTCCCTTGTGGACAATGTAGTGAAGATCGAGAGTGTGTCGACTAGGGTGGCGTTCCTGGTACTCAGAATAACCAAACGGTATTCACTGAAGGTCATTCAGGTATACGCCCCGACCTCGGCACACTCCGACGATGAAGTTGAGACTTTATGAGGACATCTCTAAAGCCATACATAGCTCTAAAACTCACTACAGCGTTATCATGGAGGACTTCAACGCTAAACTTTGGAAACGGAGCGGTGAAGAGCTCGGACTGGGAAATTTTGGATTTGGGCGTCGCGTCGTAACCTCCGAAGTCACATGTTAGCTGGCTTCATGGAGAAGGAGGGACTCTTTATGATGAACTCCTTCTTTAAAAAGCATGAACAGCGGAAGTGGACTTGGATCAGTCCCGACGGGGTCACCAAGAACGAGATGGACTTCATCATGACGACAAAAAGGCACATATTCAATAATATCTCAGTGATCAACTCGCTCAAATGCGGCAGCGATCACCGTATGGTCAGAGGCCCATAGAATTTGAACATAGTGTCCGAAAGATCTCGCAGATGAAGTCTACGCTCCGGCTAGCACCTCAGTTTGCAGCTCGAGCTCCAAAATCGCTTCGAATGCCTAAGTGGCGACATGGACGAGTACAATGACGGGTTTGTAGAAGTTGTCCGTACGGTCGGGACCAGGTATTTTAAGACCCGCCGTACAAATAGAAATGAGGAGATCCGCAGAAGAACCAAAGTCACCGACATAGCTCTGCGAGTCGCAAAACTTAAGTGGCAGTGGGCAGGGCACATTGCTCGTAGAACCAATGGCCGATGGGGCAGTAAGGTTCTGGAGTGGCGGCCACGTACTGGAAGACCCAGCGTATGGAGACCCCCAACAAGGTGGACCGATGATCTAGTGAAGGTCTCGGGAAGCCGATGGATGCGGGCAGCACAAGACCGGTCGGCGTGGAAAGCCTTGGGGGGAGGCCTTTGTCCAGCATGGGCATCTATTGGCTGAAGAAAAAGTACAAATAGAACTAAAAAGCTCTCGGACTACACTCTCAAGCACATTAAGGACAGACGTGAGATGGTTTTGCATACGTCAAGTAATGCTTGCAGATAACGGCAGCTCAATAAGCAGATCTCAGTCTCTGAAGCGCGACCTACGTCGGTATAATACCGAACGTATAACGGAGGCTATAGATCGAAACAGAGACTCAGTCTTTGCTAGGGATCTGACTATTGGGCATAGCCGGCTAAGTAAGCTGAAGACTGACGACGGCAAGATCATAACGTCCGGACCCGAGCTTTTGAGGGAAGTCGAGAATTTCTATGGACAGCTCTACATTTCGACGACAAAACCCGTATTAAATCTTACTGAAGACCCTAGAGCAAGATTAACCCGACATTAAACCGAAGGTATCCCGGAAGTCGGCCTGCAGGAGATTCAATTGGCTCTCAAACAGCTTATAAAAAAAAACAAGACGCCGGGCGATGACGGAATAACGGCTGAGCTACTTGAAGACGGGTGGTGAACCGATCCTTAAGGCCCTTCAGAAGTTATTTAATTCCGTCATAGTCAAGGGGAAAACGCCACAGGCATGGCACAGAAGAGTGGTGGTACTCTTTCTCAAAAGGGTGACAACACCCTTTTGAAAAACTACAGATCCATCTGACTTCTGAGTCATGTCTATAAGTTGTTTTCGAGAGTCCTCACGAATCGTCTCGCCTGCAGGTTTGAAGACTTCCAGCCTCACGAACAAGCCAGTTTCCGAAAGGGCTTCAGCACAGTAGACCATATACATACGCTGCGGCAGGTTATACAGAAGACCGAGGAGTATAATCTAGTTCTGGACTGACTTCCATAAAGATTGGAGACTCTGTTCTCGAAGTTGTTGACAGTTACGTGTACCTGGGACAAACTACTATCCAGTTAGGAAAGTCCAACTTCGAGAAAGAGGTCAATCGTCGAATCCAACTCGGCTGGGCTGTCGGGAAGCTACGTAGAATCTGCTCGTCCGAAATACCGCAGTGCCTCAAGACAAGTCTTCGACCAGTGTGTGTTGCCAGTGATGTCTTATGGAATTGAGACGTGGGCGCTAACAATGGGCCTTATAAGAAGGCTCAAAGTCACTCAAAGGGAGAGGGGTATGTTTGAAGTTTCACTGCGCGATCGAATCAGGAATGAGGAGATCCGCAGAAGAACGAGAGTAACCGACATAGTCCGAAGAATTGCAACGCTAAAGTGGCAGTGAGCTGGGCACATTGCCCGTAGGACCGATGCCCCAAGGGGCAGACGGGTTCTCGAGTGGCGACCACGCACCGGAAGACGCAGCGTGGGTAACCGGTAAACCCGACAAGGTGGACCGACGACCTGGTGAAGGTCGCGGGAAACCGCTGGATGCGGGAGGCGCAGGACCGGTCGTCGTGGAGAACCTTGGGGGAGGCCTATGTCCAGCAGTGGACGTCTTTCGGCTGAAATGATGATGATGATGATGCCAAAAGTAGTGCCAGCGTAAAATGATTAAATGGATATTAAAAAAAAATAGTTTTTTTTTATACAAAATACACATGTATTTAATTAATTCGTTGGTATTATTGCATTTACATCATTGTCTAAAATATTGCTTAATAAATTAATTATCATTATTGTAGCTCCTCCTTCATTTGCCCTTGATTGTGTATTTAGAGTAAGTCTTTGTTGGATCATAAGGTTCCCATCTTGATGCCGGGAAGATATGTTTGTTTCTTTCATACCAGGATCTGCAAACAATAATGCTTTTATTTAAGTGGACTGTATTTTAGGTTTTGGGTCCAAATCCATGTATAATTTGCTATATGGTTTTAAGGATTGTCAGATCAAAAAATCACAAATAATAAATGCTTAAAATAATAATAACTGAAACACAAAGCAATGATTTCAATTAAACCACATTTTTTCTTGCTATGGTTGTACATAATATACATACATATATTTTATATATAAAAATATATATTGTACAAATATTATTTATGATTTCTTAATAACTTAATTAAAACACTTACAGGCACTTCTGAATGATCAAGGAGTTGGTAAGCTACTCCGATGTTGAAGCTGCCTATTCCAAAACTTTTGAAGAATGGGCAAGAAACATCATTAGAACTAATCATCAGCCTACATTTATCCACTGCTTGACATAGGCCGCTCTCTTTCCCTATGTCCTTATGTATGATTAAATCTTTGAAACTTCGCAATGGATTTTGATGCGGTTATTTTAATAGATAGAGTGATTAAAGAGGAAGGTTTATATGTATAATAATACCCATTAAATAGTGGATAAATACGATTATTTTTGAGATTTCTAATGTGATGTAGTAAATTATTAATCTTTTTCAGAGTTTGCAGTCAAACGTAGACTGAACCCTACGATATTTATCAAAATAATGTACTAAATATTGTACACGTTGAAAAGGTTTACAGAAAAGTGCTCGACGGTATATGTCTATCTTTTAATCTTTTTCTTTCCATTTCGTTAAGGAAAGGATAGATGATAACATTTTAGTTTAATCCTGTCAAATTAAGATACTCCATCGACAGTTTAGACGCGATTATAAACATGGCGACTAAAAATACGCTAGTTTAGGTCCGGAGCGCACTAATTTGACAGGTCTAAACTGACATTTTATCTTCTGTCCTTTTCTTCATGAAATAGGAAGAAAAAGATGCACTGAACTTAAATTTAATTTAGTTTCTGAACAAGGGAATCGGGGCCACTGGCTAAATTGCGAAGCGATTTTAACCAATGCAGCATTAATCTTTATCCAATTTAAATATCTTAAATACATTGTTGATTTAATATACAATATGTAAAGAAAACCCTGTCCGACCCATAAGGATAATAAAGGTTAGGTAAACACTTGACCAAATATAATATAAAATTTTACATAATCATCATAGTAACAATACTAATGAATCTTGAAATAATCCTTTTTTCCCGGGAATTAATTCCAATTTCCCTGAAGTTTGGTAATTTTTAAAAGAGTGACAACACCGGTATTATTATAAGCGAATAGCGACGCGACCACGTCACAGGTGCCGCGTGCCCTGCCCCCCGCCACCCGCGGATGGGGGTGCTAACCGCACATGTATTAAGTTACCTCTTTTTGCGAAATAATATTTATATTTTTAGGGAGATTTTTTTTTAAGTTTAGCCTGTCTTTGTGGGCATTTGTAGAATCAGTTGTCGATACCTAACAATACCTTCACGGATCGGACAAGGTTTTCTTTACATATTGTAGATCTATATCGCCCTTTACAGCATATGATTTAGATGAATATTTTCAAAGATATTACATATTAAAAAAATGCGGAGCGTCGTGTTCGCGGCGGTACCGGGCGGCCGGAACAGCGGGACGCTATGTTTTTTATACAACGTTCAGTTTTTCTGTAGTGTATTTAGTATCAGTATTGCACCTGTGCGAAGCCGGGGCGAGTCGCTAGTTTATTATCTACAAGAACAAACTGCATACCTTAATAATACTTTGCCTGCATGCGAGTCCTGTTTTTCTTGGGTGGCGTCGTTCACGAGTCTGACGTCATCAGAAGCATCAAACTGGAATAACGGTCCACTTTTACCTCTTGCCTGGAATTTAAATAAAACAATTTATTATAAAGGAAGTCAGTGTACTGTGTAGCTACCATGAGTTTTCATCGAGACTCGATCATACCCATCGACCGTTTAGCGCTCTCATTGGATGAGAGTTCTTACAACCTTGAAGCGGGCCAATCGACGAGTCAAACGCTTTCGATATCGATTATTGAGTCTTCGGAATGAAAACTCATGGTAACCACACTGGTCATCAGTGGTACTGAAAATCGTTGTTATTGTACTATCGGCTATGTGATGCAGTGGAATGAGAAAAATGTAGTTTGAAGAATTTCGAGTAGGATGACTGTAACAATAGGGGCGGATCAAAGAAAAAATGGACGTTGTTTCAAACATAGAACCCGCGCAGATAAAGAAAAGATCTGAAAATGGCGGCGGATACTTATGGTACGGTTGACAAAACATGCCATTGTTCAATCACAAATCAAAAGCTAAGATAGTAAAATGTCAAATTTACGTTGTAAATATTGTTATTTACAACGTAAATTTGACATTTCACTTGTTTGTTGTTGTGTGTGTTTTTATTGTTGTTTTTGTTGATTTTAATTGTTCAAACTCAACCAAAACAACAATATCAACAAAAACTACAAAATAATAGAAACTTTAGCGGAACGAAATTAACGATAAGTCAGAGTGCGTCAAAGTAGCTTCAGTAGTTTGGAAAGCAAATCCCGAATTCCTGATCGATGATTTTTTTTTTGCAGCGCTTACTTCACTGTGTGAGTATAGACAGCGATAGAGAGTGAGTGAGAACGCATGCGAGCGGCCGCCATTTACAGATCTTTTCTTTATCTGCGCGGGTTATAACAACCGAGATACGCCGACCTAAGATAAAATAAAGATCTATACTTGTTTTTAAGTACTTTATAACACTGGTTCCATAGTGTACATTTTAATGCCATCAAAAATCCTTCAGCTCTGCTTTAGTTTTTCGACCTATGAATAGTTTTGGAACTTTTCTTCCATGTTACTTACCTTAGTTACGATAAAATCGTAGAATGTGTAATGATGAGGCAGTATGAGATCTTCTTTCACGTACATGAGCTGATCAGCGGATACTGTTTTTAGTTCACTGAATTCTGGCCGCAGTGTGTCTAGGCACCTTTGGAGAAATTGATATATGGAATTACCTGAAAACAATAATCTCTTAATAGGTTTAATACTCCATATTCAATATGTAAAGAAAACCCTGTCCGACCCATAAGGATAATAAAGGTTAGGTAAACACTTGACCAAATATAATATAAAATTTTACATAATCATCACAGTAACAATAATAATGAATGTTGAAATAATCTTTTTTTCCCGGGTATTAATTCCAATTTCCCCGAAATTTAGTAATTTTTAAAAAACTGACAACACCATTTGTGGCGGAGCGAATAGCGATGCGACCACGTGCCGCATGCCCCGCCCCCTTTCACCCGCGCATGTATGCGCGGGTGAAGGGGGGCGGGGCTATCGGGTTGCCTACCGCACATGCATTAAGTTACCTCGCTTTTTCGAAATAATATTTATTTTTTTTGGGGGATTTTTTTTTAAGTTTAGCCCGCTTTGTAGGCATTATTAGAATCAGTTAACGATACCTAACAATACCTTCACGGATCGGACAGGGTTTTCTTTACATATTGTTTATACCCGAACAAGGATTAGTAATAAAAAGATACACAAGTAAAATGAAATAAAAAATGAACACGGAAAATTGCGTCAAAATATTATTGTAATTAATTAAAATTAATTAATTTCAATATTATAAATTAATCCTGCAGTCTCACTTTCCTTCACAATTTTTTTTGATTAAAAAACAAACTTTGGCCCACTTCAGGAATTTCTCCTGTATCATGGATGCGTTTACAAACATAATATACTTTTAAAGTTACATACACAAACAGCCAGACCCGGAACAACTAATTGTAGGCCATACAAATATTTGTTCCGTGCGGGAATCTAACCCGTGACACACAGCGATCGCAGAATCGGATTGCGATTACTAATCCATTAGTTCATATCATATGGTTGGAAAATTTGTCTGGTCAACATCATAAATAAAAAGCATTGAATGTGGCTGAACTACCAAAATAAAAATTTACGCAAAGTAATAAAATAATTCATACCTTTTTTCAAGGTAACATTTCTTCTATGCCCTGAACCATCCCAATAACTGAATGTAACGGTGATGGGTTCATCTTTGAGGCTTGCTTGTGTCATCACCCATTCTAACCGTAGTTCTTCTCTTAATTTAAGATCAGCTTCCTCTCTTTCTCTGTCTGGCAAGAATGACGTGTCTACATCTGGATTCTTTTTTATTTTCTTAAATAACTGCAATATATAGAATAGAATTGTCTTTATTTGAATAACAGCCACTTAACAAATACAAAGCAAACAAAAAAAAAACCTTTGGTCACGACATAGTCTACAGAAAAAATGAGACATATTCTTAGTGAACAAATATTTTTAAAGGAAATATAACTTTAATTCCTAAATAATAAAGTGCAGTTTATAATACAACTTCACACGTTTTAACTTTTGCCATAGTGACAGTCACTCTGAAAGCAAATTAATTTTCACTAAAATAAAGTTGCTATTTTTAAAATAGGAATAGGATGGGTGTGCAGCACTAAGACTCCTTTAGATGGTTGAACCTTAGGTAATTCGAAACCATGCAAATGACACTTCGACCTGCCTCACATTCTGCACACAGTGAGTAAGCCTTAAAGTCTGTTCAAAATAACATTAGATATTTAAGAAAACCTTTTTTTTTATCCATTTAGAGTTTTAGACAGACAAATGGTGTTTGCAGTAAAAAGTTGTTTTTTTAACAACTTTTAATGCCATCTCGTGCCTACAGAATAGAAGTTAAAATTGGTTGAACAGAAAGTAAAAAAGGTTTCCTTAAATTATTTTCTCTGAAGATTTATAAATAAACCTCAATATTAAAGAAAAGTGCCAAAAACACGAACAAGGCAAGCCTTTATATTTTTGTTTTTTATTTACTCTTCATACTATACTTTAGTAGTACCTAATTTGTTTCCAAGTATTATTGTATAGTATTAATACTGTAATAAAAATAATTCTAAGGCATACCGGTTCTTCTTTGTCCCTCCAGCTCTTATCATCTGTGTGATGCTTCTCATCAGCAGAAGATTCTGCAGCTGTTTCCTCATCCTCTTCTTCTGAACATTTCTCTTCTTCGTCTTCATTTTCATCATTCATATCAAAAGACAATGCTTGAATCTGTAAGAATTTCTCTTTATTAATAAATGTTGCTTACAAGTTTATTTCCAACTTTCATCCATACATTCCATACATCCACTTAAAAGTTTGAATGTCATTTAATTTAAATAAACTCTAAATATACATATTATCCAGTATTTAAATGCTAGCTTTGAAATGTTCCATTTTTTACCAATGACTAATTAAAAGGTGAAGGAAAACATCTTGAGGAAACCTGGACTTTAAGTCTGAAATCACCATCCCCCATTGAGCAAGTGTGGTGATTACGCTCAATCCTTCTTAGTATGAGAAGACCAGCAGTGGGATGATAAAAAAGGTTGATGATGATGACCATTAATAAATAAACTCTAAATATTCATATTATCCTGTTTTTAAATGCTAGCTTTGAACTGTTCCATTTTTTAATTCAATTTTCAAATTACAAATTTAATTTTAACTTGTAAGCTTGAAATTAAATTTGTAATGTATGTATATTGTGTAGAACCAAGTTTCTATTAGAATAGGTAACTATAATTGTGACAGGCTCGATAAAGAATAGAGGTAAACAAACCAATTTAGGGTTATCACAACTGACATTTTACAAATCTCCAGTTATTTACATGATTATCGTCTTTTAAATGCCAACTATTTATTAACAATTCCTATCGCGGCATTTTGTCATCATCAGCCCAGCGTTAATCCCAGTCGCATCCGAAGCCTTTTTTCGGCTTTGGAGTCTGGGGTCCGCTTTACCAGTCCAACTGCTGATATGGCTAAACTTCGACATTTCCCGTGAAGCGACTGCCGTCTGACCTCCACAACCCGAAGGCGACATCGAAGTATTGCAGTTAGACCAATTGTTGGACTTTTGAGGGCTCCAACAACCCGCAACGACTGCCACTAGATGTTCGTATGGCAACCGGGACCAACGGCTTAACGTGCTTTCCGAGGCACGACCAGACCAGTGCAAATATTCATATTCATGCATACAAATACTTGCACTGTGCGGGGATCGAACCCGCGCCACCTCGCGCAGCGGCATTTTGTATAACATGCATATAACTTCCTATTTCAGAAAACCATAAAAAAAGCAGGCAAAAAAAAAGAAAGATGGATGAAATCCAGGTAATTAAACACATTTTGTGGAATGCAGACTGAATAAATTTGTGTCATTTGTAAATACAATTTTGCGTATTTTAACTACTTCTCAAATCAACTGTATAACACATGCATTATAATACTTTCAAAGTTTCAAGTATGGACTATGTACCTATACAATGTACCTTCTATAATACAATGTATCAAAAATTTACCCTATTAGGAAATTAGCTTACATGCGTGTCATATTTCATTCAAAATCAGTTAAGTGTTCTATGCAAATCATAAATATCTAAACATAAACTGTTCACATATTTAGAAAGTAGGTTTGTTTACCTCTATTCCTTATCGAATTTGGCCGATATACACATTATTTTCTGTTTATACGAAACCTGAAACACGTGTCCAGTATTTTTAAGTAAAAATTTCAAAAAGATATAATGAAAAACCACCAAGTTATCAGCTTGCTATTCTATTTGGTTGTCCCAACAATAATATGGTCAAAGTTCTATACAGGAGGGTGAGCACGGGCGTTGACCTGTGGGGTCAGGTGTGGCATGTGGTGCAAGTACTATGATCTATTGTAACTGCTCAGTAACCACTGTGCATATAAATGTATTTGGGAAAAAATATAACATGCTGTAAAAAAGGATTGGAATTGATTCAGTTGCTGATTCTGAACAAACTGTATTCAGGTTTTGCATAAACAAAAAATTACACTGTATAGTATAGTTATTTTTTCCGGTTTCGGGGGGTCCTTCGGGTTGTGGAGGTGAGACGGCAGTTGCTTCAAGGAAAATATCGAAGTTTAGGCAAAATCAGCAGTTAGACTGAAGCGGACCGCCAACTCCAAAGCTGAAAAGCTATGGATGCGACTGGGATTAACGCTGAGTTGATGAGTACAGTTATTTTTTCCAGAAACATCTACAGGAACCAATATAGACCCAGTATTATTGGGATATTTTTTCAGGAATTCCTCAGTAGAAGCTGCAGTATTAGGACCGTATTACAGAACCTTACTCCAGATTTAAGCATTACTTAAAACTAGTTTCAACCAATCAAATAGCTTCAAACGAGATTTAAGTAAAGCTTGAATTTTGAGCGAGATTCTGTAATACAGACCTTAGATAGGCTCACCCCCTATTAAATTGAACTTAAACATTACTCATAAAATGTGGGTGTTACCTAGGTAGATTTTTACCTAGCACTTAGGCAATTACAGGTGTGATTATTGTGAAACTTTGAAACCATCACAACAAACATCTTTTTTTTTATACATTTAAATAGTATCATCGAAAAGTTACTACGGGCGATGTTATGATGAATTTTATTATTATAAACAAAAACAATAAATGTTGGGAAACACTGCTAACCTGTCTCTTTTGTTTGTTTTTCTGTGCTTGTTTAGCTTCTATCTCCTTCTGTCTCTCTTTTTCCTTCTCAGCTTTTTTCTGTGCCAACTTTTTCTCCCTCTCCCGAACTATATGTTCTTGTTTGGCCTTCATTTCGTCAAGGGTCACCAGACCAATTGTGGAACTTTTTAGTTGTTGCTCTACGGCATCGTAGTGTGTAGCAAACTTATTCTCAATGTTTACCATCTTTAAATCTTCTTCAATTTTCTTTTTGCGTAATTCTATTTCCTGTTGAGCTTTCTCTCGTTTCTTCATTAGGTGCATGGCTCTGCCAGCTTCAGACGCTGCTCCCTTGTAATGAGCCATGATTGCGATTTAGCTCTGTGGTGATCAGTAATTGTCAGCAATTTGCAGACAATTTTCTTCAAATATTTTATAAAAACAACGAAGACTCAAAGAAATAACATGCAGTAACTCTACCAAAACAGACATCAGCTCTCTATCCAGTAATCACAGAAACAATCTATGACAGAAACTGACAGGAAAGGAACTGACAAATGACAATTTGTCATTTTTTTTTTATGGTTCATTTTTTTTTTTTGGTTCGTTTCTTTCCGTTCGGGCGAATGGAAAAGGCAAAGGCATAGTACGCCATACAGCCAAGTCTTCAGTAATTTTTTTTCTTCATTAAATATCTATCCTAACTTATCCTAATTTATCCTAACTTATCCTAGCATAACTTAACCTAAACTAATTTAATTCAATCCAATTCAATTATATTTATTTGCACAGAAAGTCTAACTCCTTTCGTTTTACGCGTTTGGACGATAAGGAGCGGTTTAGCGTAAAGACATGATGAGGCCACTATGCTACAATATTTCACTGTTCTTTTTGAATTATTCACTGAATGCACTTTTTACTACATAAATCACGCGTTTTTATTTAGTAAACGACACTATAAATAATTTTAAAAGTCCAATGAAAAATGAGCGTAACACTCATCTTGACATTCCCGCCGAACCTCCAATTTTTTTTTTTGGTTTGTTTTGGTTTCATTCTTTTCGTTCATTTGAACGGAAAAGGCAAAGGCATAGTACGCCATACAGCCTAGTCTACCGTTTGTTTTTCTTGAGTTTTTTAACATAACTTATCCTAATTTATCCTAGCTTAACTTAACCTATTTTTTTTTCGGGGTGGATATCCTCATAGGATGTCCGCCGCCCTGTGTTGGGCGACGGGGTCTGTCAGACTTTTACTGACTAAAACCACCCCGGTGTCTCTTCTATCACGAGCAAACGCGTGAGGCCGCGGGAGTCTAAATTTTTCCATGGCCCCACACCCTCGTGCTGGCCCGGTCTGTCCGGGCCTCGTCTCCTGCACGGGGTAGTGGGGTGTTAAACTACCCCGTGCAACGCCTCAGGGGCGTGCGTCGACACTCGCGCGCGCCTCCACCTCGGGGTCCATCGAATAGGGGGCGGGGACTTCCCCATGTCCCTCGCCCCTAGACCCATTCATGGGGGGCGCAAGAGGGCGTTATCCGCCCTTCTTCGGCGCCCGGTGCGTCTTCTGCGGCCCGGGAAGGGAGTTCAGATCTCCCTCTCCCGTTCCGCAGCTTCCTTCTGCGACATCACGTCCTCGCAGAAGGACACCACTGCGTCCCACGACTCTGCGCTACCGACCATCCTCCGCACTACTGCCGGCAGCGTCAGGTCGCCTCCTACTTCATTTGTGAGGACACGGCGCTGCTCCTCCCAAGCTACACACTCGGAGAGCGTGTGCTGCCCCGTGTCGTGGCGTCGCCTTTCAGGCCTCGCTTAGAACTTATTAGCGAGGATCCTGGCCCTAAACTACGACTCCGCGAAAGTACTTAAATTGTCTGATGATAACTTGCATTGACTTACCGAGCTTGTAGTTGTCTCAGCCGGTGCTTAGATGATGTAATGATCTGCTTCGCCTTGTTATGAGATGTGTGCCAGCTATGATTATCCCATGTTCTTTGTTAACCTCTCAAGACCTCGATCTGTAGGGATTAAGCAATCATCATTTGCTTGTTTTGGAACTAAGTGCGCAGGGTCAACCATACTTTTCTAAAATGTGTTACATTTATATTTGTTCGATTGTTTACTCGTATTTACTTTTAACCTCCAAATGAGGGCTTGTGTGTTACAGAGCCTCGCGCTCTGGCTTAAGTGCTTTGTGCTACTCAACGATTATATTGGATGTCCCTTGTCTGTGACCCTCGCCCTGCGGCTCGGGATTTTCTTTGTTAGGCTAGAATAACTCTACGCCTCCTTTAGAACTTGCACATGCGACCCACGCCACATGTGACCTACACCCTACGGGCTAGGATTTATCTTTGAAGGCGATAGCAACTCTACCGCTCATGCAGATTCTTGCACATGCGACCCATACCCTGCCTGTATGGGATTTTCTTATGTGGCTATAGCAATTCTACGGCCACCTTATTCAGAACTTGCACAGATCGACAGGACATACAACTTTTGATACAATTAGCGTTACTCGACTTCAGTAACTTCCTTTAGTTCAAACTACCGTAATACATATACGATTGGATTAACAACAAGTAATTAGATAAACCCTAGGCACTTAGCTTTCATTAACTGGAGGCTTCTCGCATGTTCGGGAGCTCACTCAATTCACACTAGACTTTAAACTATTCTTATAAGACTGTACTTGATGCCGGCGACGCTTCAAAAGGGCGCTTCGCCCGGCTTGGCTTCGCTAGGTGAAAATCCACAGACTATAAAGTACCATAGTCTTGATATTCTCGCTTACCTTGTGCAGAAATGTCAGTGATCTTGCGAGAATGTCTTCTTATGTATTATTATGAGTGATTTCGCGCTAAGTCGCGACACTCCCGCCGGAAATTTTTTTAAACAAAGGTGATCATCAGATTCTGCGTCCACTCCCTTATCTTCTCAAGGGCCCGGACTGCTGCCTCACGCTTGCTCCTCAGTTCTCCGTTTAGTCTATCATGGTTCTCCATGTCCTTTGATGGTTCTCTCGAATCATTATTATCCTCATTGTCATAATCATTTCTGTCAACGATTTCATTTTCAACATCTATTTTGTTACTAGTATCCCTCGTATTTTTTGTCAAATTTTCATCTATTTGTTTCGTTTCAACATCAATTGATGTTTTATTTTGAACAGCTTTCATTTCTGTATCATTAGTAGGATTTATATTTATTGCCTTTTCATGAGTTTTTATCGGCAATCGAAAGGGTTGAGAATCCTTTCTAGTTTCTTGAATAGCTTCATCATGACCTTCGTCATCTTCAACTTCTAAAGGGTATAAATGTGCAATAGAGCGAGTGAAAATTGCATTTCCAACTTTGACTTGTGCTACTCGAACTAGACCATCAGAGCTTTTTACTAAGGACACTATTTTTCCCACCTTCCAGCCTTCTCTGTTCTTATCTCCCTTTATCTGTACTATTTGACCTATTATTGGATTAAGATTTGAAGTAACTCGTGATTGTTTAGGAGAATGACTATGTCTGTCTCTTAAGCTATGTAAGTAGCGGTTTTGAAACATTTCTTTGAATTCCTCTAGTATTATTCTAGACTTCTTCCAGCCTTTAATTAAATTTGTTTTTGTGGAAGATCCTTGTATTATTACGTCAGTTTTTGCACTCTCAAGAGTGGCACATCTGCCCCAATGAAGAAAATCGGATGGTTTCAAAATATGTTCAAGTTCGGTATCAACACAAGTTAGTGGTCTACAATTGACCACCGCTTCTATTTCCTTTATCATTGTTACCAAGTGACTATCTCTTAAAAGATGTTTGTGAAATGTTCTTTTCATACAATGTTTTATCAGTCCAACTAAGCGTTCATAAAAACCTCCGTGCCATGGTGCTAGTTCGGGTATAAAACGCCATCTTATTTTATTTTCAACACAGTATGCTTTTGCTACTATGTCGGAAATCAATTTAAAATGCAAAGCATTGTCGGAGGTTATCCATGTAGGAACTCCTCTAATTGAAATCATTCGTCTTAAAGCAAGTAGTCCTTGTTCAGCTGAAAGATCTTCAACTACTTCGAGATGTACAGCTCTAACAGCAAGACACGTGAATAAGCATATCCATCTCTTACTTGTGCCGCTATCTGTTTTGACTAATATTGGACCTAAATAATCAACACCAGTAAAAGTAAATGGTTGGCTATAGTTCACTCTTTCAGGAGGTAGTGCCGGTGTAGATGGTAATTTGTATGGTCCACCACCATGTTTCATGCACCGGGAACATCTACCCAATATTTTCTTAACCTGGCTTTTGCCTTGAGGTATCCAATACGTTTCACGAATTATACTCAATGTGTGGTTGACACCTACATGATAATTTCTTTCATGTATGTCTCTGATTACTTTAGTGGTAAATTCACAATCTTTCGGTATGATTATTGGATATCTTTTATCGAAAGCCCAACCGGCATATTTCAGTCTGCCTCTGCAGCGAAGTATACCGTCAATATCTTTAAAGAGCCTTAGATTTCGACTTAGATTAGTTTCTTTTCCTTTTAATTCATCTTCAAAATGTTTAGATTGTAAGTTCTTAATTTCTTTTAATATAATGCTTTCATGATGCGTTTCTTCTGACAACTTATTTAACGATTTTTGTAACTGAGGTTCTTCAGTTATATTTTCAGCCATATCTTCATCTTGAGCAATATTTAACTGTAGACTTTCTGCATTCGGCAGATCCTCCCCCGCCAAAAAGTAACGGTATTTACTGGGACGAGTGGCCATTTGGATTTGTCCAATTTTAAGAATTCTGGTCCCAGTAACCAACGTGACCTTTCCTCTTCCGAAGCGTATGGTCTCGTTGCTGCATCCGCAGGGTTATGTTGTGATGGAACATGTCTAAGTATCAAATCCTTATTCAGTTTTATTTCCTCTAGTCTTCGTGTCACAAATGGTGTAAGTAGTTTGTTGGAATTATACCAGTCTATCACAATCTGGCTGTCTGTCCACAAGGTTTGCTTAGTGACCTGCTTTGTTAAGAATTTCAGAACATATTTAATCAGTCTACTTCCAATAAGTACACCGAGTAACTCTAGTTTGGGTATACTTAAGTTTTGTTGATCTTTGATCGGCACGAGTCGTGATTTTCCTATTATGAAATGTATATTAATTCCTTGCACCAAGTAGACCACCGCAGCGTAGGCCTGCAATGAAGAATCGGAGAAACAATGTAGCTCAATTACCCCCTCGATGGAGGCAATAGTTCTACGAGGTATGCAAATATTTTCTATGTACTTTATATCTTTTAGAATAGTTATCCAACGTTCTTTAGCATCAGTATCTAGTGGACTATCCCACTTTACCTTTTTCTTCCATAGGTCTTGTAAGAAAATCTTTGCGGACAGCATACTAGGTACGCTAAATCCACAAGGATCGTATACAGCTGCTATAGTTTTCAAGACTCCTCTTTTTGTGTGTTTATTATCTTCATTTACTTTTGCTTTCAAGCTTAATGTATCTTGCTCTAAATTCCATTCTATACCGAGTATTTTTATCGTTTTGTCAGGACATACATCTTCGTCTGGAATATGTTTTATAAATTCTTTGGAGTTAGAACTCCATTGTCTTAGATTCATGGAAATTTCCTCAAATGTATTTTTCAAATTGTGGTACAGCATTACTGCTTCATTAACAGTGTTTGATCCAGTCAAAAGGTTATCTACATAAATATCATTGGCTATTTTCTTTATGTATTCGTATTTTGAACATTTCAGATGATGTTTGACTGTGGCATTTAGAATAAATGGTGACGCTGTAAGACCGAATGGAACACGGGTGAAACTGAGATGGATGATATTGTCCTCGGTTACTGGTTTATGAGGGTTCTTCAGCCACAAGAATCTTGTCACATCTCTATCTATGTCTTTAAGTCCGATTTGAAGAAAAGCCTTTTCGACATCCGCTACTATTCCAATAGCGTGACATCTAAATTTAATTAACAGCCCTGTTAAGTCTTCCAATAACAAAGGTCCGCAATAAAGATGCTGATTCAAACTTTTACTGTCCCCAACATGTGCTGATCCATCATAGACTATACGTAGTACCTTTCTTGGTGCCGTGATGCCGTGATGCGGAAGGTAATGTACTATATGGTTAACTTGTCTCTTAGGAACTTCCTCAATTATTCCATTACTCCACTGATCTTTGATTATGTCATCATACGACGTTATTGTAGCTGCATCTAATCTTTTAAGTAAGCCTTTGAGTCGACCAAATGCCAGCCCAAAATTGGATTGCAATCCTGATGGACTATCACTCCATGGCCAGCTGATATAATATCTGTGATCTTTATACTCTGTGGTTTCGTTAAAATGCTTAATAGCTTCCTCATCCCTATTTGCTTTAGGTGAGTCTGTTATACCTATGGACTCCAAATCCCACAAACATTTCAAACTTTCTCTGTGTAGTGGTGGATCTAGTTGATTAAAACTATCGTTGCCAGAATTTTCAAAATATGTGAGTACTGTTAATCGTTGCACGCATTTGGTAGTGTTTATTCTGCCAGAAACTATCCATCCAAATTCAGAATGTATCAAATACAAATCTTGTCCTATTTGTATTTTATCAGTTGCCATTATAGAGTAATAATGATCATTACCTATCAATATATCAACCCGGTCAAGCAATGACCCATCATCAGCTAACTGATATTTGCCAGAGTTCTTCCACCCCAGTAAATTTTCCTCTGGATATGGTACCCCTGGAGATATTGATGGTATGACGTTAGCAAATATTGACCTGATTGTATTATTATTTGTCATAAGATCTATCCTTACTAATGAGCTTGTTATCTTTCTAGGTTGTTGAGATCCGAACGTAAATATTGCAAGGTTATTTCGTTCTTCCTCTTGAAGATTCAATTCTTTAGCCGTAGCTTCTGTAATATAACTTCTCTCGCTTCCTGTGTCTAACAGTATCCTACAGTTTCTTCTGCTATCACTGTGGCCTAGTACTGCAACAACGGCTGTTTGCAATATTGTGGACTTTTTTCTGCTTACGTGCATTACATTTGTCGATTCCCTTTCATCTCGACTCTTGGGTTGCACTTTAGTAGGACATAATGCTGAGTTATGTATTCCATACTTGCCACAGAAGTGACATTCCCTTTTATTATTGCACCGAGAATGGTGATGTCCCTGCCTAAAACATATAAAACATGTATCTTGAAGTTTTGCTTTTCTTTTCTCTAGAGTCTTAACCTTTTCACAATCGCTATTGTAGTGGTTAGGGGTCATCCATAAAGTACGTCACACATAAAGGGGGGAGGGGGGTGTCGACAAAGTGTGACATGGTGTGACAAGGGGTGGGTGGGGTATTATGTTTCGTGACATCACATTTCAAAATATAGCTAGAGGTAATAATCGCGTTATTTGAAATATTAATTACTACAAAATATTTCCAACTCTATCTTTGGGACAATAAGACTCGCTTTAGTGACACTCGCCGATCAAGCCCTTTGAGTTTCTTTTCTTTATATTCAATAGTTTATTGCTTTGTTATTGTTTCAAATAATTGATATAATGTTGATTTCATAAAAAAGTACTTTATTTAAATGGAAATAAAACTGAATTCGGAACTGCTGTTTTAATTTAATAATTTTTCGATGTGAAATTGCAAAACATGTGACGTCACATTGGGGGGGGGGGGTCTCAGAAATGTGAACACCTGTGACAAGGACGGAGGGGGGGCTCAAACAATCATGAAATTCGTGTGACGTACTTTATGGATGGCCCCTTACCATTACAGAAGATACAATTGTAGAGCTTCTTTCTTTTACCAAAATTCTTGTATTTCTTTTCTTTAGTTATGTTTGGATCAAATCTCCTCTTAAGTCTGTCATTATTAGGTTTGATATTGTGTTGAGGTCTTCCCTTCGGTATTTTAATGTGGGTGAAAATTTTCTTTGACGTTCCAGGTCTCCTTCTTTCTAGATTTGTAGCATCCTTTATATGCAGGGTTTCTGTAGTGTACGGGGTTTCAACAGCACTACCCGTACAAGGTTGTTGTGTTATCCTCATAGCGTCCTCCTTAGTGGATATTATCAAGGATAGATGCTTTAGAATACATTCCACAGTAAAAGTACCTTCAGATCCAAGTCTCATCTTGGTATCGTAGATTAGGTCTGTAGGGAATTTTTCCATTATTAAAAATCTCATCTGATTCGTATCAGTGTTCTCTCCTATGGATTGAAGTATTCTTAAATGACGTTGAATTTCGTCCAATGTGATTCGGCATTAATCAAGTTCTATTGCTTGTTTTAAATTATTAATAGCTCTATGATGCGCATGAATTACTCAAATTCATTATTTAAATTAATGCAGACCAGCGGTTCCCGAGATCAGCATGTTCAAACAAACAGACAAACAAACTCATCAGCCCTATACACCTGTATAGATATCATAGGCTCATGCAGAAATGGCTTGGATTTCTTCCGCAATTTTAGTCAAACGGTTTTATTAATATGTCTTTCATTTCAGGTTCCTCTGCAAAGTTATCTTTACTATAAACTTATGTACCATTATGTATATTATAAATTCAAATTTTATCCATTTCTATTGATAATAAAAAATTAATTAATCAATTAATTCTTTAACTCATTTGAAAAAAAAATGTAACTTTGCCTTAACTATTACCTAGTTTCATTTAAAATTCACTTGACCTTAAATTTCAATTAATAATTTATTAAAGAATGGATTAAAAAAAAAGAAAGAAAAAAAAACCAAAATTTGTTTATAAGTAAGTACTCTGTAAGTACATACTAATAGTCAGTCAATTACTAATTATCATTTGCCAACATCTTCATAAATTAAGCATCTTAATTGTCATTTTCCTTGCCATGCCTTCTAATATAATTCTTATTATCTTGAAATAACAATGGCTTCCCAATGCTATTTTAAAATTAATATTAAGGCATAATTATCTTACTCTAGACTTTACTCACATATAACCATATCTCTAGCCAGTGTAAATGGTTTTTATGAAAGTAACAATACTTTCATACTTTAATTTTGCTTCTAATTCAACAAGAAAATTAAAAATTTCCCTTGAAATTACTTTGTCATATGTAGGCATGTATTTGTTTATTGTTTTACCCGTTGTTTAATTTAGCTTATTTTATTTCAAGAAAATAGGCAGTACAGCAAATATATAGCTGTTAATGACTGAATTATAATGAAAATTATGGCGAAGTAAGTAGTTAAGAATTGAAGGATTTTAAAACAAGTTAATTGACCATTTTAAAGTCTCTTAGGAAAATCCAAAGTAGTAGAGTACATAGTTAATTTTCTCTTGGGTACTCAGTCAAGGAATGACTATTGTCCTACTATACCTAGGAACTTATAATGCCTTCACATGTTTTAAATTTTAACTATAAGCATTTGTTCACTTAAGGTACTTATGACACAATGGAACATTCTCTTCCATTTTCTTAGTAGCCAAACCTGATTTTCAACTTAACATAGGAGTAAAGGAATTAAATTATCTTTTCTTGTATGTAAATGGGTACATTTGCATATTGAAAGATATTATTAATTAATAGCAGTTTCTCAATTTGTATTCCCTCCTTTTTGTAATTTGTTCACTGTGGGTATCAATTAAAACTGTTTCCAAACCACGTGAGCCGTATGACAGCACAAAAAATTTCAACTTTTTGCGGAACGTGAATTTCTGTACTACAGACGTAAAATATAGAATAATCACTTTTCATACTTTAAATCACAGCCTCAAACACTAAATGAGCGCTTCTGATGTTTATTTCACAGGTTAAACAACTTTGCGGCAAATATTAACAACTTTCTTGAGTAATTGAAAAAGTTTTCATATCGATGGCGTCTAGTAGTGTCGGCTTACAAACTTTGAACGGTAACTTGAATGAATGAACGAAACGTCATTTCTAATAAGGCAGTATACACACGATCACAGCTTTCTTCCAAGCATCAACTTTGATACGTATCTTGTAGGATTTCAATACCTAAAACCGTATGAATTTTCTATTAACTATTTCTTAGGTAACATGACCTTTGTCTTGAAAGAGAAGAAAAAATACGACAATTTTGCCGATGCCAATTAGGCATGTTATTTGTTTGTTTCACAAAACAAAACGAATGTCTGCCTTCTCCATACACTTGTTAGCTTCCAAGCTTCTTTTAAGCTCCAGCAATTAACAGACATTAACACTGAATCACCGTTTCATGATTATAACAACTATCACAAGCCGTGGTAAATTTATACCATTGTCCCGCCATTGAGTACAAATACCATAAAGCAACAACACACGTTATGTCCTTTATAACTTTTTGATGACAAAACGACTTTCAACGTTATTGCTAATAATATTCATATAGCTTAATTATGAATATAAATTTAAACTTTTTATGTATGTAGCTTTACCGGCAAATTGAGTGAATGAGCGAGTGAGTTGCGAACAAGTTTTTAGAATGAACACGAATGGCATCACATATTTTAAATAAACTGAAACCTTTCAGCTTTAAAGAATTTACATCCCTTATAAGTCAAAGCAAGCATCACCAGACCTTAGGATTCATCAAAATTCATCCCAGCATCTCCACCATGTCGTGGCGTCGCCTTTCAGGCCTCGCTTAGAACTTATTAGCGAGGATCCTGGCCCTAAACTACGACTCCGCGAAAGTACTTAAATTGTCTGATGATAACTTGCATTGACTTACCGAGCTTGTAGTTGTCTCAGCCGGTGCTTAGATGATGTAATGATCTGCTTCGCCTTGTTATGAGATGTGTGCCAGCTATGATTATCCCATGTTCTTTGTTAACCTCTCAAGACCTCGATCTGTAGGGATTAAGCAATCATCATTTGCTTGTTTTGGAACTAAGTGCGCAGGATCAACCATACTTTTCTAAAATGTGTTACATTTATATTTGTTCGATTGTTTACTCGTATTTACTTTTAACCTCCAAATGAGGGCTTGTGTGTTACAGAGCCTCGCGCTCTGGCTTAAGTGCTTTGTGTTACTCAACGATTATATTGGATGTCCCTTGTCTGTGACCCTCGCCCTGCGGCTCGGGATTATCTTTGTTAGGCTAGAATAACTCTACGCCTCTTTTAGAACTTGCACATGCGACACACGCCACATGTGACCTACACCCCACGGGCTAGGATTCATCTTGGAAGCGATAGCAACTCTACCGCTCATGCAGATTCTTGCACATGTGACCCATACCCTGCCTGTATGGGATTTTCTTGTGTGGCTATAGCAATTCTACGGCCACCTTTTTCAGAACTTGCACAGATCGACAGGACATACAACCTTTGATTCAATTAGCGTTACTCGACTTCAGTAACTTCCTTTAGTTCAAACTACCTTAATACATATACGATTGGATTAACAACAAGTAATTAGATAAACCCTAGGCACTTAGCTTTCATTAACTGGAGACTTCTAGCTTGCTCCGGAACTCACTCAATTCACACTAGACTTTAAATTATTCTTATAAGACTGTACTTGATGCCGGCGACGCTTCAAAAGGGCGCTTCGCCCGGCTTGGCTTCGCTAGGTGAAAATCCACAGACTATAAAGTACCATAGTCTTGATATTCTCGCTTACCTTGTGCAGAAATGTCAGTGATCTTGCGAGAATGTCTTCTTATGTATTATTATGAGTGATTTCGCGCTAAGTCGCGACACCCCGTGTCCTCCCCGCATTGGACGCAGTGGTGGCACCGAGCGTCCGGCTCCCTGCCTAAGCGACGCAGGTACTTGCCGAAGCAGCCGTGCCCCGACAGCACCTGCGTCACCCTGAACGACAGGGAGCCGTGCCTTCTCCCGAGCCAGTCGTCGAGTACTGGCCGGATCGCCTCGACGCTAACGAGGCCGGCGGTAGGGCGCATAAGCCTCTGCCGCCAGTCCGCCACCAGGACCTGACGGAGCTCCTCTCGGTGCAGCTCGATCTGCCGCTGCACCGGACTGGAGCCCCGTTTCCGCTCTTCCTCGCGCCATCGGTACAATGACGCGAGTACTTTCGCCTCTAGGTCCCAGGGCGGGGATCCGGCCAGGACGCAAGCCGCCTCGTAGGAAATCGTGCGGTACCCGCGGACGACCCTGACGGCCATCGCCCTCTCCGGCTTGCGCAGAATGGCGAGTGTTCCGGCCGTCAGGTCCATCGCCCACACAGGGGCCCCATACAGGGCCATGGATCGCACGATTCCCACGTAAAACCGCCTACAGGCGGCGCTCGGCCCCCCCATGTTGGGAAGCAACGTTGATAGCGCGCCTGCTGCACCCATCAGCTTGGGCGCCAGTCGCCGGAAGTGGGGCCCGAATTCCCATCGGCTGTCGAGCACCAATCCCAGATACTTCATGGTGGACTCGACAGCTATCCGGGCCCCACTGACCACGATATGCGATCCCGGCGCCGGCGCACGCCGGGGGCCATGGAAAACCATGGCCTCCGACTTGTCAAGGGCCACCTCCAGGCCCAGGCGCCGGATGCGGTTCACCACCTGTGATACCGCAGCCGTGGCTACCAACGTCGCCTCCCTGTGCGAGCTCCCCCGGGCAGTGACAAGCGTGTCGTCCGCATAACACGTCAAGTCGGCGCCCGACGGGAGGTCGCCTCTCAGCACCCAGTCGTAGCCGATGTTCCACAGGAGCGGTCCCAAGACCGATCCCTGTGGAACAGCGCACGACATTTGGTGCTGACCGGTACCGTCACGTCCCCGATAGATGACGCATCTGTCCTCCAGATAGCTTAACTTAACCTTTTTTTTTTTTTTTGTTTACGCTGTGGGAATGCATTTACGCACCTTACCCCGAAGGGCGTGTGTGGGACTCGCCCAGCCGAAGCTGGGAATACCCACTAAACCCACAGCGGCACTCCGGCATCGCCACAGTGGCGGGGGAGTGGGAAACTAGCGCAGCCTGAGCTACCTCTCCCCCGCCGGCGAAACCCGCCTAGTAAGGCGGGCCCTCAATTGCCCCTCCTAGGGAGGGGCCGTGGCTCCCGCATGGTGAGCGATGTTAGGCGGGCGTCGGCCTCACGCCCGCCGCTCACCTCAGGGAGGGTGAAAGCGGGCAAAATCCCGCCTTCTCCTCCCCCTACGACGCCTGCGGAGCGCCGGAGCGAGGGGATCCTCCTCCCGCTCGCGCTCCGCTGCCTCCTTCTGCGACATCACGACCTCGCAGAAGGAGGCCACCGCCACCCAAGCCTCCTCGCTCCCCACCATCGCTCTGACGATGGCGGGCAGCGAGAGGTCGCCACCAACCGCCGTGACAAGACCGCGGCGCGGCACGGCCCACGATGGGCACACCGCGAGGGTGTGTTCCGCCGTGTCCTCCGCCGCGCCACAACCGTGGCACGACGGTGTCTCCTCTCGTCCTATCCGGTGCAGGTACCTGCCGAAGCAGCCGTGACCGGAGAGCACCTGCACCAGACGGAAGGAGAGGAACCCGTGACGCCTGTCGAGCCAGTCCTCCAGGACCGGCGCGATGGCGTCAAGGGTACGGCGGCCGAAGACGGCGGAGGCGAGGTCCCGCGTCCACTCCTGGACAAGAGCGACTCTCGCCTCCCGCCGGACGGCCTCCCTCACTTCTGGGGCCGGACGCTCGCCCAGCGCCCTGCGCCCCGCCGTCCACTCGTACACTCTGGCGAGCACCCACGCCTCGAGCTCCCAAGGCGGTGTGCCCGCCAGAGCGCATGCCGAAGCGAAGCCTACCGTGCGGTAGGCCCGCGCTGCCCGCTGGGCGATGGCCCTTTGGGGCGCCCGAAGAGCGGTGGCATTCTCCCTCCTATGGAGGGAGTCCGCCCAAATGGGGGCCCCATAAAGGGCCATACTCCGAAGTATGCCGGCGTATAGACGCCGGCACCGCATGCTTGGCCCTCCCATGTTCGGCATGAGCCATGAGAGGGCGTCCGCAGCTTTCAGCGGGCGCGTCGACAGCCCGCTAAAGTGCGGGCCGAAGCGCCACCTGCTGTCCAACGTGAGGCCCAGATACTTCATCTGGGCCTCGACCCCGACCCTGACGCCCTCCACAAAAATGTGGGCGTCATGGGGGGGGCGCTGCCGGGGGCCGTGGAAGAACACGGCCTCCGTTTTGTGCAGCGCCACCCTCAAGCCCAGGCGGCGGATCCTTCCGGCCACTAAGGATCCGCCCGCCGATGCCAAACTGGCTGCCTCCCGGAAGGTGCTCCCGCGGGAGGTGAGGAGAGTGTCATCCGCGTAGCAGATGACACTCGTACCTCGAAGGAGGGTTCCCCGCAGGAGCCAGTCGTAACCGACGTTCCACAGAAGAGGCCCTAGAACGGACCCCTGTGGAACGCCGGCCCCGACATCGTATCGCCGGAGCTGGCCAGCCCCGTCTACGAGGAGGACAGCACGGTCCTCCAAGTAGCTGGCCAGGAGGCCCCGCAAGTACAGGGGCACTCCGTGGAACCGGAGCGCTTCCAGGATGGTGGAGCGGGGGATGGAATTGAAGGCGTTGGCAATGTCGAATGACACGGCCAACACTCCATCCCCCACTCCCACCGCCTCTGTCACCTGGCCCTTTAGACGGGCCAGGGCGTCCACTGTCGAACGACCAGCTCGAAATCCGAACTGGGCGTCCGACAGGTCCGGTCCCACGCTCCGCAGATGCCGCTTGAGACGGCCGGCGATGATCCCCTCGAACATCTTTCCGGCCTCGTCAAGCAAGACGATGGGCCGGTATGCCGAGGGGGAGTCCGCCGGCCGTCCCTCCTTCCGAAGGAGGCACAATTGGCCTTCCCGCCAAGGTTTCGGGAACCTCCCCGACGCGAAGCACGCGCTGAAGAGGTCCCGAAACCTTCCCTCCATTTCGGTGACCGCGATGGCCACCACCCGAGCGGGAATGCCGTCCGGGCCGGGAGCCGTCTTTTTGGCGCGGAGACGAAGAGTCGCCGCGCCAAAGCTTAACTTAACCTAACCTAACTCCTTTCGTTTCCCGCGTATGGACGATAAGGAGGGGTTTAGCGTAAAGACATGATGCGGCCACTATGCAATATAAAAGTGCGTGATTTATGTAGTAAAAAGTGCATTTAGTGAATAATTCATAAAGAACAGTGAAATATTGTAGCATAGTGGCCACATCATGACCTTACCCCAAATTCCTCCTTGTTGGCCTCACGCGAGAAACGAAAGGAGATAGGTTAGCTAGGACTTTGGAGCAGGGGGGACTCCCCCACAGCGCTGACTTCCACGTAGTGTTCCCCGGGCAACGCCGTGTCTGACCACCGTAACGGAGTGGCAGACCGGTGGCTAACGAGCGCTGTGACTTACGCGATCTTGCTATTTTATTCTGAGGGCGATTGCGTAATTGAGGTTTTATTCTGGATTTTATTGTGGGTTATATTTTATTGTGGGTTCTGTTATATAGTGGGTTTTTATTCTATTTTATTGTGGGTTATATTTTATTGTGGGTTCTGTTATATAGTGGGTTTTTATTCTATTTTATTATTGTGGTTTTTATCTTGAGGTCGACGCTGAAATGCCGAGACCATTGCGGAATACCTCCGGGCGTTTCGCCCCAAAAGGCCCTTCTCAGGGCCAACCCAAAGGTCCTTCTCAGGGCCATCACGACGAGTGTTCGGCGTCGGAGGCCAGTCGCGCACCATCTGCGGCTGGTTTCTGCGGGGAGGACGAGTACACCGACTCGGACATGGGGTCCGTAATCGGGGACTCGTCGTCCGTGTGTGGAGTGGAGGCGGATCGCAGCCTGAAGAGGGCCTACCTGAGGCACGGGTCCGAGGGATCGTCGGACTCGGCCAAGGGTAAGCCCAAACAGAAGAAGTGGAAGGCGAAGACTGCTTCGCCTTCGACTTCTTCTCAGGCCGGCACCCATGATGTGGGTCTGGCGGACGCCCAGCGTCAGCTCGGCTTGGCCAAACGGGCCGAGTTCAAGCTGGAGCTGGAAGAAAAGGTTGCCGCAAAAGAGAGGCAGGCGCGCGCAGCCAAGGCGAGGGCCGGATACGGTTCGGCCCTCCCCACTTTCGACGGCCTCTCTGTGGCGGAGCTGGCCCGACTGGCGAAGGAGGACATGGAGGAGATCGTCGAGGTCGCCTCTAAGTCCTCCAACCTAAAGGGGACCTTCCAAAAGTCCCTCAAATGCCGTGCAAGTAGCTTGCACGGCATTGTTGCGGCACTGACGCAGCGCACTGCGTCAGAGGAGACGCGGCAGCTGCAGGCGAGGGTGGACCGCCTGCAAGCGGAGGTCAGCCAGCTTCACAAGAAGCTGGCTGAGGCCACAGCCCCGCCAACGAAGGCCCCGACGGCAGCGGTTCCCTCCCCCTCCTCCTCCAACCTTGAGGAATTGTTCCGCAAGGTTGTTATGGAGGAGAGGGCGTTCACCCGTGCCAGCTTTGCAGGCATAGAGGACCGCCTCCTGCCCGAGCCGCGTCTCCGTCCGCCCCTAGCGGCGGACAAGACGCCGACAGTGGCTCCCCTTGCCCCGAAGCCCTCAAAGGGCAAGGGCAAGGGGAAGAAGTCGCCGAGGGCTCTGCCTCCCCACGGTACGAGTGCGGGCGCCCAGCCGTAGCCGGTTGCCAGTGCGGCACCCCCCCCCCAGGTGCAGGAGGAAGACGCCCTCCTGCCTTCCACCACCCCAGCCAACCAGTCGTGGTCAGAGGTAGTTAAGAAGGGAAAGGGAAAGGGCAAGGTGACCCAGGCCCCGGTTGCTCCGGCAGCTGCCCCGGAAGCTGCCTCGGCAGGTTCCCCGGCGGCAGCCCCGGCAGCCAAAAAGGCCCCGAAGTTGGTTGCCCCCAAATCCGTGGCGGTCACGGTGACCATCGTCCCCGAGGCCGCCGAAAGGGTAGTAACGTACGAGTCCGTCCTGAGACGGGCTCGTACCGCCACGGACCCAGCCGAGTTGGGGATTGGTGTTTGCCGCCGGACCCAAACCGGAGCTCGTTTGTTCGAGTTTCCGGGGAAGGACGGCGGCAAAAACGCGGACCTCTTCGCAGCCAAGCTGCGGGGGGTCCTTGCCGATGTGGCAAAGGTCGCCAGGCCGACCAAAACCACCACCATTGAGGTGACCGGTCTCGACGACTCGGTCACCAAGGAGGAGGTGGTGGCGGCGATCGCAGTGGCCGGAGGCTGCGAACCCGCAGCGGTGCACGCTCGGGCCATTAGCCCCGGCCGCGGTGGACTGGGCTCTATCCGGCTGGAGTGCCCAGTCGCCGCAGTGTTGGCCGTCCAGGCAAAATGCCAGGGACGGCTACTAGTGGGCTTCAGCCGGGCCGTGATCCGGGTGCTTCAAGTGCCTCAGCATCGGCCACACCCAAGCCACATGTCCGTCCACCGTGGATAGGGCGGACACTTGCTTCCACTGCGGGCAACAGGGGCATAAGGCGGCTTCGTGCGATGCCGCCAAGCCGCATTGCGCGGCATGCGCTGACAGTGGCCGCCCCGCGAACCATGTAATGGGGGGGAGCGTATGCCGACCTCCCACGAAGAAGGGCAAGCCGCAGGGTGCTATAAGCCATCCTGCCGCTGCTGCCACCTCCCCCGCTGATATCCCATCAGCGGCGGTGGCCGAAGGTGATGCGAAGGTCGAATAATGGGTACCGACCATCGCATCCTACAGGCAAACACCAACCACTGTCGGGCTGCCCAGGACTTACTGGTGCAGTCAATGGCCGAGTGGTTGGTGGATGTGGCAGTGGTGGCCGAGCCGTATTATACTCCCAGCAATTGGCTGGAAGACAGTGAAGGCTCGGTGGCAATCGTGGCGCGGTCTTCCTCGAATTCCCCTCCCCTATCGCTCTTAGAGAGGGGACCGGGATACGTGGCCGCCGCGTGGGGAGGGTTGGCCCTTGTGGGGGTCTACTTCTCCCCAAACCGCCCTCTCCAGGACTTCGAGGATTTCCTCGGGGTCCTCACGGCGGTCATCGGGAGGACGGCGCCACGTCAGGTCTCCGTGCTGGGAGACCTGAATGCCAAGTCGGTGGTCTGGGAAAACCCGGCTACCGACGGTCGCGGACGGGCGGTCGAATTGTGGGCGGCAACGTCTGGTCTCTCCCTCTTGAATAGGGGGAGCGTCCAGACGTGCGTGCTGCGGCAGGGCGGGTCCATAGTGGACCTCACCTTCGCCACGCCCGCACTGGTCGCCCGCATTCGAAACTGGAGGGTGGAACTGGGGGAGACGATCTCGGATCACCGTTACGTGTGGTTCGAGATCTCCCCCAAAATCCACGGGGGCGCCACAGCACCCCTTCTTCGTCGGGCCGATCCCCGTGTCCAAGGTGGGCTCTGACCCACCTGGATCGGAAGGCGGCAAGGGAGGCCGCGTTCGTTCGTCGCGTGGACGTCCTGGACGTGGACTCGGCGGCGGCCCGACTGAGGGGGTCATTGACCGAGGTGTGCAACGCCAGCATGCCTCGGTCGAGACGTCCGCCTCCCCGACGCACCGTGTACAGGCGGTCGGAGGAGTTGGCGGAGCTGCGGGCCACTTGCGTGGCGGCACGGCGGGCCTTTACCCGATCGCGTCGGGGAGGTTCCCGAAATCTTGGCGGGAAGGTCAATTATGCCTCCTTCGGAAGGTGGGACGGCCGGCGGACTCCCCCTCGGCATACCGGCCCATCGTCTTGCTTGACGAGGCCGGTAAGATGTTCGAGGGGATCATCGCCGGCCGTCTCAAGCGGCATCTGCGGAGCGTGGGACCGGATACTGCGGAGTATGGCCCTTTATGGGGCCCCGATTTGAGCGGACTCCCTCCATAGGAGGGAGAACCTCACCGCCCTTCGGACGCCCCAAAGGGCCATCGCCCAGCGGGCATCGCGGGCCTACCGCACGGTGGGCTTCGCAGCGGCGTGCGCTCTGGCAGACACCCCGCCTTGAGAGCTCGAGACGTGGATGCTCGCCAGAGTGTACGAGTGGACGGCGGAGCGCAGGGCGCTGGGCGAGCGTCCGGCCCCAGAGGTGAGGGAGGCCGTCCGGTGGGAGGCGAGGGTTGCTCTTGTCCAGCATTGGACGCAGGACCTCGCCTCCGCCGTCTTCGGCCGCCGTACCCTCGACGCCATCGGGCCGGCATTGGAGGACTGGATTGACAGACGTCACGGGTTCCTCTCCTTCCGTCTGATGCAGGTACTCTTCGGTTACGGCTGCTTCGGCAGGTACTTGCACGGGATAGGACGAAAGGAGACACCGTCATGCCACGGTTGTGGCGCGGCGGAGGACACGGCGGAACACACCCTCGCGGTGTGCCCGTCGTAGGCCGTGCCGCGCTGCGATCTTGTCACGGCGGTTGGAGGGGACCTCTCGCTGCCCGCCATCGTCAGAGCGATGGTGGGGAGCGAGGAGGCCTGGGCGGCGATGGCCTCCTTCTGCGAGGTCGTGATGTCGCAAAAGGAGGCCGCGGAGCGCGAGCGGGAGGAGGATCCCCTCGCTCCGGCGCTCCGCAGGCGGCGTAGGGGCAGGAGAAGGTGCGATTTCGCCCGCTTTCTCCCCCCTTGAGGTGAGCGGTGGCCGTGAGGCACGAGAAGGTGCCGACGCCCGCCTTACATCGCTCACCACGTTTAGTGGGTATTCCCGGCTTCGGCTGGGCGAGTCCCACACAGGCCCTTCGGGGTACGGTGCGTAAAGGCATTCCAACAGCGTCAGAAAAAAAAAGGATGAGTTAGGATAGAAACTTACTCAAGAAAAAACTTACTGAAGTGTACGCTGTATGGCCTACTATGCCTTTGCCTTTTCCGTTCAGAAGAACGGAAAAAAAATAACAAAAAAAAAGTGAACCAAAAAAAACAGTCTATGAGGCCTTCTTCATGGTTACTTGCTCTGTGGAGTATTCTTTGCTCTGGGGGGTTTGGCGGGAATGTCAAGATGAGTGTCACGCTCAATTATCATTGGACTTTTAAAATTATTTATAGTGTCGTTTACTAAATAAAAACGCGTTATTTATGTAGTAAGAAGTGCATTCAGTGAATAATTCAAAAATAACAGTGAAATATTGTAGCATAGTGGCCGCATCATGTCTTTACGCTAAACCGCTCCTTATCGTCCAAACGCGGGAAACGAAAGGAGTTAGATTAGTTAGGATAAGTTTAGGATAAGCTAGGATAAGTTAGGATTAATTAGGATAAGTTAGGATAGAACTTTACTCAAGAATATATTTACTGAAGACTAGGCTGTATGGCGTACTATGCCTTTGCCTTTTCTGTTCAGGAGAACGGAAAAAATTGAACCAAAAAAAAAATGTCTATGGAGCGGAGTTTGGCGGGAATGTCAAGATGAGTGTCACGCTCATTTTTCATTGGACTTTTAAAATTATTTATAGTGTCGTTTACTAAATAAAAACGCGTGATTTATGTAGTAAAAGTGCATTCAGTGAATAATTCAAAAAGAACAGTGAAATATTGTAGCATAGTGGCCTCATCATGTCTTTACGCTAAACCGCTCCTTATCGTCCAAACGCGTAAAACGAAAGGAGTTAGTTTAGGTTAAGTTATGCTAGGATAAGTTAGGATAGATATTTAATGAAGAAAAAAAATTACTGAAGACTTGTCTGTATGGCGTACTATGCCTTTGCCTTTTCCATTCGCCCGAACGGAAAGAATTGAACCGAAAAAAAAGGGCGGGAAAACGTCGCGGTTCAATTTTTCTTTCAATAATTTTGTAAATTAATTTTAAATAGTAAAGGATTGTGGTATAGTAGTTTTAATTGTATATTTTTGTAGTTTAAGTTGTATATTTTATATATTCAGTGTACATAATCTCCTCTATATATTGGTAAGTCATTTAATTTGTTATTATAATATGGGCGACCCGCCCGATGACCCGGGTGGAACTGTTCCGCCCGTGTCTAACTATGTTACAATTGATGGCACACAACAAACTCGTATGGACGCTCTTTGTAAAGCCGCTTTTGAGTCGTCCATGGACACTGATGGCTCAGTTGTGGAGGGAACAAATCCAAGTAGAAAAAGGCAATATTCCCGCGCAATCTGCCGAACCTGTAATAAGAAAAAAAGAAGGCAGGGGTCAAAAAAGAAAGAGGGTCCAAATGATTGTTTATGCAATAATGCTCTTAATGATGCTATAAACTTAGAGAAGGCTAATAATGATGATGTTATCTGGACTGAAAAAAATTCGTTCTCACAGATACAAAACCAACATGACACCAACACAACACAGACACACATTAAGCACAACATGAACTTGACTCACATTCACAATAGCTCGCAGTCTCAAAAGCCGCCGGTACTACCAATTCCCACACAACCCCTTTCCACATCTGATTCCAAGGTCAATGATAATAATGCCCGTGTGCCAGTCGGTCGCACTCATTATGAGAAAAATGACGCCTCTCCATATATTATTCACGTACAAAAAAAGACTTCTGAACAAAATGATGGTACAACCCTGCACCCCGTTACTTTCGGCCGTTTCCTTAAAAAACACAATATTCAAAATATAGTAAATGGCAGTCTAAAACGTATAGGGCGTAATCGTATAACCTTGGCTTTCACAACTCATGATGATGCTAATGCATTTCTAAATAATCAGACTGTACATGATGTAGGTTACAAAACATTCATTCCTACATTTAATGTGACTAGAATGGGAGTAGTAAGAGGTGTTCCAAAAGAATGGTCCGAAGAGGAAATTTTGGAAAATGTGACTGTCCCTATAGGATGTGGTGCAATTTTAAAGGTTAGACTTTTAAAAAAGAAAATGATGATTGCTGGAAGCACAGCGTTTGAGAACACAGGAACTGTGGTGTTTACATTTGATGGTCAGGTTTTACCAACCAGGATTTATATGTGTTATACTGCTTTACTAGTCGACTTATACATCTACCCGACAGTACAATGTTATAACTGCTGCAGATATGGTCACGTTAAGTCCCAATGTCGTTCATCACCAAAGTGCTATAAATGTGGTGAGGAGCATTCGGGTAACTCTTGTGATATTGATGAAGAAGACTATTGATGCTGCTTATGTAAGGGTCACCATGAAGCAACAAGTAGAAAGTGCTTAGAATATAATAGGCAAAGAAGCATCAAAGAGACGATGAGTAAAAGCTGCATATCATATATGGAGGCTGTCAAACTACATCCTCCAATTAATAAAATATCATATGCTGATGCTCTGCTGTCTACAGCACCAACAGTCTCTTCACAACACAAGAACTACCCTTCTCCATCCCCCCGTAGTCCTAATAAGCAATCATATAAGAAAACAATATTTTTACAACCCAGATCCCTGCCCAAAATGGGTAAATCATGTGACATGGCTGCTCATAATGAAATAATTAAAAATCCCCCTCTTCCTAAAAACCAACCAATTTTTAAAAATAAGGAAAATGATGAAACTAAATTTTCAGATATAATACAATTTTTAATAAAATTATTATCACAGTCAAAAACCATTTCACCGTCCAACGTTGCTATAATAATAGATGAATTATATAAATCTAATAATCTTTACAATGGATCCCAGGTCCAAGGTGATTCAATGGAATTGCCAAAGTCTCAACAATAAAAAACATGAATTAATTGATCTCATAAATAACTATGATCCTTTTGTTATAGCTCTCCAAGAGACATGGTTGAAGCCTAACTCCTTGTTTAGGGTCTCGGGCTTCTCCTGTGTTCGAGCTGATAGGGCTGATGGGTATGGTGGAGTCGCCATACTCATTAAAAATTCTCTTTCCTTTTCTCTTCTTTCTCTTCCTGTCTTTTCTACTGATGTTTCTGCAATTGCTGTAAAAGTAAATAATATATGTTATGTATCTATATATTTTGCTCGTCCAACAATTGAGATTTTAAATGAAATAGATAATCTGTTTAATATCTTACCAAAGCCATTCATATGTTTAGGGGACTTCAACTCCCACCATATGTCTTGGGGTTGCTCTTTTACATGTTCAAACGGTGAGCGTTTATTAGAATTGATTGATTCTCATAATCTTTGTATAATAAACTCTGGTCTGCCAACAAGGATTACAAGACCAAACCATAGACCAAGTGCCATTGATTTGTCCATCAGTACTCCGGATTTAGCTGCTAGCCTTACTTGGGATACTCTTGATTCTACACATGGTGGAGATCATTTCCCTATTATTATAAGTTTTCCTTTCAGCAAACCTCCAAAGCAGGTGAAAGTTCCTCGGCTGAAATACAAATTAAAAGATGCTGATTGGTTTGAATTCAAGAAAAGGGTAGAGGAAAGGGTTCTAAACTTGCCTGAATTATGTCACTCTAATGTTACAGTTTGTTCAGAGTTGTTTGCAAAATTACTAATAGAGGCAGGGGATGAAACTTTTCCTCTTAAAAACATTCGTTCTGATAGAATACCCTCACCACCATGGTGGGATCATGAGTGTACTGCTGCAGTTAGGGAGCGAAAAGGGGCAGAGACACTGTACTGTTCCGATATGTCAGATGCAAATTGGGATAATTATGTTTACATAGCAAATAAAACTAAAGATTTTTTGAAAGTTAAGAAGTTTGAGGGATGGAGAAGGTTCTGTACTTCTATTTGTCCTAATGTTAATCCAACCATTGTGTGGCAAAATATTAGAAGGTTTAGGTCGGCATTTTCCGACCCCCAACAAAATAAGGTATCTCCAGATTTGGCAGAACAAATCATGGACCGTTTAGCCCCACCTTATGTCCCTGAACAGTTTGTTTATAATAATTTTTTAACCACATCTCTCTCCCTGACTTTTCAACCTACAAGTATAACTCGCGCAGTTAAAGAAAAGATCTGAAAATGGCGGCGGCTACTTATGGTACGGTTTACAAAACAAGTTTGGTTCTATGGGTCGTTACGCCTTTTTCAAGAAACGTAACATAACCAGTTACTTGGTCGAATAAAAAGAGATATTTTTGTAGCTAGTTATTTTCAATCGACTACTGTGATTGTTTACATAATTATACCTCCACCAACTATACAGTTACTCACGAAACGAAACTAAATTAAATCACTTTCTTGAGTGTGTTGTTATACAGTTAATTATTTTTTTAGCTAATATTCTATTATATAATTGTAATATAGTTTGTCAAATATTATATAATTATATTACTAATATTAAATTATTCATTTAGCCAATAATAGTAAAAATAATATTACTAAGTAAGGAGCAAAGGTACATAAAATACTGGATTTTAAAATTTGTTTTTATTAATTATAAAAATACCTAATAAAATATCTGAGAAAAAGGTTTTATAAACCGCTTGGCCCGGCAATATCTGGATCATCTGAACCCATTATTGGTTCAATCCCCTCCATCAATTCGTTATAATCATCCATGGACTGGTCACTTTCACAGTCTTGGTCGTCACATTCGTCACTTTCATCTTCGGTGTCGCTATTCATGCCCACACTGATAATGAAACCCTCTAGTTCACTCTCCCTGCCTACATCGCGATTCCAGTATGCTTCTTCGACTTTCTTTATGTGATTTATTTGTTTCTTCCATTCGTCTTGTGTAATTGAAGCTATGGCCTCTTTTGTCAAGTCCTCAATTTTATTTTCGTGTTGCTCCACATTTTTATCTGCGACCCGTTGTTTTATTAAATTCCAAACATGTTCTATGGGGTTCAGGTCGCAGTTGTAAGGAGGGAGTCTGAGAACTTCATGGCCATGCTCACGTAGAAGTTCGTCTACCACATACTTTTTTCGGGGCGATGGTGTTTTAGATGCACGAGCAGCTCTGCTTTAGTCCAGTCTTCTTCGAATGCCACACCGTGCTCGTGCATCCATTTCTTTATATCCGCTTTGCGGGTTGCAGTCGTTGGCGCTTTATCCAACTGCATGCTGTGGTAAGATGCATTATCCATGACGAGAATGGAGTTTTGAGGCAGATTTGGTATAAGTTTTTCGTTCAAATATTTTGTAAAGTTATTACCATCCATCTCGTCATGGTAGTCGCCTTTTTTTGATTTTGCTTTGAATAATAATCCTGCACCCTCCACAAACCCATCCTCTGAGCCGGCATGAACCATCACCCACCTTTGTCCAGGACTATAATTTTTTCGAATGCCTTCGTTGGTGGATGACTGCCAGCACTTGCTGACAGTATAATGAGCATGGATCCACGACTCATCCATGTATACAACTTTCTTTTTTTCCGCACCCATGGCATCATTTTGTCGGAGGCGGCGTAAATATTTCACTCGCTAGGCTTTTATATTATCGCGCTCTATGAGCACCATTCGGTTCTGGCGACATTTTTTAAATCGAAATCCGAGCTTTTCTTTTAAAATCTTTCTTAACGTCGTTTTGGAGCCTGTATAGTTTAAATCAGCTTTTGCTGATGCCATAATCTTGTTCAGCGTAGGTACCTCCTTTCGAACGTCATATATTGAGGCCACAATATTTCTAATGGCACATATACTGAAGTTATCCATGGGGACACGCGTATTGTTTTTGCCTTTTCTACCCTTACTCGGCGTACGGATTTTAGTGTTGGTTTGTTTTGCAAGTTTACCTGAAATAATAGTAAAATATTATAATAGAATAGTAATATGATGGCTTTATTTTAATTAGGGTTTTTATGAACTGAAACATGCTAAAATATGCTGGACGCTCTTTTATAGCGTGAAGTCATTAAAATATACCTTTCTCTGCACGTGGGTACTATAGAGTCCAGAGATTATTAGGTTAGAAGAATAAATTACTATGATAATGCACCTTGGGTACTGAGTCGCCCAGGCTATCAATATGATGAAAGGTCGATTTTTGTTTGCGTTATCCTAAGTTTATTTAAGTTTTGATGACAATAAGCATGCTATCCGAGTTTCTTGGATACTTTTAGTATCAGTTTAATAGTATGTTTTAGTATGGAAGTTAACTTCAAAGAACTTAACACTTTATAGAAGTTAACTTAACTTTGTTACTAATAACAGCGAAGCAAAAACAAAAAATGTCACATGATATAGATGGTAAATTTAACTGAAAAAACATATTATAGACAGAACAGAGCTAAGCACAAACTGATAGTTTATTGGTAATTACCTTCTCTCTTAATTTTCGATATAGTAGACATCGATAAATTAGTCGCCATCGCTGCGCGTGCAGCGCTGTACTTGGGCGGATGGTAGCGCTCCAAGTTCTTCTCTTCTTCAAAGTATTTTATCACGTTGTAAACAATTTCACGCGCATCACTGTGTAGAATCTTTCCACGTTTTCGTGAAGCCATTGTTCAATCACAAACCAAATGATAAAATAATAAAATGTCAACGTTAGTACTAAAAACTTAACAAAAATAAATAACAATCAAACGTAACGCAAACAAATAACAATTAAACTTAACAAAAACAATAATATCAACAAAATAACAGAGACTTTAGCGGAACGAAAGTAACGATAACTCGGAGTGCGTCAAAGTAGCTTGGAAAGCGAATCCTGACTGATTGTTATTTTTTTGCAGCTCTTACTTCACTGTGTGAGTATAGACAGCGATAGAGAGTGAGCGAGAACGCATGCGCGCGGACGCCATTTACAGATCTTTTCTTTAAGTGCCCAAGTTATAATAATAACAATAGTTTTGATTTAAATTCACCTTTGACTATGTATGAATTGAAAGGTGTCCTTTCCAAACTGAAGGACTCGTCTCCTGGCGAGGATGGCATCCCTTATTCCTTTGTAGCTCAACTCAATGACCAAACTCTCGAGTATTTTTTATCCCTAATTAATACTGTGTATAACACTGGGAACATCCCACAGTCATGGCGTACTCAAACGTTAATTCTTCTACTGAAACCAAATAAACCTAAGCTTGACCCATCCTCTTATCGCCCCATTGCACTCGCAACAGTTTTATGTAAAATTACAGAGCATCTTATTAAAAATAGGTTAGAATGGTACATCGAACATAACAATTTGCTGTCAAACAGTCAATATGGCTTCAGAAAAGGGAAAAGTACCATAGATAGCATAGCCATATTGACCACAGATATTAGGTTAGCTCTTTCTAAAAATGAATCATTGATGGCGGCATTTTTAGATGTTAAAGGAGCATATGATAATGTGAATATAGCTATTTTACAACAAAAATTACTTTTGCTAAATATTCCAGCTTTATTAAATAATTTCATCGTAAATTTGTTGTCGGAACGATATATTAAATACGAACTGGGGCCTGATATGAATACGTCAATAAAAAGAAGTGTTTGGAAGGGGTTACCTCAAGGTTCCGTTTTGAGCCCAATTTTATACAATATATATACATACGATTTGGAATCATCCCTTGATAATCACGCTAATATCTTACAGTATGCTGATGATTTACTTTTGTATGTCGCTGGACCATGTATCAATAATCTCAGCACATCTTTAACAACAACATTGTCCCATCTCAATATTTGGATGGATATAAATGGTCTAAGTCTGTCTCCTTCAAAAAGTTCTGTAGTTCTATTTTCTAGAAAACGTTCACCGTGTCAGTTTAATGTGTTGTACGCTGGGTTATCATTACCAGTAAAGGACCATGCAACATTTTTGGGAGTTATTTTAGACAAAAAACTTTCAGGTCGACTGCACTGCGACTATATCGTCAACAAATGTGAACGGAATTTAAATATCATTAAATGTTTGGCTGGAGTATGGTGGGGTGCACATCCCTTGTCATTAAGACTAATTTACAATGGAATAATAAGAAGCGTTATGGACTACGGTACCTTTTTACTACATCCGGGCAATACTAGTGATTTCAAAAAATTAGATAACATTCAAGCAAAATGCATGCGACTTATCATAGGGGCTGTGAAATCCAGTCCGATAAATTGTTTACAAGTTGAATGTAATGAACCTCCTCTCGCGTTACGTCGACAATACCTGTCAGATAGGTTCTTTTTTCGGATAATACAATATAACGATCATCCGCTACTCAGCAAGTTGGAAAAGCTTGCTAATGCTGTTCAATCATCTAGTTATTGGACACATAAGAGTACTCCTTGTCTTGTTATTAGCTACAATAAATTCAAAAATCTGGAAGCACCCACTTACCGTAATCCGATATTGCCTTTGTACCTATATGACTATAATATTCTTACAGTAACACCGGAAATAAAATATTGTGTAGGCCTGAATAAGGACGGCCAGTATCAAAACCTTGAGTTTAATAACATTGCTGAGAATAATTGGCCTGACTGGCATTACATTTTTACGGACGCGTCAAAACAACCAAGTAGCTGCGTAGGGGTTGGCATTTTCCATCCACAGTACAAAATTGTGCAGAAAATCAAATTACCGCCAGAATCATCTGTATATACTGGGGAATGTTTTGGGATACTAAGGGCCATAGAATATGTGATATTGACTAAAATCTCTAAGGCGGTTATATTTACCGATTCCTTAAGTTCCTTACAAGCAATATCTAGGTTCCCTTTTGGACCCCAAAAACATTCTCCAATTATATACGCAATAAGGAATCAAGTTTTTCAATGTAGAATCAAAAATATTAACCTGGTTTTTGTCTGGATTCCTGGGCATGCCGGTATTTCTGGTAACGAGCGGGCAGACCGACTGGCAAATGAGGCAGTTACGAACGGTGATTTGTTCCCCTATATTAATTATCCACAAGACTTAATTTCAATTTCTAAAAAGCATTTAATAGATTCTTGGAATCAGATGTGGAGTGATTCTAATTCAAAAGGTCAGCATTATCGTAAAATCCAAGAATGTATTCCAAGAAAGCCATGGTTTAGTAAATTTAATTTCAATAAAAAGTCTACTTCTATAATTTGCAGAATGCGCTTAGGGCACACTTGTACACCAGCACACCTTAGTAAATTTAACATCATTTCTGATCCTTCGTGCTCCTGTGGGGAGTACGGCGACCTAAATCACATTTTGTTTTCTTGTAACTTATACGATCGTACATTAATGTTATCTCAGTTAATATCTATCCATGTTCCTTTTCCTACGTCTATAAATTGTTTATTGTATTCTAATGATTATCATATATATAGTATTATATCTCAGTATATTCAATATAATGATATTAAAATTTAGATATTATCTATATTTTGTAACCCAATCCTTGAAGTTCCTTTGTTCCGTTCCTTATTGTCCTAAGTTCTCCCTAACTTTTACCCTTTCCCCTTAACTTGACATTGGCTAATGCGATGGCAAAGCCAAAAAAAAAAAAAAAAAAGAATGAAACAAAAAAAAATCAAATCAACTGTCAAAAAGTGAAATTTAGCCAGCGCGGGCGAAAAAAAATTTAATTTGCCGGGCGGCGAGGCGAGCTGTGTTATTGTTAATTTCTTGCCGAAACGTTACGGTTGATTCATTTTCACGATGGACGAAACAATCTTATTGCCGTCACCTAATTGGTTCCTTCCTTCCATTATGGCTGTAAGTACTGATGGCTGGCTCATTTACGGTGGACCCAATAAAAGTCTTTGTGTTTTGGAGCCTCTTAGTGCAGATGTTGGTATTATAGCAACAAATGACAAATATCGGGCTCATGTGTTTTTCTGTGGAAATTCCGATAAGTAAGTACCTATCTCTCATAAGATTAAAGTGCTGCCGTACCATAAAAAAAAACTTTGTTTTTTTGCATGTACCTACTTGAATGTATTTTTTTTTCTTCATTCAGGATAATTGCAGTAGATATTTCTCAAAAATGGCCAGAAAAGAAGGCCTTTCTCACTGGATGTATAGATGGTATTGTCAAACAATGGGTTGTAGATATAGTAGACAATAAGGTTAAAATTAAAGAGACACATTGCCATGATGTTCACAAAACTGAACATGAAGTAAGTATTGTTTTAACTAATATTAAATTATGATCATGACTAATTTATACCAAGATACAACACATCCACTTATGATATACACACATACCTTACATACATTTATCATAATCATAGAACCACAAAGAAATATGCCCAATGAGCTCCCCCTTGTTTATTCTTTAACATGTTTTTACATAATATACAAAATGTAAAGAAAACGCTGTCCGATCCATGAAGCTGCTGTTAAGTCCCGTCTAAACGCTCCGTCTTGCCTGTGCAGTCATGACTGTACAAAAATCTTGTCATCCACACACACGCGCTTACCTGCATGCTCGCAGGTGAGATGGTTTGTGTAGACGGGGCATTAGATATTGGTAACTGATTCTACTAATGCCTACAAAACTGCCTAAACTTTAAAAAAAATACCCCCAAAATAATAAATATTATTTCACAAAAGGAGGTACAATAGTCTATCTTAGAAATTGCAGAATCTCATTCTCATTCTTGATTAAACATCACATGGAATTCTATAGAACTTTCACAAAACTCGATTAGGCACACAACTGTGACTGAAGATCTTGCTTTGCTGCAAAGCAATAACATGCCAAAGTTTTAATTTCAGTTTCTGTTTCAATGTCGATGATATTGACCATTAAAATGCTCTACATTGTTTATAATACTTTACAAAAATTGTATTTCATAAGACTGGAGAAGGTCTTCTGTTTACTAATACTTGTGTTATAATAAATGTATTAGTAATTAATTGATAATGTCATCCTCATATTTCAGTCAACATTAATTCATTTAATGGTGTAATAGGTGAAAATACATCCTTAATAGGAAGCCTTTTGATATATAGTATAGGGTTATTAATCTGAGATTATTACTATATTTGTTTAGCTGTCATCCTTTGGTTGTTGTTTGATTACAACCCCAGGACCAGTGCTTGCTATTTCCCAAACACCACTCCAGATATACCTGTGTTCGTAACATCAAACTACTTAAAGATGTCCTGCTCAACTCCATAATTGAGAGGACAGTATACAGAGTTTACAAGGCCACGTATTTGATTTCTATAGTGACAGTAGTAGCTTGTAATCAGTCTTCCTTAAATTTCTCATGAAAGAAATGTCTAGTATAATTCTTTTCAAATCTGCAAAAAAAAAAATGTATGGCCTACAGGTAGTTCTTCCAGGTCTGGCTTTTGGTGTATGTGAGTTTAAAATGTTCGTAAACACACCCATGATACAGGAGTAATTAATTAATAATTCGTAGTGTAGGGCAACATTTTTTTTTAATTATCAGGATGATTTGTGTATACACAATAGTTGTTCATTCTAATACATAATTTCTTTACTGCTTACTGTAACCACTTCTACCAGTCAACTAAACTTGCATTTAATTATTTTCAGGAACTCGTAGGTATTGGTTATAGTAATGAAACAACGGCTATATCAGTTGGCACAACCAACATAGTAAAATGGGACTTATCCTCTAATGTTACAATGATATACTCCAGTTTTCTGAGGGGATTAAAACCTACCTGTATGGCTTGCTCTCTACATACACCACTGCAAGTTGCTGTGGGTACCAAACAGGGTGTGGTCATGCTTGTGGATGTGCATGGTAATGTGTTATTTTGCATTTATCAAGTATTTAATAAATACTGATGGACGGTAGCAGGCATTTAGTGGACATAGATGCACAAATTTCAAAATCAATTGTTTCAAAATATGAATTCGCGATGCGCCAAAATGTTTTTGTGTCGGGAGTTTGACCGTGGAGGGTTTCGAGAAGAATCTCCCTCTGGCGCAGCATTGTTGGCCATATTTTTGGGTTTAACATTGCATCACCTAGCTGAAATGCCGTCTTCCTTCCTATTCACTCAGTTTTTTTTGAGTGAACAGGCTCATAATAGACTAGCGCGCTTTACCATCAACGATTGCATCTCTGCTTACCATCAGGCGGGATTGCAATCAAGCACTAGTTTATAGTTCCCAAAAAAAAAAAATGCACCACCCTCAGTTAATAATTCAATTTTTTCTAAATCAAACAAAACAATTCATATACTGACTAGAAATTTTAATTTTAAAAGCAAAAGTGCATTTTGCGATTGTAGCAATCGCAAAATGCACTTTGCATGCATATAGTACGGAATAGAAAAAAATTAATTCTAGGGGATCTAAGATCGCGAATTGAATTCTTATTTACAGTTTGTGCTTCCTTGCCAGCCTGTATTAAACCTAAAATATGTGATACTCTATTCACAGGTAGAGGAAAAATAATATACAAAGTTAGAGGACAAGATGATGTAGTAATGAATGTAAGCTGGTGCCCACAATATGAAATAGCCATCAAGAAATCATCCAAAGGAAACAAATCATTCCTTGAAAAAAGGTTAGCTGCTATAAGGAAGGAAGGTGAAAGGGAAACAAATGATCTAGAACAATCTGGAATTGGTAAAGCCCTTCCCGAAGACAGCTTTGATGAGTCTGTAGTGCAAGAGGATGACATGTTTGATATTTATAAAGACCATGAACCTGATGAATTTGGTCACAAAAAATATGAATCAGAAGAAATATTGATGAAAGTGAAACAAGATAAGGTTGATGATACTGACTACTTGGCAGACTGTCTGAAATTAAAAGAAGAGATTTTGAGAAGAAAGAATCAAACTGATCTGAGTATTAAGTCATTAGTTGACGCTTTGGATAAAACTCATGTTGAGGTTGATGCTGAAACTAAGGTAGAAAGTGGTCCATCCCAGCCTGAATGTTCTCAATCCCAACCTGAAAGTGCTGAATTCCAGCCTGAAGGCTCTCGGGCAGTCGCAGAAAGCACAGTAAAGTGTGTTAAAATAGACACGAGTCCTGATAAATCTAGTCACAAACATCTTCTTGCTTCAGTTGGAAAATTTGGGTAGGTTTATTTAAAAGTTGTAATTGTATGTATGACAACAATATGCTACCATAAAACTTAATCCCTGATCACAGCATCTGCCAACTACACTTCACCAGCGTTGGTTGCCTTTGTATGTACTTCTTTTGTGTTCAAAAACTTATAATATGCATTACAACTGACTAACTTCGGAAACATAAAAAGTAAGGTGATATTAATTCGAACCTTAATATTTTCAGAGGTCTCCGAATATGGTCTGAAACTGGTAAGCTGGTGGGATTATGTGCCATACCGGTTCCTCCAAAAACCACCAAAGTTACCTTTGTGACTTCAGTACTTTGGTACAAACCAGATACAATTATTGTATGTGATGCCAGAAGTCAACTGCTACAGATAAACCCATTGAATGTTGACAGGTATGTTATTATTTATCTGTTAAAATCTATATCTCAATTTATAGTATTACTTCACAACCAACTTCATAATCAATAGAATAGAATACTCTTTATTATGTACATGGTTGAGCGAACGAGTGTTGCACTGCAGGCAGTCTCCAAATGGGGCAATGCCAATCTTGTAGCATTCAATGCCGCCAAAACACAGGCGTGTCTTTTCACCGCCAAAAGGAGCCCGATCACCTTGGCTCCTACTTTTCGAAATGTGTCCTTGGAGTGTTCCAACCGCCTTCAGCTTTTGGGAGTTGAGATTTCCTCGAATCTTAACTTTGGGCGGTTCATTGAGTCCAAGGCCAAGGTGGCTGCCAGAAAACTTGGCGTTATCGTAAAGGTCCGGCAGTACTTCACACCTGGACAGCTTCTAATGTTATACAAAGCACAGGTCCGTTCGTGTGTGGAGTACTGCAGCCACATTTGGGCTGGTGCTGCTAAGTGTCACCTGGCCGCTTTGGATTCGATGGAGAGGCGTGCGAAGAGGCTGATTGGTGACCCTGATCTAACTCGAGATGGTCTCCAAAGCCTAGAGCACAGGCGTTGAGTAGCCAGCCTTTCGGTGTTCTCTAAAATGCATTTTGGAGAGTGTGCGAGGGAATAGCATGATTTAATTCCCCCATCTCCGTTCCACCATCGGACGACCCGTCGTACGGCTGGTTTCCACCCTTACTTTGTTAACACCACTACGATCCGGACGAAGCGTTTCGCCTCCTCCTTTATACCGCGTACATCGAGGGACTGGAACAATTTGCCAGCGGCGGTGTTTCCGTCGGACTACAATTTGAGTGTCTTCAAGGCTAGAGTGAATAGGCTCTTAATAAACTAGTGCGCTTTACCATCAACGATTGCGTCACTGCTTACCATCAGGCAGGATTGCGGTCAAGCGCTAGTTTATCAATACATAGTATAAAACAAAGTCGCTTTCGCTGTATGTCCGTATGTATGCTTAGATCTTTAAAACTACGCAACGGATTTTGACGCGGTTTTTTTAATAGATAGAGTGATTCTTAAGGAAGGTTTGTATGTATAATAAATGCATAATATAGTAGAGAAACACTGAGAAATCTAAAAAGCGCGATAAAACCGAACTCCACGCGGGCGAAGCCGCGGGCGGAAAGCTAGTAATATATATAAGAAAAAAAAAGAACACCATATAGATTACAAAAACATAAATATAAAGATTTTACAAAGGGTGACACATTGTGCGGTCTTATCGCTAAGAGATCTTTTACAGACAACCTTTCAATCATAGTGTTACATACTTTTTTTTGTTTTAATAAACATTGCCCCACACTAGGAATTTCTCCTGTATCGTGGGTGCGTTTACAAAAATTTAAACTCATAGATAAACAGCCAGACCCGCACCAGTAACACTCTATTACTATAAGTTGGAAGCATTTCGATGCTTATTGCTAATCCATTGCACCATGTGTCCGAAAAGTGTGTCTACTTAAACAACGTAAAGAACGCAATGAATATTGTTGAACTGTTAAAATGAAACCCATTGCTACTGATAGTGTGTTACGTAATTACCCTGCTGGAACAACTACTTCGGTCTGTCGGTCATACAAATATTTGTTACACGCGGGAATCGAACCAGCGACACGCAGCGCAGCAGTCAATCAGTTGACCACTGCGCCAACCGTGCCGTCGTCTTGTTTTAATAAATCAGTGTAATTATAAATTTCTCAAAATCGCGGGAAATACTTTCTGCACAATCAACATTTAACAAGTACCTTTTTTTCCACGCCTAAGCTACAGGTTTCTTCTCTTTGAGAAACAGTGACCATTACAGTTCTTTCTACATACAACGTTATTTTTTGTTTATTCGATACCTGAATATACCTAGTTTGTTCAGAATAAGCAACTGAATCGATGGCAATCATTCTTAAACCATGTTACATTTGTTACCATATACATTTAGAAATTGTTGCAGAGTGGTTACGAAGCGGTTACGATAGATTATAGTACTAGTTCCGCGTGCCACAGCTGACGCCAGAAGTCAACGCACTGCGCTCGCCCGCCCGTGCGGAGCTTTGACCATATTTTTATTGGGACAACCAAATAGAATAGCAAACTCATAACTTTGTGGTTTTTCATGATATCTTTTTGAAATTTTGTACATACAATGTGGCGACCCAATGGTGACATTAAATTAACAGACATTTACTTTGTTACATTTTGGCTTCATGAACAGATTTTATTTTCATAAAATGTTATTATTAACGAAGTTACTTAAATTTTTAGAAACTACCATTTAACTACCATTTAGAGCAACCTGTATTTAGAGAACTGTCGCGCAGCGGTCATTTGCCGGGGTCATGGATCATATCACATTTCATCAATGAAATTAAAATGAATACATTCATGCAGAAAAGAGAAAGCAGATCTCTTTGTCGGCGGCGATCGGCGCAAGCGACATCACCTCCCCTCGACCCCCTCCCTGTACACAACACCGCGCGCCTCCGCAAATTATTAAATATTTATTTTTTGTTCCTTAGTGCTAGTAGACGAACCCGTGTCCTTGACACGGCTTATTACCGGCTGTGTGCATATCTTCGTCGAATACAATTTCTGTGAATGTTTTTGTGGAAAAGACGCTTACCCAATCATTTTATTAATTATTTTTTGTGTAATTGGATAGTAATTAGATTATGGTGTCGCGATAAAGACGTTTTGTTTTATTTTGGTTTGGTTATTTATTAGTGCTTGTGTTTTAAGTTCATTTAAGTTTCGAAAAGTACATTCTCTGTTGTCGTGTGATAAATTAGAGTGGAATATTGTCAGTGGTTACTGCGTAAAGTTGAAGAGGACAGTGACTTTCTTTCCTCAATTTGTTGTACTGACGAAAGCACGTTTACCAGACACGGCATGTGTAACCAGCACAATCTGCACCATTGGGCACCCAAAAGCGAAAACCCGCGCGTTTGGCGGGAGTCAGCCCATCAGTACAGATTTTCAGTAAATGTTTGGGCAGCTGTTCACGGTGATATCATCATCGGACCCGCGTTCATTGATGGGACTTTGAACGGGGAAAGGTTTGTTAATTTATTAAATGATACGGTGTCAGAATACACCAACAAGTTAAACGTCCGTCAATACCAACGAATGTGATATCAATTAGATGGCACGCCAGCCCACTCCATAACAGCAGCCAGGCAGTGGCTAATTAACACGTTTGGCGCCCAATGGATCGGCAGATTCGGACCTCGTAGGTGGTCAGCAAGATCACCAGACCTCACGCCACTCGATTTTTTTTGTGGGGTGCGTCAAAGACCATGTTTACGCGGAGAACGTGGATTCGGTTTAACAATTATGCCATCGAATAACAAACGCGTTTGAAAAAGTGAGGGAAATGGCTTTACGTGATAATTTATTATCAAACATGCGGGAAACCATGAAACGTCGTTTAGCTCTCTGTGTCCGCCAACAAGAAAATTTAAAATAAAAGTAGTGACTAGTGATGAACTGATGATAGTTACTTATAAGTAATAATAACAGTTAAGTGAGATGTGATTAGTGTTTCTGTTTGACTATAATTAACTCCGCTGTAGGTACCATTAGTGCAAAGATCGCGCGCGCTGCCGGATTCATTGATAAAAGCAGTCAAAGAATCATATTACCGATTACGAATACATAGGTACGGTCGACAGCTGAGCAGGTCAAGCTACCCGAAACTATCAGATATCCAATCAACCTTGAGCCTTAATGCTTTAACGATAAAGTTGAAAATCGGATAAAGAAATCTCACAGATTGTAAACTTAGCTTGGTGTGCTGTCGTCTGTATGATTTACGCTTGTGTGCCAGCCCGCTAACAAGTTCGGTAGGTACGCGAAGGGGCGTGTTCAGCTCCGAGCACCTCCGAGGTAGATAAGTAATTGCATGAATGAATTTTTGCAAGGGTGATTCCAATTTTGGTTACTTTTATATATTATTTATTTTGTTTGAAAAAATTTTTTTTTCTTTTTTCGAGATATTTTAAAATATCAAATGTCATATGATTAATGGGCACTAGTACTACTCGTGTGTTAATTTAATGTCACCATTATGGCGCCACGCTGTAGATTTTTTACTTAAAAATACTAGACACGTGTTTCGGGATTCACACAAACAAAAAACAATGTTGTATATTCCCATTATACTTAATTGCCTTTAATTTTTTTTCTTTTATCAGTAACTAGCTTTCCGCCCGCGGCTTCGCCCGCGTGGAGTTCGGTTATATCGCGCTTTTTAGATTTCCCTCGGGAACATCAAATTTTTCCGGGATAAAAGGTAGCCTATGTTCTTTCTCAAGGTCTAAAGATTGTCTGTGCCAAATTTCATCAAAATCGGTTGAGAGGTTTAAGCGGGAAAGCGTAACAGACAGACAGACAGAGTTACTTTCGCATTTATAATATTAGTATGGATAATATAACACTAATTTCTTTCACAGTAAAAATAAACTAGAATGGCAGATACTGCATCAAAAACACAAGCGTGGAACGTACTGTGTTAAAACGAATGCACCTCGCATACAAAAGGAGTCGACGGAACCAGCAGAAGACTGGTCAGTATGGTCAGTCGGACAGGACCGCAACATTATACGATACTGCATGAGGACTAAGAAGGTGATTACTGTTCATGCGAGTTGCGGAGGGTCTGTGTATTCGGTGGCGCCTTGTCCCTACGACGCTGGGAAGTAAGTGTTGTTTTAAATAGATTAGTAGTTTTTACAGTGTTAGGCGGATCACATACAACGCGTTACTTGTGGATCGCGAGAAACCGCTGCCGTATTTCCGCAGCTTGGGCGAAATGGCATGAGGTGACAGGTGTCATTTGTGACCCCAAAATGCCGGTTAAGCTTAAGGGGCAGGTCTATAAAAACATAATTAGACCTGTTGTTCTGTATGACAATGAGGCTTGGCCTGTGCTTCAGCGACACAAGCAGGAATAGCGTGTCACTGAGATGAATATGCTGCGGTTGATGTGTGGAGTTACGCGGAAAGACCGCATCAGGAACTCCCGCATCCGTGGCAGTCTTCGTGTCCGTGACATAGCAGACAAACTGCAGGAGGGTCGCTTACGCTGGTACGGTCATGTCTTACGAAAACGGCATGTTACGTGGGTGACTAATGTCTTGCCGTGTCAGTAGACCAAAGAAGTGCTGCCTTGACGTTGTAAGAGATGACATGCGTGCAAACAATTCCACACCACAGGATGCTAAAGATCGCGCGAAATAGAGGGGATTGAACAAGAAAGCGGACCCCGGGCTCCATCGCGAAAGCCGCGGATGCACCCGAGACTAAACGCGGAGATGATGATGATGAACGAAAACCACATTCAAATTGAGAAAATCGCGGACGTTGACTTACATACAGGACGAGTACTTTTTTGGAAGTTGATTAAAAAAATCACATGGGGCTCGTTATTTGCGCCCTTTTACGTGGTGCGGGTATCAGCTAAGCACATTTTTATTATATTTTTGTGTATCAGACATCACGCGTGTAGTGTGTGATCCGCCTCAAGGTTAATGAATAATAATATTAATAATTCTAGGCGGTTGTTAATATGAAAGCTAAGAACTTGACTGGTTGAATGTATGTGTTCTAAACACATTCAGAACCAATTTATTGTTCTACAGCTTCTGAGTGCCTACAGATACTTATGCTAATCTTGTAGTTTGGGCGATCTGACTAGATATCCAGCGGCAACAATCAAGCCAGCTCAATCAATCAGCTTTTTGATTATAACCAAAATAGACTCCAAGCAGTTTGAGCTAACTAATTTTCAAAAGTTTGCGTTTGTGATATGAGAAGGACAGGAGATTTAATTGAAATAAAATTTATTTGCAAGAATTGTACTACATTATTCAACAGATGAAGTATTTACACTCATTCACAGAATATGTTTGTTTTTATAAGCCATTTGAATATCACTGTTCTTAATTGATTTATTACCAGTTTCCTGTATGATTTTGGTAGTTTATTAAATATCCTTGTAACAATTGGACAACTTCTGTGATGAATCTTAAACATACAACTTCTCTACAAAAAGTAATTATTTTTCTCTATGTTTAAGTTCTCTGCATTAAGTATTTAGGCATTTTTTTTACAATATAAAGTGCTTCTCAAAAATTTCTTATTCATAAACAAGTCCTAAACAAAACAATCAGTTTTAAATTACGTTATTGTGATTATTATATAGTGCACTATACGAGACCGTATTTCCCAGAGTCGCAGTAAGTGTGGGCGACGGCGCTGTCCGTGTTCTAGAATTCAACACATTGGCCGAAGACGAGGCGAGACTGACGCAATCCCGCGTGTCCTCTTACTGGCAGAATGTGCAGGGTAAAGTCCTGACTGTGGCCTGGCATCCCACTAAGGAGAACTTATTGGCCTACGGTACTGGGGAATCTAGGGTAAGTTTCTTCGCTTTGTTCTCTTAGCGGATAACTGGCAATTAACATTTATTATTATTACAAAAATTACGAGGCTGTCAGAATTAGAGGACTGCCACATCAATGAATGTCGTCATATCAGACCGACAGATAATAGTGTCACTGTCACTAAACTTGATGAAAGTAGGGCTAACATGACACAATTTTCATCTGAATGTAAAAATATGAAACGCGGCGTCCCCCAGGGTAGTTTACTGGGTATTTAGTGTTTCACTTCCTTTACAAACATGACTATTTTCGGAATAAAATATGCACATGTACCAATGTCTCAGCCACTACTGACACGACGCCATTGTTGACGTATTTCTGTACTAAATGGTGTGAAACCTACACGGATGAAGTCTATTTAGAGATTTCCAAGTCAAATCTCACAAGTAGGTTGTGCTATGTGGTCCCTCGTACAGTAAATAAGCGCAGCGTCCGTGCAGGTACATTATTTGCTGTAAATGCCTGTCGGACAAATTCAGGTTTGCGATCCGTCGTATGGCGGAAACTTATAATCGCAGCTTCATTGATATTGATATTTTTGTATGTTCCAAATCGAAATATAAATCTAATGTATTGAAAATATTATCTAATGATTGTGAGAAATAGTGTGTGTATTATTCATAATTTAATTAATTTCAACCTTTTTATTTAATTTCAATATATTTAGAATTGTAATAATTCACTTATTTAATTTCCTTAATTATTTTCTTGTTTTTTTTTTTTTGTTTGGTCTTAATTCTTGTTTGTGTTAATAAGGAAAAAACCCTTGTAATTAATTCCAGTATTATTCAAATTTGTATTTTTTTTTTTTATTGTGTTCAGGTGTTCTTGATTATATGTATATTGCTTATGCTGAATAATGCTCATCTAGTGGCGCTCTTTTTACCTTATTCCTTGTATTGTTAACATGCGGATAATGTAGTGGGCTGCAATATTGTTATACTACCTATAATGTTATATATTGTTTGTAAATTTTTTATATTGTAGCTGTTTATTGTCCCATATTAAATAAAAATAAAAAAATAAATATGGTTATACATGCCGAGGATTTCTTCTGTAGATGCTGGTTTAGCGCTGAATACTCAACCGCCCACGTTTATCTGGGTTAAATTCCCAATGAAAATTAATCCTCGGTGCAGTAAACCTTCTCCACGAACCCTGTGTAGGGTTTGTACTTCTGGGTGAATTTAGGCTAGCCAGCCTAAATTTAGCCAAAACATACCATGCAGAATAGACCAAATGAGAGTCCAGTGCTGACAAGAGTCCACTATCATTGCTCTGTAAGCATTATATAAAAGTAGTCTGCTTCCAGTTTGACCACGGACAATAATCCAGTTCTTAGGTAGCTCGATGCCCCTGACTACCCGTAACAACTGTTAAACATTTACATATGACAGCCGAGGCGTGGAGGGGTCTGGATATGTAATGCATGATCACCCCCTCTACGAACCTGCCGCGGCAAGTTGCTTTACCCTCAATCGAGCCGTGCAGAGAGCAGTGGCGGCCTAGTGATATCGGCCGCGACTTACAAGTTGTAGGTTTCAGGTTCGAACCCCATCAGACGCTTTACTTTGTGTAAATTATTTCATCACCACTGCCCTCAAAACGGTGAAGGGAAACATCGTGAGGAAACCGGCATGTCTTAGAGCAAAAAAGACGTGTGACATCTACCAACCCGCACTGGACCGGCGTGGTAGATGCGGCCCACTCCCTCTCACTGAGAGGAGGCCTGTGTCCCAGGAGTGGACACATTATAGACTGATTTGATTATGAGCCATGCAGCGCTAATTATTTACCAACGAGCCCCTTACTGAATAATCTACTTTAGGGGTGATTGACTCTCGATATAAATGAAACTCGAATTGCACTGAAACTATGATTTACTTTTATTTTTCCCTAATACAAATATCAGAAGGATTACAAGTGTACTACCATACTGGGTCTCCGGAACCGACTGGTGTCTCTCGCCGCTGTTCGGCTCGCCCGCCGGCCGTTTTGCCTGCGTAGGATTCCGCAGGTCCCTACACTACTATAATAAACGTGGTTTTGTTACAGGTGGGGCTGTTACAAACTGGCGGCAAACATGAGATGCCGGCTCAGGTGCTAACTAACGCTCTGAGCCATGGAGTCTACTCCCTCTCTTGGGGAGAAGGCATGGATCTGTATGCAAGTGGCGGCAACAAACTAGTCATGTATCGCACTAATGCTGACGAAGGTAACTTGTATGAACTGGTTTCTAAATTATACATACCTGTAAAGAGAAACAGAATAATAAAAAAGGTATTATGATTTGTTTGGGTTCAATGAAGTAACGATACTTTTTTAAACTTTTATAAAAAGAATAACCGACTTAAAAAAGAAAATGCAAAGTGAAAAATAACTAATTTCGGTACTCGGTGGCAAAAACTAATAAATTGTCAAGTGTCACTATCTAAATATCTACTTTCCAACAAAAAAAGAATGATCCAACTTGGTTCATAAACGAAGAAATAATCCGCGAACAAACATAAAAAAAGCTTATAGGTATACGGGAATTGAGTACATCTCCTTTTTGAAGTCGGTTAAAAATCAATTTATTTGTCTCTATCAGAAAGTATTTTGAAGTGGAGTTATGAAAACCTGTTTTTTTTTTGCGTTTAAGTACATATTATACTCGTCATGCCTGTGAAGTTTTGCTACCTAACGCAATTGGGTTGTATCCTAAAAACTAATTTAATGTCCATCAGATAGATTTGTAAAAATATTGAACACGTATTTTTTATTTTTTTCTTTCATTCAAATACTTAGGAAGATATATTGATCTGAAATGTCGCATGACGTCACGCCATGGTACAAAATATACCACGGCGTGACGTAATTAGCCCCCACTCTGTAACTTTAATACGCTATATCTCGGTAGTTTTTTGTAATTTCGACAAAATAAAAAATTCGGTCTTAATTTTTTTTATCCATCCATACTAATATTATAAATGCGAAAGTATCTCTGTCTGTCTGTCTGTCTCTCCGTCCAGCTTTCACGCCAAAACTATTGAACCGATTGTAAGGAATAAATAATTTGATATAAAATAATTTGGTACACTGATAGTCTAGAGCCTGAGAAAGGACATAGGCTATAGAACATCCCGCTATGACCTATAGGAGCAGAGCAGGAACAAAAAATGTTGCGAAAACGGGAGCAAACGCGGACGTACATATTGCTCCCATTATTTTAACAGGCGCTAATGTTATATCAACTGAGCTCTTTACGCGGGTGAAACCGCGGGGCACAGCTAGTTATCTATACGACAGACTAATATATTTTTGACTAGCGGCCGCCAGCGACTTCGTTCGCGTGGAATTAGTCATGCTTAGGGGTCGCAATACCGAACCATTTAAGCAAAACCGGTATTTTCGGTATTGGTTCCAGACCAATACCGATAATCCGGTATTTTCGATATTTTCAGGATTAAGCAAAAGTTAGCAAATTTAGTATAATAAAGTTAGGTTAGTTTAAGTAGGAATACTTAGTAAGTAGTTACCTAAGCGCAGAATTAAATAATGAGAAAAAAACGGATGTGGATAACAAAAACAAACCAGAACACCAACAAAACATGCAGTGACGTGAAAATAGTTGAAATAGAAATTTTGATACTTGTTGGTAAGTTCAACTCACTCACGTGCACCGTTCGCACCACGCCATAGGCTCGTTCGCTAATCATTGCGCGGGAAGATCGCCTATCGCCGTTTTTTTAAATAATAATTATAATCTAGTGCTTGACCGCAATCTCGCCTGATGGTAAGCAGTGATGCAACCGTTGAAGGTAAAGCGCGCTAGTTTATTGGCAGCCTTTTCAATCTAGCCTTGAAGACACTTAAATTGTAGTCAGACTGAAATACCGCCGCTTGAAAATTGTTCCTGTCCGTCGATGTACGCGGTATAAAAGACGAGGCGAAACGCTTCGTCCGGATCGTAGTGGGGTGAACAACATAAGCGTGGATACTCGCCGTACGACGAATTGTCCGATGATGGAACGGAGAAGGGGAATTAAATCATGCAATGCCCTCGCACACACTCCAAAATGCATCCTATAGGTTATAGAACACCGACAGGTTGGCTACTCTTCGCTTGTACTCCAGGCTTTGGAGATCGTTTTGAACCAAATCTTGGTCACCAATTAGCCTCTTCGTATGTCTCTTCACCGAATCCAAAGTTTCCAGGTGGCATTTTTCAGCATCAGCCAACAAATGTGGCTACAGTACTCCACACCAGATAAACGCACCTGCGCCAAGATGAACGGGCTCGTTTTGGCGGTGAAAAGACGCTTGTGTTTTAGCAGGCATTGAATGCCACAAGATTGGCTTCGCCCCATTCGGATACTGCCTGTAGTGCAACATTCGTATGCTCTACCATAGCCTCTCTTTCGGACGGGATTGCTTCCTTACCGAGCCAGCAGGTATCTCTCCTCAACTGTACCGTTATCTGCATACTCATAGATACCGGGCATCAACAGATCGTTTATATACAGCAGGAACAGAGATGCAGAGAGAACAGACTCCTGAGGAACACCGGGATTAGTCGACATGGGCTCCGATGAGCACCCGTCGACAACGACTCGGAGGGACCATTCAGTCAGGATGTCTTTTACCCAGATAGTCAAGCCAGGAGAAATGCCGTACGCTGGAAGCTCACTTAAAAGGCCAGCGTACCGTACCCGGTCGATGGCCATCGAGACATCTAGGGAGACGGCAATCGTTTCCACATTTTTCTCGAGGGCCTCACCCCACAAGTGTGTGTCATACACTACTAGTTCCCCAGTTGACCGACTGCGGCGAAACCTGTATTGTTGGTCACTGAGGAGATACCTTTCAGGTAAGTCAAAAGGCGCGAGTTCCATACACGCTCCATAATCTTGCAGAGTATGGAGGTTACCGAAATCGGCCGATAGTTGGTAGGATCGGCACGACTACACTTTTTGGGCTCGGGCTGCACGTTGGCAAGCTTCCAATACTTGGGCACTACACCAGTTCTAAATGAGAAGCGATACAAGCGCGTCAATACAGGAGACAACTCGGGTGCACAATCGCCGACACACCTTGAGAACAATCGCTGGTATGCCATCTAGTCCACTACCCTTATTCACGTCCAGAGGACACAGTACTCTCAGAACCTCCTTGTTCCTAATGCGAACTTCGGGCATTGAAGTGGCGCAGTGAAGAAAATTCAAGGAGTAGCACTACTAGTATCAAGACGTGAATTGTAAGTAAAGAGATATGAAAAGAAACTTGCTGTCTCTCTCGCCGTAATAGTCAGAGTTCTATCAGGCTTAACCATGCAGCGAAGGCAGTGTGATTTGCGCGCGCGTAATTTGAATTAAATGGAGCATAACTTTATCTATTTGTATTTATTTTACTAAAACCGAAAATACCGAATATCCCGGTTTTTGTAAAATGAATACCGGTATTAATAAGACCTAAATTTGGCCCGGTATTCCGGTATTTTCGAAATTCCGTATCCCGGTTTGCGACCCCTAGTCATGCTGAGCTCCTATTGGCAATAGGTACGACTGCGTTAGCTCCCGTTTTCGCAACATTTTTTGTTACTGCTCTGCTCCTATTGGTCATAGCGGAATGTTATATAGCCTAAAGCCTTCCTGGATTAATAGGCTATCTAACGCAGAATTTTTCAAATCGGACCAGTAGTTCCTGAGATTAGCGCGCACAAACAAAACTCTTCAGCTTTATATATTAGTACTAGCGACCGCCAGCGACTTCGTTCGCGTGGAATTAGTCATGCTCAGCTCCTATTGGCAATATGTATGGCTGTGTTAGCTCCCGTTTTCGCAACATTTTTTGTTACTGCTCTGCTCCTATTGGTCATAGCGGGATGATATATAGCCTAAAGCCTTCCTGGATTAATAGGCTATCCAACGCAAAAAGAATTTTTCAAATCGGACCAGTAGTTCCTGAGATTAGCGCGCACAAACAAACAAAGAAACTCTTCAGCTTTATATATTAGTATAGATAGATTTTCACACCTTGGATGCATCCCTATTTGACCCCATACAGTTCTCAATAAAAAGTAACATACATCGAGATTCTAACAAACTGTCCTTGCCCTGCAGCTCCTGAGCAAATAGACATTAGTCTAGAAGGCCAGTCTTGGAACATATGTTCAGTGAGCTGGTCGTCCCGCGGAATGCTAGTGGGCTCCAACAATGGCGCTGTCGCTTTATTGACACCCTGTAAGCCACATACGCTTATCGCTGCTGCTTTTCCATTCAGGTGAGTTTACTACTTAAAGGAGATATTTCAGAAATGTATGGAGCCTGGGCCAGTACATTGTACACTTAATGCTGGGTGTAGTTACGCTATAGTTAATTGTTTTTAATGTTAATTTCCTATATTTTGGCTTAGTTTTTATACAGATTCAATTTACTCGGCCAAGGAGTGCAACACAACTACTAGTAAATATGGTGGTCAATAATAAGCGAAATAAGATTTTGACAGTGACATTTGATTGACGTGTCATGTATCTAAGGCTATCGGTAGTTATATTATCTACCATATGACTGCGAAAAAATCAAAACATGAATTCCGAACATACGGCCCATTAAAATCAGCACTCGACACGAACACAACGGGAAAATAGAACTGTCAAAGTCGCCAATCAAACGTCATAACCAGTGTCATGGCTACCTTAATAAAGGGTAATCTCACAAAAAAACCGTTTCAAATAATTAATTATATATACTTGTATTTTTATTCAAATTAATACATATAGTAGTATTTTTACGAAAATCTTTATTATTTTTTTTCCTTTTTATCTTGTATATAGCGTACATAGTGGTGGCCCAAAATGAAATATCTCCTTTGACAATTCTATGGGCTAATGTGGGGCCGGAAGGTTTTAGTGTAGCGACCGCGTGTCGAAAGGAGGAGTCGACCTTGATAAAGTTACAAAAAGTCGTTGGATCCATAAAGTACGGGATTGGTCGAACTCTAGGTGCTTTGGGGAGATCTCAGCCCAGTAGTAGACGTCTTTAGCTGAAACGATGATGATGAGTTTACCATTTCACCCTGAAAAATCTATCTTTATTTTTGTAATGTTGATATTGAAAAATAATCTTTATAATCAACGTCATAAACGCTAAGTTATATCATATCAACTAAGACATCGAATGGCGGTCTTGTTTGTATTTAAAGTTACTGATTAGAAGGATTATTACAGATAAATTCGATATGTTACATAATATTTTAAAACTTTAATCCTATTACACGATTGTATTTTATTTTGTTAGTGTTCTCATAACACTTTCATCCGTAATGATTAATGAAATTATAAAAAAAAGTCATCTGTCCATAAAAATCCGGATTTTCTACTGTCAAAGTTACCCATGTAATGACGGTATTACATGGGTAACTTTGACACACATTGATAGAAAAGCAATAATAATTATATTTTGAATTAATTTGGGCAACATTAGTTTATATTTTTCTTATAAATGGGAGTAACTGATGAAATAAAAACATTAATTTCCAGTTTTGTCTTATATATTTTATAAAATAATCAATAAAATCAGTCTAAGACATTTGGCATATATACAAATTTTAATTGAGCCTATAAAAACTTTTAGAAACACGTTTGAGACTTAATTTTTTATTTCGCAGTAAAATGATACACTCAATGGAGTGGCATCCACAGCAGACGTCGAATTCCAGTGAAGAGTCGCCATTCAAGAACCTTATTGTAGTTACCTCATTGGATAAGGATTCTATTGTTTCCATATTGAAGTATGAGGCCAATGAAAAAGGTATTTATCTCACGGCTTGTTTAGATTAGAAATAATAAGTTTGCATTATTCGAAAGCCGATACTACAATCTTTGATATATTTGACATTTTGGTTTTTATCAATAGATACATAAAGGCATTATAATAGAAACTATGAATTCCAGAAATATGGGAAAATCGCAATCGCTCAAGGAAGGCCAGCAACGCCTAGATGTTAAAGTTTCATGGCTCTCTATGACATGATCTGTACACCTAGGCTTTCCTTTTCGAGTTGGGTTGCCTAGGTACTTTGTCCAGACAGACAAGCAGCTTATGTACTTCTAAACTGCTGGGTGGTAGCCATATCCAGATATGGCTACCACCCAGCAGTTTAGAAGTACATAAGCTGCTTGTCTGCCTTCATGCAGCCCCTGAATAAAAATGTGTGACTCTTATGACAATATTTTTTTGTTTATGGCAGTCATAGTTGATCTTAAGAGGTCGTGACTCATCATCATTCTCCTGCCCTTATCCCAATTTATTTGGGGTCGGCGCAACATGTCTTTTTCTTCCATACATCCCTATCAGAAGCCATCTCGGCAGTCACCCCCTTCTTAGCCATATCATCCTTCACACATTCCATCCATCGTTTCTTTGGTCTTCCCATAGTGGAAGACCAAAGAGAGGAGAGTGTGAGGAGAGTTTTAATTATGAATGTTGATGGCTATAAGAGTAGTCTTATAGCCATCAACATTCATAATTAAAACTCTCCTCACGACATTCTCCTCATTTCTCCGTAACACATGCCCGTACCATGACAACCGCTTTCCACACAACTTTTCAGCTACCGGTGCCACTTTCAGACTTCCTCTTATATACTCATTTCTTATTCTATCCATTCGTGTAACACCACACATCCCTCTTAGCATTCTCATCTCGGCTGCATGCAATTGCCTTTCATTCATCCCTTTCGCAGCCCAACATTCTGATCCATATAAGACAGCAGGTCGGATCATGGTTTTATATATTTTCCCCTTAAGTTTAAGGGGAATGCGGGAGTCGCAGATTGTTCCCGTGACCTGCCGCCATTTCATCCACCCAGTGTTAATTCTGTGCTTAACCGTCCGATCTATTTCGACATCGCTTTGCACGAGTGAACCGAGATACCGAAAGTCGGAGCAGATTGGGAGAAGTGCCCCATCAAGCGCTATGGCTCCAGAAGTGGAGAGACCGCCGAAATCGCAGAACATATATTCGGTTTTGGTTCTGCTGATTTACAAGCCAACATTCTCCAGCTTCTGTTGCCATTTCTCCAATCTGCTCTGGATCTCAGGTCCATCTTCACCGACGAGAACAATGTCATCGGCGAACAGCATGCACCAGGGTGCCTCCTCCTGGATGTCCGACGTAAGAGCGTCCATAATCAACAGGAAGAGGTACGGACTTAAAGCCGATCCCTGGTGCAAGCCTACCGCCACACTGAACTCGTCGGTATTGCCAGCAGCCGACCGGACGTAGGTACGAGATTGACTGTACATAGCACGAATTAACTCTACATACTTCCCAGGCAAAACTTTCTCTTTCAGGGCCCACCACAGCACATCACGAGGGACCCTATCATACGCTTTCTCCAGATCAATGAACACCATGTGCAAGTTCTTGTGTGCACGTCTGTACTTCTCGCACATTTGGCGGAGTGCAAAAGTGGCGTCCATTGTTCCTCGACCTGGCATAAACCCAAACTGGTTTGGGGTAATCTCACTCTCCTCTCGCAATCTTTTCTCAATCACTTTCTCCCATACCTTCATACTATGTGACATGACCTTTATCCCTCGATAGTCTTAAGAGGTCGTGACTATAATGAGAAAGTGCGGATTAGCTCTTTGAAGTGGTAGTGGGTGGGGCACATGGCTCGGAGAGCCGATGGCCGATGGGGCAGAAAGGCTCTTGAATGGTGACCACATATCGACCGGCAAGCGCAGCGTCGGACACCCACCGACTAGGCGGAGGCCTGACCAACAGCGCAGGGAACCTCTGGATGTAGGCCATGTCCAACCGTTCTTGTTGGAAATCCTTGGGGGAGGCCATATCCAGCTGTGGCTGAGATGACGATGAATGACAAAGTGGCCTTTATTTAATGACCCGTGGCCATGCGTGGTTCCTTTAACTGGGCAGAGAAAAACGACACAGAGTTAATGAACCTCATTTCATTGCATTTTATGTTATCAGATGTGTGTCAGTTGACTACATGGAAGACCCTGGCTGGTCATTCAAGGCCAGTGTTACAAGCAGCTTGGAACCCGCATCGTGATGGACTACTACTAACCACCTCACAGGATTCTTCTGTCAGGGTGAGTAATGGATAATTGTCCAGATACCAATACTAATAATGAAGTGAGACTACTAGGCCTGAGAGCCTGGAAACGTGCCACTTAAGCTATATTAAACAAGTTCCGAGTTTCCTCTTGCTTATTTTATGGAAAAGAAATTGTTGTATATACAATATGTAAAGAAAACCCCATCCGACCGATAAGAATAATAAAGGTTAGGTAACCACATGACCAAATAAAATTTGTAACTTTACATAATCAACATAATAACAATACTAATGAATTTAGATTTTTTTTTTCGCATAGTTACTCTAACTTTCCCAATATTTAATAGAATTTTAAAAAGTGACAACACCATTTTCGACTGAATTATTGGTAGGTGAACCTTTTATGAATGAATGTACAATAATGGCGGCATTTTGTTTGACCGCGTGCCCTGCCTTTCCGTCATGTATTGCCATGTATGTTACTTCCTTTTGCGAAATAATATTTATTTTTTAGGGGGTATTTTTTTAAGTTTAGCCAGCCTTTGTAGGCGTTAGTAGAAACAGTTATCGATACCTAACAATACCTTCACGGATCGGACGGGGTTTTCTTTACTTATTGTATAAGTATGCTCTCTCCATGGTAATTTCTCTCTATCCGTCTTTTTCTACTGTAAACGAGTGTGCGTGTGCGTTGGCAATTCGAGCAGACGTGCTTTGTGTGCGAGAATTTTGTCATCAATCATTGTGAATTAATCGTTGGAGGGCCATAATAATAATAATAATAAATAAATTATTATTTACTATTACTTTTTGCTAACTTAAAAATGAAGTACCTACGTTTTTTTATTTCTTTCTTCTTTGGCTTCGCACGGTTTGTGCATTTAACCAGTGTTACGTGTTGGCATTGTTAGAAAAGCCAATTCTTAATGAATTTTCATCCATGTCGAAAAAGACGGCCGCGTGTCGTTCTGAGTAGTACCTACGTTACACTGAGACGGTCTGTTTCCCCCAAAGGTATGGGACGTCTCAACAGGCGAATGCATTTCGATATTCGGCGGACATTCGTTCACGTCGCTGGGCGTGTGTTGGGTCACACAGCCACAGTTACCGCACCACGTGCTATCGGGCGGAGGCGAGTTCTGTCTCCGACTGTGGGACATCTATCAACATAAGCCTGAGAATTATACTGGTATGTTTATTATTTGTATCGACCTAAATATGGTTATGCTTGGGGTTTCACTGCGTGATAGAATCAGGAATGATGAGATCCGCAGAAGAACGAGAGTAACCGACATAGTCCGAATAATTGCAACACTAAAGTGGCAGTGGACCGGGCGCATTGCCCGTAGGACCGATGCCCGATGCGGTCGACGGTTTCGAGTGGCGACCACCCACCGGAAGTCGCAGCTTGGGTAGGCCCCCGACAAGGTGGACCGACGACCTGGTGAAGGTCGCGGGAAACCGCTGGATGCGGGAGGCGCAGGACCGGTCGTCGTGGAGATCCTTGGGGGAGGCCTATGTCCAGCAGTGGAAGTCTTTCGACTGAAATGATGATGAAATATCTTGTGGAGTGTTGCACGCCGATAATAAGAGTGTCCGTAGTATCGAGCTGGGTTGGGGTTCGAACACCAACCGACATTTTACTTTGTGTAAATTATTTCATCACCACTGCTCTCAATACGGTAAAGGAAAACTTTATGTGGAAACTGTGCTAAAACCAAAAATTTGAATTATGTGATATTAACTAACCCGCACTGGCCCTGCAAAGTGGATTACGGTCCACTCCCTCTCAACAAGAGGAGGTCTATGTCCCAGCAGTGGTATTATTATGTGCATGTTAAGTTCTTAATTTGAACAATTTTTTTTTTATTTAATACGTTACTCCACACTAGGAATTAACCCTGTATCGTGGGTGCGTTTACAAATGTTTAAACTCACATACACAAACAGCCAGACCCGGAACAACTACTAATAGGCTATTTGACAGTATGAATATTTTTGTGATTATTTCTTTATGTCATTTATGGTTCTTTATGTCATTTACACGAGTTTTAATGAAAATAATAACATTAAATATATCCAAAAACACAAATATATGTTTGGCATTTTGTTTCTCGCGCCAAATATTGTGAAACGATCCGGATTGGCTAATGTCACGATGACGTCATACGCCCATAAACACTTGTTGTCGTTCTCAGGTGTTTTAGCGTTTTTAGAAGATTTCTAACGATATTTGGGGCGATTTGTAGCATTTTTTTGTTTTCTGACTGACAAATAACAGATATACGAACACCACTGCGGAAAGAAAATCGTTTATAAGTTTGTGACGTCAGTTACAAAGCGCGACGCCATATTGTTGAATGAAAGCGTTTTGGCGGCTTTTTTGAATTTTGAATTTTTATATAATTAAATTTAAATAAGTACGGATTTAAAATTAAAAAAAAAAAAACTTTTGGTATACTACTTAACCGGAAACAAGTAATTCAACATAGAAATTATGAGTCTGTCAAATAGCCTCATATAAATATTTGTTCCGTGTTATGTATGTAGCATGCATGCATATGTAAAAAATTATGTTATACTACATCTTTCTACTCAATTTCCATTTCATACCCTGTTTTCTCCTCTCTGTGTTGACACTAAAATAGCCTTAAAATTTATTTACTCAAACAGACAGATGTAGTAGGTACGGACGACAGCAGGTCAAGTTACCCCAAACTGTCAAATATTTCCAATCAACCTTAAGACTTAATGCTTTAGAGATAAAGTTTAAAATCTATAGGGAAATCTGGCAGATTGTAGTAGCTTGATGTGCTGTCGTCTGTACAAGGCTATAGCAAGGTTGTTGCAGAATATGACATCATTTTTAATCTAATAACTGTAATTTTTCCAGGAGACGCGACAAATAAAATAGGCAAAAAGAAGTCACGTAAGAAAGTTGCAAAAGCAGGAGCAAAAAAGGAAGGGGCACAAGGACCAGTAAATGGTGACAGTTCCGCCGGCGAAGAACAAGAAAACATCGCAGTAACAATGGAATTAACCGACAAAGCGTCAAAGCCGCCCAAAAAGTTCTTACTCCCGATAATGTATAAACAAATATATGATTCGTGTAAGTTGCAAGCGCCGAGGAGGATGCTGCAAATGTTCGCAAAGAAGGTTGACTCTAATGGAGAGAAAGGAGATGGAGCACACAATCTTTGTGTTGCCAAAACTGATGCTGTGGTACATGATCACGGGGATAGTATTACTATGGAAAAGGGAGACCATCCTACTAGTCTTTCTAAGGTTGGTGAAAAAGATGTTGCCGACAATACTAGTGAACAAGAAATAGTAGTAGATACCAAGGCAGATGCCGAAGAAAAGGCACAAAATACCGAAACTGAAAAAAAAGAATGTGAACCAGAAATAGAATTAGATTTCCTAAAGGTTTTTGGTAGCATCAAAGAGGTTAACGAATTTTTGGATTTGGAGAGTAAGTGATGTTTTTTACATAATATTCAGTTTCTAGTATAAAATCCGGTGAATTTAAAAACTTCAAAGTACTTTCTGGATACAGAAAGTACTTTGAAGTTTTTATCGCTTGTATTTGATTAAGACCATATAAATTAAAAGGAAACATACTCTATGTCAATAATTTGAAACGTTTAAAGTTTTAATCGCGCATATATGCGGCCATAGCTTACGGGCAGGGGGTATTAAAATGCCGGTTTAAGGGTTACGAAGTTTATTGACACCGATGGTACAGTCGATAGTAGGCAATGACAAGTAGAACGTAGCTGATGTCGCACCGAAGTTTTTTATGTCCACGAACTCCGTGTCGTACACAAACAACAACACCAAAGAAATTACTTCATTACAGTTGTCACTGTAGATGTTCTCGATTATCGCTTGTTTCGCTTCGATAGTCAAATGCAGACTAACTGCTGCGCTGAGTCAGGCCGCTTTATATAGGCCAGCTAATCGAACATTCCAGATCTGTCTAAAAGTAATAATAATAGCGCTTAATTTCGAGTACGTTCAGCAAGTACCCACAGGTACTTCACAGGAGACAGTTTCTAGTAATTTCGATGTCGACCCTTCGTTGTCAATATTGATGAAACCTTTATTGTTAGATAGATCACCTTAGACTTAGCAATGCAGTTTTAGATCATACCTCTACAATGCCTAGGTTTCAAGATATAGGGCTTAAAAGTTACGTAAGGAATGTCCCGCAATATTGAACCTTATGCCGTTGACATAAGGTGCATTCGTAACAATATGTTTATGGCCCGGCTAGCTAACAATTTTTAATTTTTTTATATAATTGTGATATTCTAAGCCACTACAAGTGAGCCAACACTCGACGCTCATTGAGTTTTAGTTGTTGGAGTTATTATTCTGAAAATAATACAATATCTTTTTTTTTGCAGTGGATAGTCATTTGAATTGCTATCATCATCTGGAGGCGTGTATAATGCTGTTAATTTTCCGCGGACATATCGACACTATGATACAGTTCGCGAGCGAGCGTGATATGTTATGCCCTTTCCTGCTTAGTATGGCGCCGTGCGTCTCCTTTAAGTAAGTTCAAAATCATCCACCATTATTCTTAAAAAGGGACTCTTGTACCGAGGAATTTAAAAATAGGTATTTGAAGAAACTATTGCCGGCGCGCTGCGTCCTATCTGTCCCCGTAAAGTGCGAAAGGGACAGTGGCAGCTCAGGCTGATTTTACATACAAAAACGTTGACCAAAAGACCTTTCGTATTCCGCTGTTTTCTCTTGCAAAACACGACAGATCTCAATTATTTCATAGTTTAGAGCAAAAGTGTACCTATGCTTCTATTATTTTCTTTTTTGTTTTGGAAATAATCAAATGATAGGGGCACGTATAATCAAGGTTTAATATTGTAGAAAAAAATGCTTTATAAGCGTTATCCACGAAGCAAACAGCGGAATACGTTTGTATAGAGAAAGCGCCACTAGAGTCCCCCCTTAAGACAGGTTACTTCTGCCCGTGTGTTTAAATAAATACAATTAAATAATTCCAACTTTTATTTATATGCAACTTTTCAAATTTGTTTATATTTATAAAATATACACCATCGCATTCGGTGATCGTGTACCTTTGTATCACTCAAAGATTTATATAACCACTTTAGTATTTCTGGATATTAATTTTTATAATAAAAAAAAAATTCTTTACTAGATATGCGACTTGTTCGCGTGGATGTCTGAAAGCAGTAATGTGTATTTTTACTAATTTTTCTGTTTCTAAAATAGAAGTAGTAATATTAATAAATTTACTCTTTATAAAAGTCTGATCTAAATTAGTCCAGCCGTTTAGGGGATTAGCTTGAATAAAGAATGGCAAACAAAAATGTACACAACCATGAAAGGTTATGTACAGACGACACCACAGCAAGCTACTACAATCTGTCAGATATCTTTATATTAAATTTTCAACTTTATCTCTAAAGCATTAAGGCTAAAGGTTGATTGGAAAAAAATCATAGCATTTATTTCAAGTATTAACCAGTTATAGGCACTTTTGAATTGTCAGAAGGTCGGTCAGTCAATAAGATGAAGCTAGTTGCCCACTCCAAAGAGTAGGTAGGTACCTATGGAGCAGAACGGGCAGGAAACTCCATGGACACTCTTTTAGGTGGACACTCGGTGGTAGGCCACCCACCAGACAAAGTCTTGCCGCCAAGCGATTTGTCGTGTTCCGGCATGATGTCTGGTGAAGCCGTACGGAGGACGGGTCTGAGCAGTTGTGTTGCGATGTGTGGCGGTTACGATGCGCCAAATGTTGTTGTGTCGGGAGTTTGGTCGTGGAGAGTCTCCAGATCAATCTCCCTCTAGCGCAGCATCGTTTGGTCGTGTTGGTCTTGGGTTTAACATTGCATCACCTCGCTCAACTGCCGTCATCCTTCCTATTCCTTAGTTTTTTAAGTGAATAGGCTTAATAAACTAGTGCTCTTTACCATCAACGATTACATCACTACTTACTATCAGGCGGGATTGCAGTCAAGCACTAGTTTATAATTATATATAAAAAAAGGAGATATTTGGCAGTTTCGGGTAGCTTGACCTGCTGTCGTTCGTAGATTTTGTTGAGGTATGAGGAACAGGGAGTAAAGTCCACTCATCCTCCATAGAAAAGGGAGGATCCTCCGACCAGGCGGATGTTATGTCTGAGGGGCACTTGCCCAAAGCCTGAAATTGGGAAGTTGTATGTATGCTAGTTGCACGGTAAACTCTGATTGCGAGATGTAGAATTCGTGTAACGTCAGTATGACGCGTTGTTCCATGTGGCGTTTGTAGTAGGGTTGTAACGGAGGCTTGTTAGCGGAGGCGGAGGCGGATGCGGAGGCGACGAGTCTCACCTCCGCGGAAGCGGAGGTTAACGGAGGCGGAGGCGGAGGTGAAAGTACATATAGAAAAAAATTAAATTTATGGTTAATTAAAACAATGTTTATTTTAAATACGTACATTAATAGTAGTATACTTGGTAAAAAAAAAATATTACCTTCTTGTAATGAAAATTAAGGAGAAACAAATTGTGTTTGCCGCATTCCCGCCTCGCACTAGTTGATTCTTGACCATTTCGCGCTCAAACGCGGCCGGACGGTTGTCGAGCGACGCAGCTTGCGCGTTATTTATTTTATAAATACGTAAATAAACCTCCGTTATAACTCCGCATAAAATTGTGCGGAGGCGGAGGCGGAAGCGAAGATACGATTTCTTGCGGAACTTCCGCAGTAACGGAGGCGGAGGCGAAGCTCCGTTACAACCCTAGTTTGTAGGTACCGCTACACAATTAATAAAAACTATTCGATTTGATGTTTTTGTATAGATTAGTTGAAATATATGCCCCAATAGCTATTTAATCATTACTACATGTAAATTACCTGAGATTGAGTATTTAAGTTTACCTTATTTGTTTGCAGATATTGGAAAGACGCAACGCAACTTTATTTAGCACAAATAGATCGCCTGGTGGCTAGAAAAGAGGAATATAAGCTTTATGGTATGAACAATATATTCCAGTTAACCTAACTCCTTCCGTTGTCTGTCCGTCTGATTGTCGGCGGACAGTATCTCATGATGGTGTACAGTTTAGATGTTCACAAATTGTGTATTTATTTGGACACAACATTGTTCGTTTCCAATGGAGAACCGTGCACCTAACTTCTGAAGTTTCGTTATAGATAGTGCAATCCACGGAGACGCGCCCCACTATTTCTCCTAACCGTTATTAATATTATGAAAATCATTATTATGGCTGAAGTTACCACCCACCAGACAAAGTCTTGCCGCCAAGCGATTCGTCGTGTTCCGGCATTATGTCTGGTAAAGCCGTACGGAGGACGGGTCTGAGCAGTTGTATTGCGATGTGTGCCGGGTATGATGCGCCAAATGTTATTGTTTTGGGAGTTTGATCATGGAGGGTCTCCAGATTAATCTCCCTCTGGCGCAGCAGCGTTGGTCGTGTTATTGGGTTTAACATTGCATCACCTCGCTCAACTGCCGTCTTCCTTCATACTCACTATGATTTTTAAGTGAATAGGCTTAATAAACATGTGCGTTTTACCATCAACGATTGCATCACTGCTTACCTTCAGGCGGGATTGTAGTCAAGCACTAGTTTATAATTATTAAAAAAAAAATGCAATATTTTGTTAATTTTTGAGTTTTATTGGTAAACATTAATTACTTATGAGTGCACACGCACACTACAATAAATAGACTAATCAGGAGAGAGCGTCATAGTCAAAGTGAACCCTCAACCAAAAGTTGGAGGGGCGCGTCTTCCTGGACTGTACTATCTGTAAGTTTAGTTAAGTTGGTTCATGTGAAATAAAATATTTTGATTTGATTTGTTATTACGTCAAATAATAAGGATAAACTTAAAGAAGAAATATAAGTTAAGTATTATGTTTTTTTTATTTAGAAAGTAGACAGTATGGTGGTCCGAAGTACCGCAAAGCTGCCATCTTGCTGAGCATGCACGACGTGGTGGGCGCTGTAGAAGCTTTGTGCGAAGGAAAATTGTTCAAAGAAGCTTACATACTATGTCGGATAAGGTGAATATAAATATTATTTCTATTAAAACGCTTGTACTGTGTGATGCATAAGTATCTAGCAAAAATGTTAATACATTTACCTTGGTCGGGGTGTAAATATCACATTCAACTGTATTTAGAAAAAATCATTTTTAAATCTCACAATCTATTCAAAAACAAAAAAAAAAAAAAAACATATCAATGAAAATTGAGGTTAAACCTCAATTGTGAAATAAAAGTAGGACAGAACACAAATACACAGGGAGTTTTGGCGGGAAGCTAAGATGAGTGCCACGCTCATTTTTCATTGGACTTTTAAATTATTTAGTGTCGTTTACTAAATAAAAACGCGTGATTTATGTAGTAAAAAGTGCATTCAGTGAATAATTCATAAAGAACAGTGAAATATTGTAGCATAGTGACCAAATCATGGCTTTGAACCAAATCTTCCTCCGTGTTCGGTCCGCGCGGCCGTCTTTTTCGACATGAATAATTCATTACGTGACATTGGCTAAATGGACAAACCGTGCGAAGCCATAAGAGAAAGAAAGAAGAACTTTTGAAGATTTTTATTTTACTTGACATTGGCACAAAGTCATAACAAGTGCCACACTACAAAAAAAAAAACTCAAATACACAACGAAAATTTGAAACATGCATTCCCAAAAGCAAAATATACACAAGTGTATGTTGTGTGACAACAAGTTTATGTTACTAGCAACACTAAATGAAGTTACATCAACAATGTTGCAAAACTTTCGTTTTCCATTTCCATTGTTTTCAATAGTTTTATTGTTATTGAAACTACAAATCCTTGCTCTATACTAATGCTGTATTTCTTAAATCTTTACAGATACATGGACAGTGTAGCTGAAGAGGTTATGAGGAAATGGGCTGCTGAACTGACCAAAAGTGGACAAATATCTGTGGCATCTGTGCTGTAAGTATTCATTTGTTTACAATTTAAGACTAAAGTGACATCTAGGCCTTTCGACATTCATATTGATTTAGAAATAAGATAATATTCTGTTCAGACTTTTTTAAACCCCCTATTTTTTATTTTAAACCCCTGCTATTTTAGAGTCAGCTGACTTTTACTTAGATGCAGCTGAATATTGTTCTGCCCCAATGTATGCTGTACAAGATATTTGCCAGACGTCCTTAGAACACACACCAACTGCATGCGGTATAGCCGTATACACGTAGGGCGTCGTAAAATACATAAATGCAACATATTATTTGTTTAGGGTTCATTATCATCAACCCTTTTTATTGTCCCACTGCTGGGTACAGGCCTCCCCTCATACAGAGAAGGAATGAGCGTAATCACCACGCTTCCTCAATGCAGGTTGGCGATTTCAGGCTTAAAGCCCAGGTTTCCTCAAGATGTTTTCCTTCATCTCTGTCATCCTCAATTTTGATGACCGAGCAAGCGAAGGATTCTAAAATTGAATCACGAGCGCAGCGAGTGATTCAAAATTAGAATCCTGAGCGTTAGCGAGGGAATGAAAAGGACACGAGGTGAAAAATTTTTGCACTCGAGTGCAACACGTAACTTTTCATTCCACCTCAGCGAGGAAATGACTAAATGCAATAAAAAAATGTTTACAATCACAAGATAGGTACACTTTTATTTCAGTTTAGGTATTAATTACTACATTATGACAGGTAAGTATTACAGAATAATCTTTAAATTATAATAAAATAATACTAAAGCATAATAGGCTATTTGACAGATTTATAATTTTTATCTTGAATTACTTGGTTGCGGTTAAGAAGTTCACCCAAAGTATTTTTTTTAATTTTAAATACGTAGTTCGTAAGAAATATGCAAATAAAAATTCAAAATTCAAATAAGCCGCGAAAACGATATAATCAGCAATATGGCGTTGCGCCTGGTAAGTGACGTCACAAGCGGTTTTCGGTTCTCAGTGGTGTTTGTTTTTAATTATTATTTGCTGTTGTTATCTAATAAAATGATTTACAAGTGGTGTGCTGTACTGGGTTGTACAAATAAATCGATAAAAACCCCCGAAAAACAGTTTTTAAGTTTGCCGAAATCAAGCGATGATGCGCGTATGACGTCATCGCGACATTAGCCAATCCGGATCGTTTCACAATGTGTGGCGCGAGAAACAAAAAGCCAAACATATTTTTGTGTTTTGGATATAATAATTGTTATTATTTTTTATTGAAACTCTTGTAAATGATATAAAGAACCCTCATTTTATGCAATTAAAGCAAAAAATCACAAATAATTGAATACTGTCAAATAGCCTATTAAGAAAATTTTAAAGTAACGTTGCAACAGTTATTTAAATTGAGTGTAATATTTTTGTTTGGTACTGTAATATTGGTGTTAGTCACTTGTGTACTGTTTTTCGGTAAACTGTCTGTCATACTTAATAGTTGTACCGATTCATCGGATTCCCTTGGCGTGAATGTTGGAGAGAGAGGGAGATGGTTAGGTGTTTCATAACGGCTTATTTTTGATGTAGAAGGGCCAGTCCAAGTTTCCGATTGAGGCTCTTTCAGTGTAATGGCTCCTACGATGCCTTCACATATTTTAGACTTATTTTGGATGGAATCCTCTATGTATCCCTCTACAACTGCATTGGTCTTCCAGCCTCCGTGGCGCTTAAGGGACAGGAGATCAGCTCCGGAATCAGCCAAAAGTGTGGCTGAAGTTCGTCGGAAACAATGACCCGTGTACAACAGGGGTTCTGGAAGTTCAAGAAATGTTGCTATTTCTCGTGGGATACTGCCAATTTTATTAGTACCCATAGGCTGTTTAACACACTTTCCATTGCGATACTGTAGAAAAAAACGATTGATTGGAGTGTTAGGCGGCCGTAAGGCTTGATATTTCTCAACAATCGTTACGTATTCCTTGCGAATGACAAAGTTGCGGTCTCTTTTTGTCTTTGTATTAGGTAAATTAATTAATAGTAAGTCATCTGAATGTTTCTCAATGTTTTTGACATTAAGTTGTGTTAGTTCATTAGTTCGACATGCTCCGTTTATTCCAATAATAAGAACAACCTGCAATGTAAAGAGTATTGTAGTAGATAAATGAATAAAATTTATATGAACGCATAATTATGCCTATCAACATTTACTAAGTATACTATTTAATTGAGATTAATATATGTACTTAAGTAGATACTGAATGTGCAACTGACTTACTTTTGCCGCCAAATATACGGAATCGGGTGCTTCGTTAAGAAACTTTTCAATATCAGATACTGTGAAAACCTTCGATTTTTTTGGATGATGACCAGATGAGGCTCTTTTTAAAAATGCTACTAATTTAGGATAGGTATCGATATGTATGTCTTTTTTCATCTTTATTGTTGCTTTTAGCATCGAATACGTACTCCATAGAGTGCTTGCTTTCTTGTTCTCGGATAATTCTATAAAATATGCCAGCAAAACGTTTTCTGAGAAAGTTTTGGCTCCTTTTGCTAGTCGCCACGTGTTGAACATATCGTACTGTTTTAAATACTTCTCGCGTGATTGTTGAGGTAGAAAGCTCATTTGCGCATTATTAACAGTTTCAGTCAATTCTGTTGGCGTCAAACAAACTTCCTCGTCGCTAGAATCACTCATTTTAGTTTTTCACTTGTTTTCAAGTTTCTTTTTTTTAATATAAGGTTTAACAATGACGTGAAAAAATGCCGCGTAAAGAACCGCGTACAAAGAAAATTGAAAAAAAGAACACCAAGAAGGTTCCGAGTCTGAGTTTTTAACAAATTAAAAAAAAGTTGTATGATATATTCGGCACCATAGAGGTAACAGTAAATAGGTTTAATGTTTTTTTTTTTTTTTAATTTACAAACTTAGTGCACACGATGTTCTAAATTCAATTTACTTTATCCTCTAGAGAATAAAAACGGCTTTTCCAGTCAGATATTGAAGATAAAAATACTCTTTCCGAGATGGTGGGATGAAAAAGTCATTTATTCAAACTAGGCTGAGAATCAGCACTTTTTGAACGTCAATATTACATAAGACAGTCCCCCAAAACGCGCACCCATGGACACTTCCTAGTGCTTGCGCTGGGAAGAAGTGGCGGAAGAAACTCCCCGAATACTTAGAAAGAACATATAACTTAGAAAAAATTTTAGTGTTCAATTGCCTTTATTTTTGTTCCAGTTACATGGCTACAGGAAACCTGTCTCAAGCTGCTCAAGAGCTTGCAAAGTCCCACAAGCAAGATTATCTCCGTCTGGCTGCAGACATCGCAAAGGTCGCTGGAAGAACCACATTCGCTGACCACGTACAGAAAAAAGCTAATCTCTCCAAGCCACAAACAGAAAAGACTGAAGAATTACTGAAAGAACTTCCGTCGAAAATAGAACTCCTTATGAAGGAGCAAACTAGTGTTAATTTGGAAAGTGATACGTCAAACGGTGAAACCTTGAAAAGTGATAAATTAAATAGTGATACTGTAACCAACGAATAATTCATGAGTACTTTTTTTATTTTTATTTTTTTTATCGGCTTTTGTCGAATCAGTATGTCTTGTATTTTTATCTCCGCGATTCGTAACCGCGTAATTCCCTTTACGTGTTTGAGACACGGGTTGCCTGGAATTACCATTCTTTTGTAGCATTGCATACATAAGCTCGCTTTGAAACCAATCCTTCAATAATTTTTGGCAGTTCGGTTAAGGTCAATTATGTGTAATCTTCGGGGAGCGTGACACAATGGAGATACAAATATAATTTTCGGGAAAGAGGTTTGTAGTGTTACAAAAGCTAGTGGTTTTACACAACCTGAAAGGGTAATAAACATGTTGCCTATGTTGGACATAAGCCTCTTTAATTTGTTTATGTGTAACATTTGAAACTGTAAAAGAATCTTTTTAGTTAATAAAATTGTCATAAAAAGAAATAACTTGCTGAGTTTAATTAAAGTGTTTCTGCATCCTTACTAAAATGATTATAGGTACCGCACGCGCGAACATTGTGTTCTAGCGCTGCGGTATAATGACTATTACGGTCAGAAGTCGAGTAGCAATCTCACAAACAAAATATGGCTAAGCAATATTAGTTGCAGTTACGACCTTCTTCTATAAAAAAGTTTGATACACACACATACACTTTGACAACTTGAGCCCGCTTATAATAGGCTATTTGACAGTATTAAATTTTTTGTGATTTTTTGCTTTAATTGCATAAAATGAGGGTTCTTTATGTCGTTTACATGAGTTTAATAAAAAAATAATAATGAATATATCCAAAACACAAAAATATGTTTGGCTTTTTGTTTCTCGCGCCACTCATTGTGAAACGATCCGGATTGGCTAATGTCGCGATGACGTCATACGCGCATCATTGTGTGCGTTCGCGCAGCGGAATGTTGTTGAATTTAAGAGTCCGTGCACAAAATTCTCTCGCTACAGTTTAGGTAAAATCGTTGCGATGTTATCTTTGTGTGCATCGTTCTAGCAGCTAGACGCACACGCGCGTAAATTTCGAGCTTAGTGAACGCTTAAACATTTTTGATCCTTTAGAAGATATTATTCTAAATTATATAAAGTATGATTTGTGAATAGTCGGAAACGAGTGCACATTGTATATTTATCACAATTTAGATGAATATTGATACATTTTGACATAAAAAAATATGGTGTAATGATAGTTTATTACATAGGCAATTTAAGAAATAAAAACATATACGGTGAAATGAAATATTAGAATAAGTAATCAGTTTAATTTAATATTCCTCACATTTAGAAATCTATTAACATTAGGGTTAACATAATTAATCGAACAAAATTAAATAATATATCGACGCTTGAAAGGCAATCATATCTAAGCGACAAAAATTCGTAAATTGAGTTATATACAATTATACACCAAACGACGCAGAAAAATCTGGCGGTTTGAATGGTGTATATAACTCAATTTACGAACTTTTGTCGCTTAGATATGATTTCTAGGGTCATCACGAATCGTCTCGCTCGCAGGTTCGACGACTTCCAGCCTTCCGAACAAGCAGGCTTCCGAAAAGGCTTTAGCACCATAGACCACATTCATACGCTGCGGCAAGTTATACAGAAGTCCGAGGAGTATAACAAACCACTATGCTGGCGTTTGTGGACTATGAGAAGGCCTTCGATTCGATTGAGACTTGAGCGGTGCTACAGTCTCTCCAGCGGTGCCAAATTGACCATCGATACATTGCGGTGATAAAGTGTTTGTACAAAAACGCCACCATGTCAGTCCGTCTCCAGGATCAGGACTCGAAACCGATCCAACTGCAGCGTGGAGTGAGACAAGGAGATGTCATATCTCCTAAATTGTTCACTGCTGCGTTGGAAGATGTCTTCAAGCTCCTGGACTGGAAAGGACTTGGCATCAACATCAACGGCGAGTACATCACTAATCTCCGTTTCGCAGATGATATCGTGGTCATGGCTGAGACCCTGGAAGACTTGGGCAAAATGCTCAATGACCTCAGCAGAGCTTCCCAACAAGTGGGTCTAAAAATGAACATGGATAAGACGAAGATCATGTCGAACTCTCATGTCGCACCCACTCCAATTGTAGTTGGTTGCTCTGCACTCGAAGTTGTTGACGAGTATGTATACCTGGGACAAACAGTCCAACTAGGTAGGTTCAACTTCGGGAAAGAGGTGTCTCGGTGAATCCAGCTCGGTTGGGCAGCGTTCGGGAAGCTACGCTACATCTTCTCGTCGTCCAAGATACCACGGTGTCTCAAGACTAAAGTCTTTGACCAGTGTGTGTTGCCAGTGATGACTTACGGAACTGAAACGTGGTCGCTCACAATGGGCCTCATACGAAGGCTCAGAGTCACACAAAGGGCAATGAAAAGAGCGCTAGGAGTTTCTGTGCGTTATCGAATCAGAAATGAGGAGATCCGCAGAAGAACCAAAGTCACCGACATAGCTCTGCGAGTCGCTAAACTTAAGTGGCAGTGGGCAGGGCACATTGCTCGTAGAACCGATGGCCGATGGGGCAGTAAGGTTCTGGAGTGGCGGCCACGTACTGGTTCTGCCGGCCCCCAACAAGGTGGACCGATGACCTGGTGAAGGTCGCGGGAAGCCGATGGATGCGGGCAACACAAGACCGGTCAGCGTGGAAAGCCTTGGGGGAGGCCTTTGTACAGCAGTGGACATCTATAGGCTGAAGAAGAAGATATGATTGCCTTTCAAGCGTCGATATCTATGTCCTACCTACTCTAGTAAGTATATATAAATAAATTAATTTTCCTTTTGAGTTTTTGCAATAACTAAATAATTAGTTTATGGATACTAATATTAAAGTGTAGTGTAAGTACCTACATATACAATATCATAATCATCTGCCTAGCCTTTTCCCAACTATGTTCGGACCGGCTTCCAGTCTAACCGGATGCAGCATTTAGGATTACGATAGATACCTCCAGTTAGACAGATTTCCAGTATTTAGGTAAACGATATATAAAACAAAAACATGTTTAAAATATTATTAATCAAAGAATTTTAAAGCAACCGTAAGAATACCTTAAAGAAATCTCTTAGATGAACTTCAGGACCTAGCTTTTAGCATTAGCCTCCTATTATTTTAAAATGAAGTGTCTCGTAGAGGCATTGAACGAGATTTTCTTGGATCGACAATTTCGGGCAATAGGCAAAAGTTGGTTTTTCGTCTGTGCAGTAATAGTTTTCACATTGTGAATGGTTTCCATAAATATGTTGTGGACTGTTGATAATGTCTTTTTGTAAGTTTTTGATTTGCTCAGTAAATGGAACATTTTGAGTTCCTCGGAATCTTACTGCTGCTTTCACAGCAATGCGTAATCGGTTCACTCGATCAGAATGTAGTGGCTTGCGTTCGTTTAATGGGATCAAACGATCTTTCATGAAACTTAAATTTTTCCCATTATAATTGCGCATTAAGTGATTGGAACACTCCACTTTTTCAACCGTAACGTTTGAATATGGCCTGCTTTCCAATATGTTTTTATACACACTTGAGTCACCATCAGCAATAAGTTTTGCATACACTAAATTATGTGTTTTCACAGATTCTCTAAATCCCTCAACGATTATTGATTTCTCCATACTAGTGGAAGAGCCAGTATGATTTTTATTACACCGGTGTTTCAGGGGTGTAATATTTTTATTAGCTGCACGGGAACATGTAACACAGTATTTATTTTTAATACCAACATGTAATAATTTGCCACTTTTCACCCCTATTACAGCTCCAACGCCTGCTGCGGAAGAAAAATTTGTTTTATATGAACGTTTTCCCCAAGCAGCATCAGCTGTTACGGCTATAGTTGGTATACCTGATGGACTTACATTGCCACTTTCGAGAGCTATAGAAGCCCCTTCCTTACCAGCTTCTATCATTGTGGCTTCGGCTGTAGTTTTCCACCAGTTAAATAAATTGACGTGACATTTTTCATAAATGGATTTATTCATAAGTGGCAAATCTATGGAAGCAGCTAGCTCATTTAAGTTGGTTCGACCACATCTGATACTTATAACTCCCGAAACAGCGCTTTGGTTAACGTCCAGTTTGTTTGTTTTAATTTAACACGTCTTTAGCAGGAATTGACTTCCACACATTGCACATGACAATGAAAATGTTGAACAAAACCCTTGCAATTTTTCTTTCTTTCAATTATAACGAGGTTTGATGCATTGCATCCAAATTTTGAATTGTGGCTTAATATGTTAATAAATTGGTCAAAAAAATACTGAAAATCAACTACTCTTCGTCCTTCTATAACCAACGACGAAACTGGTGACTGCTGAAACAACAAAAATTCAAACTTATGTGTGTTTCTGGGGAATTAAATTAATTATTATTACTTAATGTGCATTAAATGCAGCATAGTTAGTACATCCAGTACATACCTTGTTTGACTCAATTTCAAAGACATCGCTTGAAAATAAATTTGTTGCCAAACAACTAATAATAATTAATGATATAGGTATTGTTCCTGTTTATTATAGTCTAAGTATATAATGTAAATATATTATAAATGTTTCTTTACTAATTATTCTGACTTTATGTATGTAATGTTTTTTTTTTGTTTTGTATAATTTATTCTTACTTATAGCACTGAATTGGAATGCTCTGTAATAGTGCTATAATTGTATGTTTCTAAATAAATAACTTACTTCCTTTGGATTATTTTCTTTACTCTGAAATAAATAGCATATGATTATATAAAGAAAACAGTAACAAGCTGTATTTGATTGAAAGACTTGTGAAATAAAATTAATAAATAATTGTAGGTTATTCATGAGATAACACAGGTCAGCCAGGTTTGGAAGTAAAAAGGGGAGGCCTTTGCCCAGCAGAGGGAGACACAGCAGGCTATTAAAAAAAAATGAGATAGCAGAAACATACTGTGCCTACATCAACTTCGACACTCATAGTAGATGACGAAGTGGTATCCAGTTGATTAAAAGTACGTTCTTTAAGCACTTGTCTGGCTCTTGCCATTCCCTCTCTATTCCTCTTTCTTTTATTGATACATTGGTAATGTGCTGCCTTGTTACGCCCCATTATCTTAAAAAAAAAAATGAGTTTAGGTATAACAAAAGCATTATGTGAATTGACTTTAATAGAGAACTAAAAAACCCAAGATATTTTTAAATTGGTTCACAAATGATGGAAAAATCTACGAACTCAAAAAAAATATACTCCTTCATTTTTAAAGTCGGTTAAAAATTAGTTAAAGCAATCCAAGGGATAAGTCGTAAATATCCTAATTTAATTCACAACTAATATAATATTACTAAGAAAGAAAAATAATTAAAGGACCAAGTTGTGGTAGTCGCAGTATATTTTTTACATAAACCTACGTAAAACTCGCGAGCTCTGGCGTCACAAAGTGATACGTCCTCTCTTTGCGCTAGCCGAGTTACCACTGAGCCGGCTGCGTTTGCGCGCTCGTAAATATAGTAGATTTTGACATTGATTTTCATGATGAAAAAAAATTTTTTTTAGAAAATAAACTTTTGTTTCTATTATAAAACAACTTTTTTTTTTTTATAGTTATAAACTAGTGCTTGACTGCAATCCCGCCTGATGGTAAGCAGTGATGCAATCGTTGATGGTAAAACGCACAAGCTTATTAAGCCTATTCACTCAAAAAAACTGAGTGAATAGGAAGGAAGACGGCAGTTGAGCGAGGTGATGCAATGTTTAACCCAACAACACGACCAACGATGCTGCGCCAGAGGATGATCTGGAGACCCTCCACGACCAAACTCCCGACACAACAACATTAGGCACAATTGTACCCGGCACACATCGCAACACAACTGCTCAGACCCGTCCTCCGTACGGCTTCACCAGACATCATGCCGGAACACGACGAATCGCTTGGCGGCAAGACTTTGTCTGGTGGGTGTTAACTTATGCCGGCGGCTGATGTTGTTGCCTACCACCGAGAAAAATCCTTTTCCGAAAAATCCCTACCTTAAAATTAATGAGGCATTTTTTAAGGTTTTAAAAAAGTTGCTTTATTATAGAAAAAACATACTTGTTTGGCTGCAGTTTTCCCTTGAATATCTTAACTTCTGTCTTCTTTTTTGGCTGAATTACGAAATAAACTCGAAAAAGTGGTCAAGCTAGCAGCAAGATAGTTATATGCTGATGTGAATAGTACTTTTTTATTGGCAAAATCGCTTGTAGTTTCTTCAGAAACTATGGTCAAACTTCACTCGAACGTGAAATTTGAGAAAAAGAGTATTGGAAATTGTAGATTTACTACTAGGGGAAGGTGAGGTAATACGATCCCTGCAGGTCAAATGATCCCCCACCTTGAATCAAACATAACTAGTGCTATCTATCCAAATGAGCATGAAACATGTTCCCCGCGGCCCCGCCAGTTGCCTCTCCAAGTATTATGGCGTTGCAACCGCTTGGCGTGATTTTATCAAAAAATTATTAAAAAGTGTGGCTCTGATCTAAGGTAAGCCTGTTTTTAGACTTTCATTACTTTTTACATGTTCGTATTTATTGAAATGTTGTTTTATTTGCGGATATTAATAGCAGTTAGCTAATATTTAAGATGTTTTGACTTCCGTACGCGGCATTCGAAGGGTAAAATTTTGATCGATATCTTCGAATTTGGTGTTTGGGGCTAAATGATCCCTTCCTGTGTGTTTAAAATGATCCCTGGAATCATTTTACCCCATTAGTATTTTTTGTTTTTACAGATTATACAGAGAATTTATATACCTACCTACATAAAACTAATAGTCAAAATTGGCCTGAAGAACAATTGCAAAAGGCATTTAACGCCGTCAGAGATGGTAAGCCTTACAAAACCGCAAGTAGACAGTTTAAGGTCTGTTTAAGTAGAGAGTTTAAATGATAATTCAAAAATCTCCACAAACACCACAGTCATCACGGCAACCTTCGTCCTTTCCAGAAAACACCTCGGCGTCAGAATCTTCTGAAAGATTATTTATTTGATTTTTATCTCCAGCCTTGACTGTTGGTCTTCCAACCACATCTTTTGGTGTTGTTACACCCAGGAAAGTACGACCAACACCAAAGATAGTTGGAAAAAGAGCGACTGCAAAACGAATAAGAGTATTGCTCCATGGAGTAGACACATCAGTATTGACCAGCACACACTACAAAAAGTACCTTGTAGAGGAAGCCAAAAAGAAAACAAACACATAACATAAAAAGGGTGACCAACAAACAGCACGATAAATTGAAAGGTGTTTGGAAAGGAAAAGGAGTCGGGAAAGGGAAGAGAAGCGGAAAGGGAAAAGGCAAAAAAAGAAGCAAAACGGATCAGATTCTTCAGAAGAAGAGAGTCATACCGAATGCCTCTTCTGTACTTCAGTAGCTTTCAAGCTACTCCAAAGACAATAAAGGCGAAGGGTGAATTAGGTGCGTTATGTATCTTAAATGGGGACATGAAGCTTGTGCGGGACGAGATAGTGACGATGAAGGCGACTTCATTTGCGATATTCAACTTTATATTAATCAATTTCATAACGTGAGAAAAAAAAAGCTATATGTCTATTTCTTGACAAGAAAATAATCATTTTTAATTAAGATTTGATTTTTACCCGACTGCCAGGAGGGTTATGTTTTTAGCGCCTATCTTGTATGTATTATTCTTTATTACCTAGTATCTCCAGAACCGCTGAACGGATTTTCACATTTGAGGTATCGTTAGATTTGCCTTAATTGCCCAACTGCTACTAGATAGTTGACATTTTTAAAAAACCGAAATGGCGGATGTATGACGCCATATTGTGAGATATAAGGAAAAAAAATTCTACCAAGCATATCGAGTGGGATATCAAAATGAAGGATTTTAAATACTGATTCTAAACATGTTTAAAACTTAATATTAAATGGAACAAAAAAAAAGAATTACATATTTTTTTCTGCCAAGCATATGGAGTTGGATAACAAAATTAAGGATTTTAATCACTGATTATAATAAATATATTGACTATAAATCATTGATAAAATATTAAACTAAGGTAGATATGTCATTAGCGCACTGAAAATGAAGCGTACAAAAGGAAGGAAAGTCCTGCATCTCGCCTTAGTCACTCTCGATACACTCGTAAAAATAAACGACAAACACTAACAGCGCAAACGACAAACACTAGCCATCTTTTTCTTCTCTATGCTTTAGATTGTGCCCCATCTCACTCACACTGTACCAATGTATGCCGAATAAAAATATGCATGGGTGCTGCTGCTGTGTTCGGCACATTTTTCGGTCAGTTTGTTAGAATATATCGTATCTGTTTAATATTTTATCAATGCTATAAATACATTTTATATAAAAAAGTCTTTAATATAAAATTGCCGTTTAATAGGAAAAAAATCTTTTGTATTAATTGAAGTAATTACCCATGCAATCAATGTATTTTTGCCAACACAGTGGCAGTTTATTGATTCTTAAAGAAATCAGCTGGACGAGAGGCAAGTGGCAGTCTCCGAATGGGGCAATGCCAAACTTGTAGCATTCAATACCGCCAAAACACAGGCGTGTCTTTTCACCCCCAAAAGGAGCCCGTTCTACCTTTTCAGTTCGTTAGAGTTTTATGCAGGCGGGTTTTTTGTTTTTAAATAATATTTTTTTCTATTGCTTCATGACATTGAAAAGAAACATTTGATAGAAATGAGTACTTACTGCCTATTTTTTATTTAGAAGAATTTATTTGTTTACTTATTGTTTGACTAGGTATGTTGTTGGTTGTGTAGTGTACCTTTTAAAAGTTTGTTGCAATGTCTAATGTTTAGTTTTGTTGAATGAGTAGTAGATAATTACAAAAAAATATCTCTAATGAAACTAAAAGTCTGCAAAAGTTTTGTTTTACTTGCTTACATACATAAATTATTATGGACAATATATAATTATGATTAAAATAAGCAGCTGTTTCATTTCGTTGATATTTATTAACTTATGGTATAAAATGATCCCTGGGATTATTTTACCCCTACCCAGGGGATCATTTTATACATAGGTGTGTATAAAATGATCCTTTACTTAACTTTAGCAAAAACCTTTATTACAAAAAAATACTAATTAAATAATAAAAAATTAGTATGCAGTTACATAGTTAAGTAAATTCACTACCTCTAACAATAGAAATTTTGCGATTTGGCCTTCAACTTTAGCCACAGTTAAGTTTTCCCCTTAAGGGGATCATTATACCTCACCTTCCCCTAATTATGAAGTTTCTTGAAAAAAGTAGTCAAGCTATCAGCTAGATGAAGAGTTGTACTATCCATACCATACATAATTTTACTAATATTATGTAACATATTCTCACAATCATGGAACAAAATTGATCAAAATGAGCAGATTAACAGGACGGACCCTTAAAGATTTTAAATATGCAGAATGGTAAAAAAAAAATTTGTGCATGCAGCCATTGTGGAGAAATTCACACCAAAAACTGATTCCGCTGGGCGAACGATGTCCTGGCGGAACTTTTTTTAAACCATTGACTTTAGAAAAAAGAGATGTGTTCAAAAATTAGTGTGTATTTGTGTGTAATTGTGTATGTATGAATGAAATTTGTGCATGCATAGACTTCGGAGAAATTCAAGTTTCCGCTGCGCGAACGTTTGGCCATTAGCTAGTTTTCATATAAAGCGCTTACATAGAGAGCTGTAGATTTTTACATACGTTGTTTTGAATTTGTGCATATTTGTGTACAAAACAGATTTAGAAAAAATCGTAGGGCTAAAAAGATATAAACGTAAAACACGCTTTTTAGGTCATAGTTCTTAAAGTATGCACTTTGGGGTCTAGATTTTCACGTTTATAAGTAAACACAAGTACAAACCTTGTAAGTGTCTGCAACATATTGCCAAATATCAATGATATTCCTTTAGTAATTAAAGAGATATAGGACAATTTACCATGACAAAATCACTGTTTACAAAGCAGTCAAATATCACGACATTCTAAAGGAATTGCATGGTAAAATGTATGCCAATAATTAGTGTATTCATTCAACTATTCACATGCAAAATTTCATGTCATTAAATTCAGTAATTAAAGAAAAACAATTAAAATACTGACGAAGCATCGAAAACCTACATAACCCAACCAAATTCGGATAGTTATAAAAAAGCAAAAAAATTAGTGTGTTTATCACACTAATTTTTGGACACATCTCTTTTTTCTAAAGTCAATGGATTAAAAAAAGTTCCGCCAGGACAACGTTCGCCCAGCGAAATCAGTTTTTGGTGAATTTCTCCACTATGGCTGCATGCACAAATTTTTTTTTACCATACACAATTACACGACGTCATACACTAAATATCTGCATATTTAAAATCTTTAAATTCAACAACATTCCGCTGCGCGAATGCACACGCATCATTGCTTGTGTTACGGGCTAGGGGTACTAAAATGAAGGTTAAAGGTTACGAAGTTTATTAGCAACGAAGGTACAGTCGATTATAGGCAATGACAAGTAGAATGTCGCTGACGTTGCACCGAGGTCTTCACTTACGTCCACGAAGTCCGTGTTGTAAACACACAATAACACTACAGATGTTACTTAACGTAGTACTCGCAGTTCTCGTTACAGTTGTCCGGTAGGTCTTCTTAAAGATCGCTTCTTAACTGTCGCTGTTTTCGTATCGCTAGTCGAGTGTAGACTGTCTCTGCGTTCGTTCGTGGTCCTCTCTGCGACCCCGAGTTGGGGGCGCGAGGAGACGGTTTGGGGGCTCCTTGATGGCCCCATGACCGTGGAGTCGGTCTCTCGGCCTCCAAAAATGAAGACCCGTCATTGGGTTGCACCCTAGGGGTGCTGCTCTTCACTCTTCGCACACCTAAGTCGACGCCGCGAGGGTGTGCCTTCCCTCCGGCGGTGGACGGTGTGCTTTGTTGTGTGTGGCTGTAGGAGCGCCTGAAGTGTTTCACGACGCCCGTGCGATCAGACCCCTACCAGGTTGGATCACGGGTTGCCCCCGTGAAGGCCCAGCAAGAGTCGATCAGCGACCGGGCGTCGGCTTTGGTTGGCGCTCTGCTACAGCGTGTGATTACCCCGACCCCCTAACAGCACAACCAGCTATGTACGGTAGGCTGCGAGGGTACGGGGGGTAGTGTGTGTTACGAGCGGTTTGTAGGTGTGTATTCACCGCTCGTGTGGTATTCTGAGTGTGTACCTGCATGTGGAGTAGTGCATGTGTGTTCGTCGTGCGCATAGCGCCTATATAAATACAGTCCGCAAATGCGCACGGCGGCGTCGTGTTGCGAATGAATAGTGTCTATCCTTGTCTGAGTAGGTCACGTGTATTTGTGTTTGTGACCTACCCGGGTGTCAAGTCCGGTAGCGCGACGTCTGCTATGAGGTCGCGCGGGTATCTCTTCTTATCGGGAGGCCTCGCGTGCCAGGGCGCGATGTCTTGGATGTGCTGGAGCTCGGAGGTGCTGGCACGCGAGAACATCCCCTTCGCCAGGCGGATAGCGAAGTCGTCGATGCTCTCGACTCGCAGGTCCCTGCTAATTACCGAGTTCCTCACGTACCGGGGAGCTTGGACGATCTGACGCAGCGTGATGTTCTGCTGCGTCCGGAGCTTTTTCCTGTGTGTCTCGGCCGTGAGGGCGAGCCAAGCCGGGGCAGCGTATGTGAGCTGCGGCCGCACGTAGGTCTTGTAGATCCCCAGCTTGACTCGCGTGGAGAGGCGTGACGAGAGCACCGGGCGCAATAGGTTTCGGCTTACCTTAACCCGCGCGACGGTGTCGCAGACGTGCGGGCCCATGGTGAGCCGGCTGTCGAGTGTGACCCCCAGGTATTTGGCGGTCTTGGTCCACTCGATCTCGGTCCCCATGAGCTGAAGGTTCGGTGGATGACGTCCGCCTCGTGCCGTGACGATTATAGCCTGCGTCTTACCTGCGTTCACCGACAGTCTCCACTTGCTGAGCCAGTCGGGGAGGTCGTCCAGAACGCGCTGCATTTTGATGGCCGCGTGGTCAGCCGACAGCGACGTGGTGATGTACGCGGTGTCATCTGCGTACAGCGCGAGGGTTGCAGTGTGCGTGGCGGGGATGTCGTCGGTGTATACCGAGTACAACGCAGGCGAGACGCAGCTTCCCTGCGGCACGCCCGCTCCAATGGGGCGCGCGCTCGATGACACGTTCTCCACCGAAACCTTGAATGATCTGTCCTGCAGGAAGGAGGAGACCACCTGTATCAAGCGACGAGGCGCGGTGGTTTTGGTCAGCTTGTAGATAAGGCCGGCGTGCCAGACCCGGTCGAATGCCTTTTCCATGTCGAGGAATACTGCAGCGGCGTACTCCCTCTTGTTCATGGCCGCGGTGAGTGTGTGCAGTACCCTCGACAACTGGAGCGTCGTACTGTGTTCCGCTCGGAAGCCAAATTGTTCCGGGCGGGGCGTGGTGTGCGGCAGCAGGTGTTGCAGCAGTAGCGCCTCAAACACCTTGGAGGTTGTGGGGAGGAGCGTGATCGGCCGGTAGCTTTCCGGCTTTGAGACGTTCTTCCCGGGCTTGGGCAACATGATCACCTTCCCCTGCTTCCAGCAGTTGGGGAAGGTTCCGGTGCGGAGTATGCCGTTATAGAGGCGCGCTATTGCCGCCACCGATTTCGGTGGCAGGTGTCGGAGGGCGGTGTTTGTAATTCCGTCCGCACCGGGTGCCTTTCTGGGCTTAGTGCTCCTTATTGCCCCCAGTACTTGGCCCGGGGAGAAAACTATGGGGTCTTCGTCTGGAGCTACCGGCGTCTTGAAGTACTCTCCAAGGTGTTGCTCCACAGCTGCGACATGGTCCAGGGCGTCTGTCGGGTTAGGCGTGAACTGACGCTCCAGGTGCTCGGCGAATATTTCGGCCCGGTCGGCCGCCGTGTAGCGTAGCGCCCCGTCGCTGTTGCGTAGCGGGCGCACCGGGGCTGGGGTATTCTTTAGGCGTCGGCACAGCCGGTGTACCGACGCCCAGTCGCCGTCTGCCGAGTCTATAATGTACTCCCAGCTCTCCGATGCGTGCGCGTGTAGCTCGGCCTTAACTTTGTCCGTGACACGGTTGAGCTGGTTCTTGATGGTGGGGCATCTTGTTTGTTGCCACCGCCTGCGCAGACGCCTCTTGTCGGCGATCATGTTGGCGATGTGTGCGGGGAGCTTTTGGTAGCGCCCCTGTGACGCGGTGGATGTGCATGTCGCCGCTTCCAAGGCGCTCTTGATGCAGGCGGTGAGCCCCTCAGCCAACTCGTTCACGTCCAAGGCGTCGGCGACGGGCCGAGTGGGCGTGGTGGCCTCCATTACCTTCCTGAATTTGTCCCAGTCCGTGTGTCGACGTGGCGCCGGATGGGCAACTCTGGTGGTGTGGTCAGTCAGGCGGACGAGCACTGGCTGGTGGTCGGACTTCAGCTCGTCGTCCAGCACCTCCTGCGCGATCTGGCAGGTGAGGCCCTTGTGTACGACGATGTCCAGCACATCGGGTGTGTGTGCTATGTTGTCTGGGTAGTGGGTCGGCGTCTCCGGTCCGGACACGTCGTACCCTTTGGCCTCCGCGTCGGCGAAGAGTCGTCGGCCCCCCTGGTTGATGGTTCCGCTGTTCCACGCCGGGTGCTTACAATTAAGGTCGCCGGCGATGATGGTGGGATGTGGTGAGGCTAGCAGCGTGTGTATGTCGCTTGTGTTGAGTGGTTTCTGAGGCTGCTTGTATGCTGCGTACATACACACGTGCCTACCGGCGACATGCAGCTGCACACCCAGCGCTGAGATGCTGCTGAGTGTTGGGGGCGGTAGCTCCTGGTGGACGACTCTTCGCTTCACCAGCACCACCAGGCCTTGGGAAATCCGGTGTCGCTGGCTGTTGGTTTCATTGTATTGCCCATCCTTCTGGTAGACGTGATAGCCTGGGAACTTGACCGTGTCCCCAGGTCTCAGGAGCGTCTCGCTGATGAGCGCCACGTCGATGTCCTGTTCCTGCAGGAGAGGACGGAGGAGCACGACCTTCTCCCTGAGGCCGCGGGCATTCCAGTGGAGTATTCTCACCGGCTTAGACATGTCTGTTCAACATGATCAGGTCTGTTATGCCGGTGAGAACAACTGGCACCGGGTCCTGACCCCTGCTGAGCGCCAGCAGGATGTCCTGAAGGACCCGGAGAGCGGCCTCTATTATTGTAGACCCGGGGTGTCTTTCCCCGGGTGCGCCCGCCGACAAGGCGGTTTGTTGTTGGGTTTGTTTTTGTGGTGGCGGCCGACTACGCCTCTCCTGAGCGGAGCTGCTCGGCGCGGGGCCGCGGACCATCTGACTCACAGTACTTTGCGAGGTGCTTTTGGTCGGCGGGTGGGAGAGGTCGTCGATTCTAGCCTGTTTAGGCCCCGCCCCCTTCTGTGGTGGTGCATTCACTGTCACATTGACAGTGGCGGGGTTGGCAGCGGCGTTGGTCGTGTTGACCTTTCCCCTTTTGCCGCCGCGTCCTTTCCTCCTCCGTCCTGAGGAGGTGGTGGCCGCGTTGCGCGCTGGTGGGTCGTTGGCGGCCGCCATCAGGGTCGCCGACTGGGTTTCCCCTAGCGGCGTCGGCTGTAACGGCCTCTCTGCGGCCGTGTTTGACCGGCGCGTGTTTCCGGTGATGGCGACCGTGCCCGCTCGCTTGTTGCGCACCTCCTTGCGCATTACGGGGCATTTGGTGTGGTTTGCGGGGTGCGCCCCCCCGCAGTTGATGCAGGTTGCGGGCTCCTCCCTTGGCCGCGGGCACTCTCTGGCCACGTGACTCCCGCCGCACCTGACGCAAGCGAGCGGTCTGTGGCACTGTTCAGAGGAGTGCCTGAACTGCTGACATCTGTGGCATTGTGCAGGCCCCCTCTTGCCACGCTACGCCTCGATCCTTACACCGGGCATGCAGAGGATCTCCCTTACCTCTAGATGCCCGGCAGAAGGTTCGGTGTCTTCTTCAGCACGGCGTGGAATATACAGCCGGGTCGTCCTTGTCGCGCCTTGATGACGCGAACGTACTCCGGCTGGAACCCCAGCGCGCGTAGGTCCTCCTCAATGTCTGCCGGCGCCGTGTCCGCAGGCAGCCCCCTTATGGCCACCTTGTGGCTCCGCTCCGCTGGCAGCGAATAGGAAAACCAGGGGATGTTTTCCTCTTTTTCAAGTACCGTCAGATACTTTTGTATCAGACGGTACTCGGTGTCCGTCTGCGGGGTGAATTTGACCCCCTCTCCGAAAGGTCTGGCACTGGGGGCACGCCCCAGTTTTCCCTTAAGGACGCGAAAGTGGTGCGCCCACTGCGGGAGTTTCTCCACCACCAGTGGAGGGTAGCGCAACTTTTTTTTCGTCGCTGTTTTTTCCGTTCCGTCGGTAGATTTTGCGTCTACCGTCGGATTATTTTTTTCCTCCGCTCGGCCAGGAGGGGCTGAGGGAGGGGGGGCTGCGGCGCCTGTTGCTCCTACAGGATTGCGCGTCGCTTCCGAGAAGGTCTTGGGGGGCGACTCACCTTTGCACTGTCGCTTCGGCGCTTCTTCCTGCTCGTCCGGGCTGCGCTGTCGGCGTTGAGCTGCGCGGGCAGGGTGGGCGACTTTAGGTAGCAAAGTCCTTACCTCTTTGCATCCGGCCGTAGACAGGTCCGGTAGCGACGCGCTGGGTGCTCGGCGTTCGAGGCTTGTTCGGGTTGTCCGGGGGATGATGGCAGTTGTTACCTCTCGGTATGTGTTGTCGTTGTCGTCGTCGTCGCTGCTCCCGTCCGACGACGCCTCCGATTCGCTCGTCCCGGGTGAAACCAGCGACTTCGATGACGGTGACGCTGGTGCTGAGCTCCGAGGGGCGAGGGGGGATGCGTAGGACTTCGGTGAGGGTGGTGGTGTCCGCTTTACAGGCCCACTCTGCGGATGGGCTGTATTTTTTGAAGTACCCGCACTCGATGGCGTCGGGTACTTTATAGTCTGGGCTGTGATCTGCGGGGCTCCTGATGTCCGGAGCTTGGTCGCTGGTGTCTTGGGTGACGGTGATGCTGGTGAGGCCAGGTGTGCCACCGTAGTTCGCCTGGTTCTAGCATTTTCTTCCCCCCCGCTATGGTGTTGTTCACGGGGAGGGGGTTTGGGCGGAATCCCCGGCTGGGGCATCCCGCTGGGAACGCGCGGTATGTCTCTGCGCCGGCGTCATGGCACTATATATAGGCCAGCTGATCGAACATTCCAGAATCCTCTAGACGTAATAATAATACTGCATAACTTCGAGGTTGGAAGTTTTTGGCGGGAAGCCAAGATGAGTGCCACGCTCGTTTTTCATTGGACTTTTAAATTATTTATAGTGTCGTTTACTAAATAAAAACGCGTGATTTATGTAGTAAAAAGTGCATTCAGTGAATAATTCATAAAGAACAGTGAAATATTGTAGCATAGTGGCCACATCATGGCTTTGAACCAAATCCTCCGTGTTCGGTCCGCGCGGCCGTCTTTTTCGACATGAATAATTCATTACGTGACATTGGCTAAATGCACAAACCGTGCGAAGCCCTATGAGATAGAAAGAAGAACTTTTGAAGATTTTTATTTTACTTGACATTGGCACAAAGTCATAACTAGTGCCACACTACAAAAAAAAAAAAAAACTTCGAGGTCACCGGCCTAGTAAGTACCTACGGTAATTCCCGGAAACGGGTTTCTAGAAATATCGATGTCGACACTTTGTTGACAAAACTGTTGAGACCTGTACCATTCGATAGGCCATCCTAAGTCTAGTAATGCGTTTTTCTATTGTGCCTAGAAAATGTCTAGATCTGGGGAAATAGGACTTAAAAGTGACTCACTGCATGTCACGCGATATTGAACATTATGCCATCGACATAAGGTCCATTCGTAACACTTGTTTTCGGCAAACTTATAAACGGTTTTCGGAGGTTTTTATCGATTTATTTGTACAACCACCGGGTTGTACAAATAAATCGATAAAAACCTGTGGTGTACCGATAGCACACCACTTCTAAACCATTTTATTAGATAACAACAACAAATCCATACTAATATTATAAATGCGAAAGTAACTCTGTCTGTCTGTCTGTCTGTCTGTCGGTCTGTCTGTCTGTCTGTCTGTCTGTCTGTTACGCTTTCCCGCTTAAACCTCTCAACCGATTTTGATGAAATTTGGCACAGACAATCTTTAGACCCTGAGAAAGAACATAGGCTACCTTTTATCCTGGAAAAAAATTATGTTCCCGAGGGAAATCTAAAAAGCGCGATATAACCGAAATCCACGCGGGCGAAGCCGCGGGCGGAAAGCTAGTAATAAATAAAAACAAACACCACTGAGAACCGAAAACCGCTTGTTACGTCACTTACAAAGCCCGACGCCATATTGCTGAATAAATCGTTTTCGCGGCTTATTTGAATTTTGAATTTTTATTTGCATAATTATTTCTTACGAAATACGTATTTAAAATTAAAAAAATACTTTCGGTGAACTTCTTAACCGCAACCAAGTAATTCAAGATAAAAAATATAAATCTGTCAAATAGCCTATTGTTACTAATTTCAGCACTGATCGTAATTGTCTCAGTGGTTAAGCGGTTAGCGCCGTATTAAGCACTAGCGGCCGCCAGCGACTTCGTTCGCCTGGAGTTAGTTATGCTCCGCTCTTATTGGTCACAGCGTGATGTTATATAGCCTAAAGCCTTCCTAGACTAATGGGATAATCAACAAAAAGAATTTTTCAAATCGGACCAGTAGTTCCTGAGATTGGCGCGTTCAAACTAACTCTTCAGCTGTATATATTAGTATAGATAGATAGATTTAAGATATGTAGTTCGAGTTCAAATCAAATAAGTTACAAAAAATACTTTATACATCTCTCATATTCGGTAAGTAGGTCCTTATTACTCCCAAATGGGGCTTGTAGGTAACCAACGGGGAAGAAAACTGACAAATCTCGCCACTAGAGGCGCTGATATCGTTTGACCCAAAATAAACTGTCAAAACCCATTGTACATAATTTGTTCGAGTTTACGTTGTTTAAATTTTTTTTTTAAATATGCCGCGTTGTGTAGCAATTTGTTGCAATAATAATGGAAATCACTCTTTCCCTAAAGATATGAATTTCAATTTAGAACAGAATATATGAATAGATTTCAGTAAAGATTATGTTGATGTCTCTATAGCTTTCTGAAGGCGGTAAATCAATTTTTTTCTCTTGAATTTCTTGTTCTTGAGGAACCTCGAAGTTAAAATTTTGGTCATACGATTCAAGTCTGGATAATAATTTTAGGTTAATAGGGTTGTAACGGAGGCTTGTTACCGGAAGCGGATGCGGAGGCGACGAGGCTCACCTCCGTGGAAGCGGAGGTTAACGGAGGCGGAGGTGAAAGTACATATAGAAAAAAATATAATTTATGGTTAACTAGCTGTGCCCCGCGGTTTCACCCGCGTAAGGTTCGAACCGAATGAGCTCAGTTGATATAAGCGCCTGTTAAAATAATGAGAGCAATATGTACGTCCGCGTTTGCTCCCGTTTCCGCAACATTTTTTGTTCCTACTCTGCTCCTATAGATCATAGCGGGATGTTTTATAGCCCATGTCCTTTCTCAGGCTCTAGACTATCTGTGTACCAAATTTCATTACAATCGGTTCAGTAGTTTTTGCGTGAAAGCAGGACAGACAGACAGATAGAGATTTAGACTTTCGCATTTATAATATTAGTATAGATTAAAACAATTTTTTTATTTTAAATACGTACATTAATAGTAGTATACTTGGTAAACAAAATATTACCTTCTTGTAATGAAAATTAAGGAGAAACAAATTGTGTTTGCCGCATTCCCGCCTCGCACTAGTTGATTCTTGACAATTTTGCGCTCAAACGTGGCCGGACGGTTGTCGAGCGTCGCAGCTTGCGCGTTATTTATTTTATAAATACGTAAATAAACCTTCGTTATAACTCCGCAAAAATTGTGCGAAGGCGGAGGCGGAAGCGAAGATACGATTTTTTGCGGAACTTCCGCAGTAACGGAAGCGGAGGCGAAGCTCCGTTACAACCCTACTTGAAACTTTCAAAATATGGCAATAATAAGTACATTAATATTTACTTAAAATATAACTAAAGAAACATTAAACCTAATACAAAATTAATGTAACTTAAAACAATAACAAGTCTGCGTTCAGTTTAAAGTCTGGGCATTGTTATTTGCCTGGTACCTAATTAGATCAGCTTTTCGTCCTTTTATTTATTTATCTATTTTGGTCCACCAACAACTGTTTACACTGGATGTGGTACATAAAGTAACATGTAATTTTAAAAGGTGACAGAGTAGTGTAACAATCACTTACAGGTGAACTCCACATGCATACAAAAATGGAGTTGTACAGGTATTAAACTAAATTAAAACTTAAACTAAGTTATTGAAAAAAAAAACATGTTTCGTTTATTGCCAGAAAGTGAGTGCTAATTTAAATCCGGAAGACATTTGTAAAATGTGGCTTTCAATTTGCTAAAGGAGTCAAAGTGCAGATCAATTTGATTGCTACAATTGTTCACCACCTTACAAAATCTAGCATATGGGAAATTGGCGCCTAAAACCGTTCTTCTTTATGGTGGCCACAGTGGTGTTATTGGATTGCGAGGAATTCTTGAGGAGGCACGGAAATTAAAAGTGTTCAATATCTGGGGGCAGTCAATTTTATGGGTCATTACTTTGCAACATTGCGTCGTTTAGCCGTCGGTGTTTCTCCAGGGAGACCATGTTGTAGTATTTCAGTCTATCACTATAAGAACGTATTTTTTTTGCCAAGCCGCTGGAAAACACCAAATGCCATAGAAAACGCTTTTGAACACATTCAAGCCGCAACGAATGTGAAGCATAGTGTGGCTTCCAAATTACGCTACAGTACTCCAACACGCTTCGAATTAGGCCGTTATACAACATCATTTTAGTCTTACAACACTTAAAATGTTTGGTATTTCTAATAACAAAACCCAGCATCTTGGAGGATTTCTTTATGATATTGTCTACATGCGGAATAAATGTCAGTTTTCTATCAAATATAACGCCAAGATCCCTAATTGTGTCCAGTTCGCCAACTTTGACCCCATCAATATAATAATCATGTTTAATTAAATTGTGATTTCTCTTTTTTTTTACTGAAGCTCCTCTAGACTTTTAATTCATTTTTTAACTTGAAACAGTCCATGTACAATACATTGCTCTGCTTTACCTAAAAAAAACTCGTCAAACACAAAAAAAACCTCAACATAAAACGTGATACGACTGACAGCTAATATTGTTATGAGTCAAACGCCATCAGCGACATCTGCAAATAGCTTTGCGTTTTCTTCCCCATTAGCGCTCTAGGATAATAATGTAGCTAGAAAAGCCCTAGGGCGGTAAGTAATAAAAAAACTCTTCACTCGTTCAAAAAGTTCGCGTACATCTAACCATCATACTGGCAAAAGACATCATACATTCAGCCCCATTGGGCTGAATGCAAAAGTGGTCGCTTCGCTTTTCAGCCTTGTCTTCGTAAGAGTATAGTAGTCATCAATTTTAAATATCGAGCGGCCAATTTCGTTCTTGAGAAAATCATTTTACAAAATGCGAGTAGGTACCTATCAGTGGAGAAGGGTGAAATTTTGACAAAGGGAAGCCGGCCCAAAAAAATAAACACTTACCTACTGCAGGATATCTTGGAGGAGGTCTTCAGATAAGAATAATATTAAAAGCCCCACCTTCACCATACAAAAAAAGGACTGATGATTTGATAACAGTGTCTTTCAAGTATGATAAAAGCGGCTTTGAGAAAAGCCTTTTTCGACGTGCATCTCCATATCACACATGCATGCTTGTTAGTAAGTACTAAGTTAAGTACCTATTGTTAGGGAATAAGAGTCAAGAAAAAATAAAATAAAAAATTACAAAAATAATAAAGTGTTAAACCGAACCACACAAACACCGATCCAAAACCAACAAAAATATTAAGCAAAAATAAAGCAAATTATACACAATCACAACGTTATTTATATTGTAATGCAATGCGTCTGTTTTTTTTTAACAAAATGAGCTAAAATGTTGTTATAAAAATTCGGATTAGGTACTTTTCATTTTATTAAGCAAATTTTTTTCAATTGACATTATAGCCAAATCGGACAATCTCTGCTCTTTTTGGCAGTTTCGCACATACGTGTGAATGCGTTTTAAAGCAGAAAATGACCGCTCAGCTGAAGCTACTGAAATGGGGAGGGTCAGAATTAAACTGCAAAGAGTCGAAACTTGAGAAAATGCGTCTTTCAAAGACGTATTCTGGAGCTGTAAAAAAAGCTCATAGGTGTCCAATTTATTTAACGACGCTGACGTAAATAAGACTTTAAGTTCATTCAGCAGGTAGTCTGTTGAGCAGCACTCTATATGAATTAAAGCCATAATAACAAACAAAATCCACAGTATTTAACCAAATCTGCGATTAAATTACCTTACAGAATCAGTCACAGTTTAAATAACACACATATTAAAATATAACAAACGAAAAACTCACGCATACCACTGGGGTATAGGAACACATGTCACATACTAACAATAATTTATTTTCAACCAAACGAAATGGAACACGAAAATATGCCAAAAAGAATATGACTTGCGAAGGATTTCATTATAACGCTAATTCTTTTTAATTTTGTCGTGTTTCCTTTCTCTAGTGGCGTGGTTTCTTTGTCTCTTTCTAATAGAGGAGAGGAGAGAACTGCAAGCCGTTTGGCATTAGCCTATCTTTTCTCAAGTTTTACGGACGGTTAACGAGCATTAGAAAGAGATGGTCTGACACGCTCTGTCTCTTTTCGCCTCATAGTAAAACGTTTGACCGAGGTAGGCTGTAATTCGTCGAGTTGCCTTCAATGTAATGTACGAAAAATTTAAGCGCTGATTAATTTACGACTATAAAATGAAATGTGATGCTTAGGGTATTGCTAAGAATTACTATTGCTATTGTAAATCGCACAGGCATTTGATTAATAATACTTTGTTAATGAAATAGAATGTAAATACTTTTGTATGAATATGGAACTGATTTTTGAAAGGTAACCCGGTGGGAATCGGCTTGTATGGACTCTTCGCCACTGGTACCTATGTGTGCAGCCGCCGCGGCTGGTTTAGCTCAGCCGACAGTGGTCGTTGAGGTGATGAGAGGACTTTTGACCATTACAGTAAATACGCGACTAAAGCAATCGGACTAATCTATAAAGTTTTAAAGAGTTTGTTTGTTTCAACGCGCTAATCTCAGGTACTACTGGTCTATATTACACAGCGTGATATTATTAAGGCTATAATAATATCACGCTGCGACCGATAGGAGCGGAGCATATACAACGTGTAACAAAAAGGGTATATACATACCAAGTGGACGGCCTCTTGATAAGATAAGAAACGATACGGGAAGGGTTCTCTAACCTTATGTTTTCATGGTAGGAAGTTATGAATTATTCCAATACATATGATACCAGAAACCGCAGTTTCAAACTGAAATCAATACAACACTAGCAAAAAGCCAGCTGATCGGGGTCATTGAACAGTTCATCAATAAAAACAAACCTCTTACTTACTTACTTACCCTGGTATTTCTTTAAACAGTGGATAAAGGGTTCCGGATGTTTAGTTTTCTTAACATTTTTTTTTTCGGAAAAATAATTTTACGTACAAATAAGTTTTTTCTACAAAAGCTAACTTTATGTTTGTGAACAACAAACCAAGTCATAAAATAGGGCGAGTGCGTGCGCTGGAAATCGAAAAACGTCTAGCGGCTTTAGTCACCTACGTAAAACAATAAAAAAACGCAATTTATTTTATGAGTAAACTTATCTAACAAATCGATAGAACCGAGTTGGTAACTCTCTCTCATCTAAAGCGCATTTCCCGGTTGTATCCGCGACTTTCACTTTGGAGCCCGGGATCCGCCTCCAGTCCAACCGGGTTCGGCTGAATACCAGTATTTTACATGGAGCGAGTGCCATCTAACCTCCACAATCCAGTTACTGGGTAATACGATATCCCTTGGTAAGACTGGTTGTCTCACAGATCTACGATTGACAGCCGGGACTAACGGCTTAACTAACGTGTTTTCCGAAGCACGGAGGATACACACACAAACACCCAAAGCTGGAACAACTACTTGTAGGTCATACAAATATTTGTTCCGCGCGGGAATCGAACCCGCGACACGCTGTGCAACAGTCAATCGCTTAACCACTACGTCAATCGTGCAGTCAACTACCTGCAATTCCCTCAGTAGCTACTCAATCCTACTTCCTACTAATAAAATGCGAAAGTTTGTAAAAATGTTTGGATGAATGGATGGATGTATCCATACATACATTCTTACAAAATTTCGCATTTAAATACTAGCTGCTCCCTGCGGATTCACCCGCGTAAGTTTCGATCCCCTGGGAATATCGAGATAAAAAGTGTCCTTTATGTTAATCCTGGTTATAAACCATATCTTTGCCAAATTGTATCCAAATCAGTTCAGTAGTTTTTGAGAACCGAGTTGGTAACTACAACACACTAAATAATACCCAATCTATTAACTACATTCCTATAAATTTCCTTACGTAACTAATTCTTTTCATGTCGGTTGCCATTTGCCATACATAGGTAGGTACTTAGTTTATGAAAAATTAATTACTTAGATAAACGTGCGAAAGAGACTACGAAAAAGGATTTCATATCTGTTCAAATGAACCCAAAATATCATTTCTCAACAACTCATGTGTGTCCTAGTACAAAAAAGGTCCCTATGAGTTCCGTAGATAAATTAAATTTTAGTTAGTCTTTGCGTATTTATTTCTACGACATAAAAGATTTTGCCTTTTGCAAAAATATTATAGCTTAAAACTCAGCAGTAGATAGATAGAGTACAGTACAGTCTTAATTTACCTTTTCAAAATAAATAAAAAATACGCAAATGTACTAGGAGTGCAACAGATACGAGGATTGTTATCGCTAAATTAAACAGCGGTTCCACAATCACAGAACCCTAATTGAATGTCCTAGCTCAAACATATGAAATTGAATACGATAAAATATTATCTCTCAGTCGCGTACGCCGACGGCGTGCATTTTGTGAGAGAGATGACAATATTTCCGTTATTTTTATCCGTTATTCCACACATATATTATTGTTGTGTGAGTGACTTTAGAACGCGCCGGATGCAATCATGTTGAACTTGATAAAATATTGTGTCTCGGTCGCGCGCGCCGTCTGCGTGAATATTTTAAGAGAGATGACAATGTTTTGTTCCATTTGTCTACTATCTTTGGCGAAATATTTGAAAACGCCGAAAGAGAAATTAAGTACCTAAATAAATAAAGCTCAATTTTTCATAATTCCTATTAGTTCAGTACAGTTCTAAGAATCGAACTTTACGGTCGCGTGCGCGTTTTGCGATTTTTTTGTTGTGAACTTGTGACGTGTGTACAATCATGGCCCTAAGCCATACTGAATATTTTGAGATGATCTTGTGTGTCGGAAGACAGGATGGTAATGTCCGTGCTGCTCGCGAACTTTATCGTCAGCGATTTATCGATGGTAGGGCAGAAGGTGAGCGTCGACAGCTCCCTTCGGTGGCGTGTTTCCATAGAATGGTACATCGTCTGCACCAAACTGATTCTTTTCACGCTCCTGGATTAGGGGGTCGCCCGAACACTACCGATCCAGATTTAGAGGAAGCCGTACTCGAACATTTCGAAAATAACCCACGTACTAGTACTCGGCGAGCTGCATTAGCGCTGGGTGCATCTAACCATATGCAAGTATGGCGAGTGTCGAACAATGACGGTCAGCACCCATACCACTTCCGTCGCACCCAGGAACTGACACCTGCAGATTTTTTGCCTCGCGTGACCTTCTGCGAGTGGTACTGCGGTCAGGTAGCAGCTTCGCCAGATTTTGGCTCAAGAGTACTGTGGACAGATGAAGCGTCATTCACAAGAGCTGGGATAAGCAACATACACAATGACCATGTTTGGTCTCACGCTAACCCGCATGCTTCTACGGAATCGTCGTTTCAACACCAATGGCGACTAAACGTGTGGGCTGGTATTGCGGGAGAAATTGTCGTAGGACCAATTTTTTTGCCGCACAGCCTAAACGGTCAAAATTATTTAAATTTTTTAACCAACGAATTGGACGATGCTCTCACAGAAAGCCTATCAATTTTAGGTTACGCTAATCTCGTGATGGGCAACAATTTAATCTTCCAACACGATGGCGCTCCAGCACACTATGCACGTGATGTTAGGGAGCATCTAAATATGCGTTTTCGTCAGTGGATTGGGCGCGGTAGCAGACATGTAGCTTGGCCACCGCGATCTCCAGACCTAACTCCATTAGACTTCTTTTTGTGGGGGTATATTAAAAACATAGTGTATGCAATGCCGTGTGACACAGCAGAGCAAATGAGAGAGCGAATCGAAGCCGCTTTCAGGACAGTGACACCAGACATGCTACGGAATGTCCAGGTGTCGATACACAAACGAGCGACCTTGTGTGTACAGTACCAAGGGCGTCACATCGAACCACATCTCTAAAAAATGTAAGTTAATTAAATTATTATTTTTAATTTTCATATTTATTTTGCTGATTGTTCGGACTATGTTAAGCTATTTTTGAGGCAAAATTTAAGTAGGCAGGTAGGTACAAAGTACCTACCGGGCGGGCCACTGTCAGCATCTCATGGACGCGCGCGTCGCAACCGCGCGTTACAACAATAGGTAGGCAGATAGGTACTAGGCGATCCGAATTACAGAAGAAATGTTTTGTAATATTAGCAAGTGACTTGGAATGTTGTTGACCCTCCGTAGTGTTGTTACACGTTTGTTAATATTTGAATTCAAGAATCATGCGATACCAAGGATACCAAGAATTTGGTATCAATTCTTCGAGTAATTTATTTTGAGCTGAAACTTTGTGTAGAGTTTCTATACCACCTATAATCTTCAGGGGTTCTTGATGTATATACCCTTTTTGTTACACGCTGTATACATACCAAGTGGACGGCCTCTTGATAAGATAAGAAACGATACGGGAAGGGTTCTCTAATCTTATGTTTACATGGTAGGAAGTTAAGAATTATTTCAATACATATGATACCAGAAACCGCAGTTTTAAACTGAAATCAATACAACACTAGCAAAAAGCCAGCTGATCGGGGTCATTGAACAGTTCATCAATAAAAACAAACCTCTTACTACTGGTATTTCTTCAAACAGTGGATAAAGGGTTCCGGATGTTTATTTTTCTTAACATTTTTTTTTTTCGGAAAAATAATTTTACGTACAAATAAGTTTTTTCTACAAAAGCTAACTTTATGTTTGTGAACAACAAACCAAGTCATAAAATAGGGCGAGTGCGTGCGCTGGAAATCGGAAAACGTCTAGCGGCTTTAGTCACCTACGTAAAACAATAAAAAAACGCAATTTATTTTATAAATGAGTAAACTTATCTAACAAATCGATAGAACCGAGTTGGTAACTCTCTCTCATCTAAAGCGCATTTCCCGGTTGTATCCGCGGCTTTCGCTTTAGAGCCCGGGATCCGCCTCCAGTCCAACCGGGTTCGGCTGAATACCAGTATTTTACATGGAGCGAGTGCCATCTAACCTCCACAATCCAGTTACTGGGTAATACGATATCCCTTGGTAAGACTGGTTGTCTCACAGATCTACGAATGACAGCCGGGACTAACGGCTTAGCTAACGTGTTTTCCGAAGCACGGAGGATACACACAAACACCCAAAGCTGGAACAACTACTTGTAGGTCATACAAATATTTGTTCCGCGCGGGAATCGAACCCGCGACACGCTGTGCAACAGTCAATCGCTTAACCACTACGTCAATCGTGCAGTCAACTACCTGCAATTCACTCAGTAGCTACTCAATCCTACTTCCTACTAATAAAATGCGAAAGTTTGTAAAAATGTTTGGATGAATGGATGGATGTATCCATACATACATTCTTACAAATTTTCGCATTTAAATACTAGCTGCTCCCTGCGGATTCACCCGCGTAAGTTTCGATCCCCTGGGAATATCGAGATAAAAAGTATCCTTTATGTTAATCCTGGTTATAAACCATATCTTTGCCAAATTGTATCCAAATCAGTTCAGTAGTTTTTGAGAATCGAGTTGGTAACTACAACACACTAAATAATACCCAATCTATTAACTACATTCCTATAAATTTCCTTACGTAACTAATTCTTTTCATGTCGGTTGCCATTTGCCATACATAGGTAGGTACTTAGTTTATGAAAAATTAATTACTTAGATAAACGTGCGAAAGAGACTACGAAAAAGGATTTCATATCTGTTCAAATGAACCCAAAATATCATTTCTCAACAACTCATGTGTGTCCTAGTACAAAAAAGGTCCCCATGAGTTCCGTAGATAAATTAAATTTTAGTTAGTCTTTGCGTATTTATTTCTACGACATAAAAGATTTTGCCTTTTGCAAAAATATTATAGCTTAAAACTCAGCAGTAGATAGATAGAGCAGTACAGTCTTAATTTACCTTTTCAAAATAAATAAAAAATACGCAAATGTACTAGGAGTGCAACAGATACGAGGATTGTTATCGCTAAATTAAACAGCGGTTCCACAATCACAGAACCCTAATTGAATGTCCTAGCTCAAACATATGAAATTGAATACGATAAAATATTATCTCTCAGTCGCGTACGCCGACGCATTATGGGAAAATCGCGTATGTTTCGTCTCAAAACTCCGTATCTCAGTTATTTCAAAACTAAATGATCTGTAATTTTGCATACATATACGTGAATGTATAAGGTTTAAAAGAAAAAATAATAATTTTGAAAATTATGTTTATTAATTTATTTAAAAAATAAAAAATAAAAAAAATACATGCATTTATAAGAAAATATACTTTTTTTAAATTTACTTACATAAAATAGAATTAAATATCATTGTATAAACAGTGTCTAACGAGAAAAAATAATGTACAAAATTCAACAATCTCCTACAGATTTTCGTTGACAGCAAGAAGGGACTTGGCTTCATCGAAAAGTTCTTTCGATATTGTTTCTGAGGTATTTCTCAAACTTGATATATATGGATCAGAAGTGTACAATAAGATATGGAACACGTCTGTATTGGTAGCCGCTCTTGAACATTTTCTAGAATGATGAAGTCTAAACTTTTTGTAATCCTTGTTGCGGGATTCTTGAGCGTCTTCGGACAATTGTCCGATAGGTAATATAGCATAGTACTCAATGATTTTTTCTCCGTGAATAAGTATTTTATGTACGGAGGAAGGCATATAATACCAATTATAATTATTTACGTACAGTTGGAAACACTGAGCAGTTTTTGTCCGCCAAACAAATACGAAGTTTCCCATACTGTTCTTTGTTAAGGTCTAAGTCAATAAATATCCGCAGTGCTTCTTCCTTTGTAAAAGGTATAACATCTTCAGGGTTCTCAGTTATGAATTTAAGAAACTTTTTCTTATCATTTTTTGACTCAGTTCGTATAATATTAACAATTGTGGCCTCCTCCGTCTCACCCATAGACCGCAACTCCTGAGTATATGCATTGAGCACACAGTCCAGTCCGTACTCTTGTATTAATTGCATGTTTTTTCGTTTCTTTGTTTTTTCTGAAGATGCTTCGTATGGTTTCGATGGTCTGCCACCTACACTGCTTCCAGACGTATTAGGGTCATTAACTGTGACTCGACACTCCAGTGGAACACGAAATTCACCATTTAACCAGTCGACGTTATTACTTTCAAAGCGTTCTTTTCCGGGATGAATTTCTCCAGCGTTCGTTACATTTAGATACCAAGTTTCTTTGAATGTAGGAGACCACAGTATTCATATCCTCTGGTGACAAATTGAAATTTTCTTGCAAGTAGTTTTCTATATTATTCCCATTTATCAACAAATTGCACAACTCTCGTTTACTACAAACAAATTCACCCATTATTTTCAAATCAGATAACTTCTGTGAATATTTGAAAATAGGTATTAACTGCTTTTTTAAGGCAATTGAATTTCTGATGAACAACTGTGGATGTTTCAGGGTTCGCCTTTCTTTTATAGGCCAATGAATTAGTGCTATGTGCAAAAAGATAAGAAACTAATATTTGCACTCTTCCCTTAACCAACCTGTTTTTAATTTGACCCTAATTGATATAGTGACCATATTTTATCAAATATGGTGGTCAAAACTATATCAAAACCACAAATAACTATAAATAATAATGACCATTTTATCAATTTGACCTTAATAGATAACAGATGATTATGTGAGCAGTAAAAATATATTGGAAAAAAATTATCTCGCGATATGTTTTGGTACCGTGTCAGAAAAGGCGCAAGTATGCGCAACTTTTTTTTTTCTCCTTGTGTAAACTAATGTATAAAGATCGTAATACAACAAATATCTCGACAGCGGCAAACAGCGGTAAACAGGTAAGTCTCGTTAAAAAAAAAGTAACCTGAAAATTATACCATCTTAAACTACATTGGTTAATTTTAATTTATTTATTTATTATATATAATATTATTTAAGAAACGTTATGAGGAGATTATAAGCATTTCAAAAATGTATAATACTTATACATTTATAAGAAAAACTTTCGAGTAATGTCTCGTTGAATTGTAGTAATGTATTGTGCCCAAATCACATCAATGAACATGAGTTAGCTTTGATGCCTTTTTATATACATTATGGTTAGCAAAAAATAATTAAATAAATTTAGAAAAGAAAGCTTATTTATAAGACTAAATTAATTAATTAGTTCTACTCCATAACAACGACTTTCACGTGAAACGGTTTTGAGACGGCCTTGTATGGGGCTTTCCCATAGTGCGACGGCGTGCATTTTGTGAGAGAGATGACAATATTTCCGTTATTTTTATCCGTTATTCCACACATATATTATTGTTGTGTGAGTGACTTTAGAACGCGCCGAAAGCAATCATGTTGAACATGATAAAATATTGTGTCTCGGTCGCGCGCGCCGTCTGCGTGAATATTTTAAGAGAGATGACAATGTTTTGTTCCATTTGTCTACTATCTTTGGTGAAATATTTGAAAACGCCGAAAGAGAAATTAAGTACCTAAATAAATAAAGCTCAATTTTTCATAATTCCTATTAGTTCAGTACAGTTCTAAGAATCGAACTTTACGGTCGCGTGCGCGTTTTGCGATTTTTTTGTTGTGAACTTGTGACGTGTGTACAATCATGGCCCTAAGCCATACTGAATATTTTGAGATGATCTTGTGTGTCGGAAGACAGGATGGTAATGTCCGTGCTGCTCGCGAACTTTATCGTCAGCGATTTATCGATGGTAGGGCAGAAGGTGAGCGTCGACAGCTCCCTTCGGTGGCGTGTTTCCATAGAATGGTACATCGTCTGCACCAAACTGGTTCTTTTCACGCTCCTGGATTAGGGGGTCGCCCGAACACTACCGATCCAGATTTAGAGGAAGCCGTACTCGAACATTTCGAAAATAACCCACGTACTAGTACTAGGCGAGCTGCATTAGCGCTGGGTGCATCTAACCATATGCAAGTATGGCGAGTGTTGAACAATGACGGTCAGCACCCATACCACTTCCGTCGCACCCAGGAACTGACACCTGCAGATTTTTGCCTCGCGTGACCTTCTGCGAGTGGTACTGCGGTCAGGTAGCAGCTTCGCCAGATTTTGGCTCAAGAGTACTGTGGACAGATGAAGCGTCATTCACAAGAGCTGGGATAAGCAACATACACAATGACCATGTTTGGTCTCACGCTAACCCGCATGCTTCTACGGAATCGTCGTTTCAACACCAATGGCGACTAAACGTGTGGGCTGGTATTGCGGGAGAAATTGTCGTAGGACCAATTTTTTTGCCGCACAGCCTAAACAGTCAAAATTATTTAAATTTTTTAACCAACGAATTGGACGATGCTCTCACAGAAAGCCTATCAATTTTAGGTTACGCTAATCTCGTGATGGGCAACAATTTAATCTTCCAACACGATGGCGCTCCAGCACACTATGCACGTGATGTTAGGGAGCATCTAAATATGCGTTTTCGTCAGTGGATTGGGCGCGGTAGCAGACATGTACCTTGGCCACCGCGATCTCCAGACCTAACTCCATTAGACTTCTTTTTGTGGGGGTATATTAAAAACATAGTGTATGCAATGCCGTCTGACACAGCAGAGCAAATGAGAGAGCGAATCGAAGCCGCTTTCAGGACAGTGACACCAGACATGCTACGGAATGTCCAGGTGTCGATACACAAACGAGCGACCTTGTGTGTACAGTACCAAGGGCGTCACATCGAACCACATCTCTAAAAATGTAAGTTAATTAAATTATTATTTTTAATTTTCATATTTATTTTGCTGATTGTTCGGACTATGTTAAGCTATTTTTGAGGCAAAATTTAAGTAGGCAGGTAGGTACCAAGTACCGGGCGGGCCACTGTCAGCATCTCATGGACGCGCGCGTCGCAGCCGCGCGTTTCAACAATAGGTAGGCAGATAGGTACTAGGCGATCAGAATTACAGAAGAAATGTTTTGTAATATTAGCAAGTGACTTGGAATGTTGTTGACCCTCCGTAGTGTTGTTACACGTTTGTTAATATTTGAATTCAAGAATCATGCGATACCAAGGATACCAAGAATTTGGTATCAATTCTTCGAGTAATTTATTTTGAGCTGAAACTTTGTGTAGAGTTTCTATACCACCTATAATCTTCAGGGGTTCTTGATGTATATACCCTTTTTGTTACACGCTGTATATACAAGCGTGTGGTCGCAACGCAAACCTACTTCACACACGAGTCATGTACATCATGTACGGACCGCACGACCTTTTTGGTTTGGAGGTGGGGTTATAATAATGTTTCTAAGAAAACAAGTTATAATAATCAAACATTTATTTTGTATTGGTACCATCAATATCAGAACATTAACAGTAAATTCAGTTGCATAAAAATCAAATTCAAGGCATATTACTAAGTTAATATTAATAGAAATTCTCTTTGAATAGTTGTGCATTACAATATTATATTAATGATAAAATTAAGTGATTCAACGTAAGTACTTTATAAATATTTATTTGTGCGATTAGCGGAACATAAACAGCTTATCAAAGACAGCTTCGCTTATGATCCAATGAATGAAATGATCGGTGAACTTTCCTCCTTCGTAATGGACTTGCTTCATTGTGCTTCATAAGCACTTGGCAACAGATGGACGCATATTAAGATTAAATTCCCGACAATCTTTTAGTAAAACACGTTGGCATATAACTAAATTATTTACAGACGGATAAAATGTTAAAATAATTATCTCCATTCTCAAAACTAATATCACTAAATACTTTTAGGCACAAACATTTTAAGTATACCCTAATAATACTATATTGTACCACATTCAATATATCTATGAGAATAATTCTCGAATGGGAAGCATTAGGTCGGGTCTATAGCTCGACGTTAGAAGCATGAGCTCGTATGTGTAGGTCGTCGGACCTATATACAGAGTGGTGCTGACAATACGACAATAAATGAAAACACGAACAATGCTGGTTCATAGGAATAATCCTAAACCATAGAAAACAACCTAGCATCAAAAATAAAAAAAATGATAATTTCAATCAAACTGAATCGCATAAAATTGCAAACTGAATAGAACATCCTTTTAAAATATTGGTTCACTGACCTCCGATCGGCGACAGCGCGACCCTGTATCGAATTGGCTTTTTTCCCGCCATTATTATTAGTTTGGTACCGCAAGATGCGGCGGTCATTATCCTGTAAGCGCTTCCTTATCAACATGTAGAAAATGTGAAAAATAATAAATAATTTCCTGTGACTAAACTAATCGACATATTTATATGATTGTTTATGGGTAGACTGAGAAAGTGCTGAGGTACACGGTGTTTAATTTATTGTCGTATTGTCAGCATCACTCGGTATACGACCTAATGCTTCTAAGGTCGGGCTATACATGCGACCTAAAGCTTCTAAGGTCGAGAATTAGGATTCACTAATTACTATCAACAATGGCACCATACACACGACATTCGCTTTAGAATCAGACTCACATATTTTGATCAATCCTTTTGGGGAGTAGTCAGGCACAAGGTAGCTTAACGTCAAATCAACAAGTCTTATGTCGTGATAATTATAATGAGGCATTTCACCAAAAGAAAAATAAAAACAAATTCTAATTAATATATCATTTCATTGAACACAAAACTTTAGGAAAATTGTGTGCTGTTCCATTAATAAATGCTTTTGGAATGTCGTTGCAACATTCAGTCTTAATTTAGATGATAATATAGCGGCTTTTGATTATTTTTTTTTTTTTTATTATTATATTGATTCTTTTATTTTATTGATTCTTATAATGAAACTATTAGTAATAACCTGTCCACACTACGTCATAAATTTAAAGGATAGGGAGCGCAGGTCGTTGGCTGTCCGTTGCAACATGATGGCCCGCAGGTTTGTGCGCTGTTCTAAGGCTGTTAAGATAACACTTTTTAAGGCCTTCTGCCAGGCGTTTTACACGTGCAGCCTGTGGACCATGTATATCCAGCGAGCAAACAGCGACCTGCGCGTACAGTATAATAACGCATTCAGGGTGCTCTTGGGATTGCCGTGGCGCTGTAGCGCGTCAGGGATGTTCGCGGAGGCGAGGGTCGACGGGTTCGCCGCAATCATGCGGAACCGTTGTGCTTCCATGATGGCGCGCTTGCGCTCCTCTTCCAATGGCATCCTGAATGTGTTTTCGGATCGATGGGACTCGCCCCTCTTACGTAGGTGGATAGGAGTCCAGACCCACTTTAGTTAATTCATTACTAACATTAGGCTAAGCTTTAGTTGTACTAACAGTATATGGATAATTATGTTTTTAAATCCGAAATTATATTATTTGAATTAATCTAATTATTAGTGCCATAATTAGGCAGTTATATAGCATCTCCATTTAAAAGATATTTTTAATTAAATAGGGGAAAATGGAGATACAATAACAAGTAAAGCTTCCAAACCTACTTACGTGAGAAATATTTGATATACATGCCAAAAATATACTATAATTTTCACACTACAAAAAATACCACAATATCTTGATTAATACGTAATAGAATGCCAGCTTAGTACGCATATTATGTCAATAAATTACCCGTCTCATTTATGCATTGGTCAAAGGAAATTTTACTACATGTTCATTATAATAGGTAAATAACATTCAGCCCTGGTCGGCAGGGTCTTCGTTTTCTCTGTTGGAGTCTTTGCCCCTCTTCTTGCAAATGTTGACCAGCTTTGCGTTTAATTTCTTTAATTTTTGGTTTTCTTTCAGCACGTCGGTTAGCTGTTGGTTCTGAAAAGAGAAGTTTTATTTTGAACATAATATTAAAAGATTTCTTTGATTGATCAGGCTGGATGTTTTGTGGTACGAGGTCAGTATTTGCATAACAGTTTTTACTCCACCAGCCATACCTGTATATGTTATTTTATAGTTTGTTCAGAATAAGCAACTGAATGGATTCGAATCATTTTTACACCATGTTATATTTTTCCCAAATACATTTAGAAATTGTTGCAGTGTGGTTAGCGAGCGCGCAACACAGCAGACTGATCACCCAGCTGAGATCATAGTATTAGGCGCATGAGACAGGTCAACGGACCATATTTCTGTTGGGACAACCAGGTAAGATAACAAGCCCATAACTTTGTGGTTTTTCATGACATCTTTTTTAAACTAGTGCTTGACTGTAATCCCGCCAGATGGTAAGCAATGATGCAATATTTGATGGTAAAGCGCGCTAGTTTATTAAGAGCCTATACACTCTAGGAAACACCGCCGCCGGTTTGTACATAGATTCTTTACTTAAAAATACTGGACACGTGTTTCGGGTTTTACATAAACTAAAAATAACGTTGTATATACTTAAAGAGGCTTTACATACAGGCATGAGACCTACTTATCGTAACAAGCACTATTTTTTGTGACCTTTAATACTATGCCTTTTATATTATACTAGCTTTCCGCCCGCGGCTTCGCCCGCGTAGAGTTCGGTTATATCGCGCTTTTTGGATTTCCCTCGGGAATATCAATTTTTTCCGGGATAAAAGGTAGTGCTTGACTGTAATCCCGCCAGATGGTAAGCAATGATGCAATATTTGATGGTAAAGCGCGCTAGTTTATTAAGAGCCTATACACTCTAGGAAACACCGCCGCCGGTTTGTACATAGATTCTTTACTTAAAAATACTGGACACGTGTTTCGGGTTTTACATAAACTAAAAATAACGTTGTATATACTTAAAGAGACTATACATACAGGCATGAGACCTACTTATCGTAACAAGCAGTATTTTTTGTGACCTTTAATACTATGCCTTTTATATTATACTAGCTTTCCGCCCGCGGCTTCGCCCGCGTAGAGTTCGGTTATATCGCGCTTTTTGGATTTCCCTCGGGAATATAAATTTTTTCCGGATAAAAGGTAGTCTAAACCTTCCTTAAGAATCACTCTATCTATTAAAAAAAACCGCGTCAAAATCCGTTGCGTAGTTTTAAAGATCTAAGCATACATACGGACATACAGCGAAAGCGACTTTGTTTTATACTATGTATTGATAGCGGCCCGATACGTGCTTCGCTACATATAAAGTGAAATAATAAAAACAAATTTATTGGTTCCTCAAAATTATTCCCTCTGTTCTTGAGTTATAAAATGACAAAGAAAGTGGCATTGATTTTTATATATAGATGAGATGATGATCCACGGTTCATTGTATTATTTTGTTACAAAAAAATGTGATAAATAAAGAACCCTTTCAAACTTCACATAAACCATCTACTAATTAGTCAAAACAAAGTCTAAACATTTGGTTTGGATAGGTGAGTCCATCCTTCAGTTATATTTTTTTTTTTTTATAATTATGAACAAGCGCTTGACTGCAATCCTGCCTGATGGTAAGCAGTGATGCAATCGTTGATGGCAAAGCGCGCTTTAAAAACTTAGGAATAGGAAGGAAGACGGCAGTTGAGCGAGGTGGTGCAATGTTAGACCCAATAACACGACCAACGATGCTGGGCCAGAGGGAGATTGATGTGGAGACCCTCCACGAACAAACTTCCGGCACAACAACATTTGACGTATCATACCCGGCACACATCGCAACATAACTGCTCAGACCCGTCCTCCGTACGGCTTCACCAGACATCATTCCGGAACACAACGAATCGCTTGGCGGCAAGACTTTGTCTGGTGGGTGGTAACTTCTGCCGGCAGCCGATGTTATGGCCTACCACCGAGGGAAATTACAAAGAAAGTGGCATTGATTTTTATTATATATTATAACCGTACCTGTACAATAGCGCTACCGGTCGCGACGTACATGGGAGGCGGCGGGTGCATCACGGATGCGCTGACCAGCTGCTGCTCCAACATCTTCTTTTGTTGCGATAGCTTCTCAACAACCTGAGCAAAATCGGTCTATATTCTTAATCAGATTCTTCTAGGGTCGTACGAAAGAAGAAGTTGAGGGCAGGACAATGATGATTATAACTAGATTCGTTAAACAAACGATGGCTACTTCATTTATAAACTACTGGCTTTCCGCCCGCGGCTTCGCCCGCGTGGAATTCCGTTATATCGCACTTTTTGGATTTCCCTCGGGAATACCAAATTTTTCAATAAAAGGTAGCCTATGTCCTTTCTCAGGGTCTAAATATTGTCTGTGCCAAATTTCATCAAAATCGGTTGAGAGGTTTAAGCGGGAAAGCGTAACAGACATACAGAGTTACTTTCGTATCCATACTAATATTATAAATGCGAAAGTAACTCTGTCTGTCTGTCTGTCTGTCTGTCTGTCTGTCTGTCTGTTACGCTTTCCCGCCTAAACCTCTTAACGGATTTTGATGAAATTTGGTACAGACAATCTTTGGAACCTGAGAAAAAACATAGGCTACCTTTTATCCCGGAAAAAATTGATATTCCCGAGGGAAATCTAAAAAGCGCGATATAACCGAACACCACGCAGGCGAAGACGTGGGCGGAAAGCACATAATCTTTAGACCCTGAGAAAGGACCTAGGCTACCTTTTATCCCGGAAAAATTTGATGTTCCCGAGGGAAATCTAAAAAGCGCGAGATAACCGAAATTTACGCGGGCGAAGCCGCGGGCGGAAAGCTAGTTTATAATATTAGTATGGATTAAGATCTGTCTAGTAGTCAAAGTGAATAAGAGATAGTATGACAAAATCAACACAAATTCAAAACTCATGAATTGAATTAATTCAAGTCTTCTTTTCTCGTTACAGGTATGCGTTTTATGACTTCCACTTATTGGTTTACTACTTACCAATTTTAAATGCTTGACTTCTTTCGCTTGCCTATCTTCCGATATCGGACGGCCACTGACATCGCGCTCCACTTGGGAACTTAGGAGATCTGTGAACATATGAATAACAAGTCTACATTTACATGTATACAATATGTAAAGAAAACCTCAGCCTCCGTGGCGTAGCGGTAGCGGACGCGGCCGCTGCGCAAGGTGGCGCGGGTTCGATCCCCGCACAGTGCAAATATTTGTATGCATGAATATGAATATTTGCACTGGTCTGGTCGTGCCTCGGAAAGCACGTTAAGCCGTTGGTCCCGGTTGCCATACGAACATCTAGTGGCAGTCGTTACGGGTTATTGGAGCCCTCAAAAGTCCAACAATTGGTCTAACTGCAATGCTTCGATGTCGCCTTCAGGTTGTGGAGGTCAGACGGTAGTCGCTTCACGGAAAATATCGAAGTTTAGCAATATCAGCAGTTGGACTGGTAAAGCGGACCCCAGACTCCAAAGCTGACATGGCTTCGGATGCGACTGGGATTAACGCTGGGATGATGATGAATATGTAAAGAAAACCCTGTCCGATCCGTGAAGGTATTGTTAGGAATCGATAACTGATTCTACTAATGCCGACAAAGCTGGACTAAAGTTTAAAAAAAAATCCCCCTAAAAAAATAAATATTATTTTGCAAAAAGAGGTAACCTAACACATGTGCGGTAGGACACCCTTCCGCGGGCGACGGGGGGCAGGGCACGCGACGCGTGGTCGAATCTCATAAGCGTACTGTCAAAATGGTGTTGTCACTTTTTTTAAAATTACCAAATTTCGGGGAAGTTGGAATTAGTTCGCGGGAAAAAAAGGTTATTTTAAAATTAATTAGTATTGTTACTATGTAAATTTTATATTATATTTGGACATGTGTTTACCTAACCTTTATTATCCTTTTGGGTCGGACAGGGTTTTCTTTACATATTGTATAGTAGGTGGAATCCTGACAAATACTCCTCAGCCAACATTAACATTGTGTTGTATAACCTGCGCCAATAAAGAAACGAATCTTAAATGGCGGCACCTTAAATGTAAAGATGGTCGTTTCAAACCATAAATAGTTTCAATAACTATGTATTGGTTCAATACCTAAAATACGGTATTCGATTCTACAATAATTATTTATTGGCGAAAACGTTTTACTCGTCGCACCTACACTGCGAGTCGCGTCCGTCAGTACTATGTTTATTCTTACTCGGTTCAGTAATAACTAATACCACCTAATAACTATTTATCGGCAATTCCTATTCATTTTGCGAATACACGGTATACGCTTTACTCGTCGCACCTACACTGCGAATCGCGTCCGTCAGTACCATGTGTATTCTTACTGGGTTACTCGGTTCAGTAATACCCAATACCAATTAATAACTATTTATCGGAAATACCTATTCATTTTGCGAATACACGATATACGCTTTACTCGTCGCACCTGCTGCGAGTCTCGTCTCCTCGATGTAGATTGTGGGCGTACCCGATACCGAACCGAAATATTCCGACGACGCACGACGAATGACGATTACGATTTTCGATGAGCTAGTCCAAGGAAAAAAGGATGAAGGGATTTGACTTGTAATCCGTATGAAATAGATGCCATTATCGAAAAAAGTATTTAAGTCACGTTTCAAAGTTGACCTTCAGTTTCACAGAAAGGGGCACTTGTTTGGGTGAAATGTAATTTGCAAATTTTACAAAATATTGACATGTTAAAGGCTAAGCCTACGCCTACATTTAGTTTTTAATTAAGATAGGTATTCATTGTATCAAAAAACTAATTGTAGCCAGTCCTTAGCCTGGATTCTAGTATGAAGGAAAGTTCAAATCTGTTTATGTTCTAAGTAATATTTTATATTCCAATGTCTTTACGCCCCAAGCATCATAAAACACACTGATACACGATAACTCTCATAAAAAACTACATATTTTCACAAATATTGTTTTTTAATTTCTAAAATTCATTTAAAACTAATACCGAAAAACACTGAAAACTTAGTTATCCACGAAACGAGTAATTTCAACACCCGCCAAAGGTAAACACACCGCCACCGACCTCGGTATCGCCAATAAATAGTTTCAATACCCGTTATCGCGTTACATACCAATACATAGTTTTGGTATTGCAAAAACACGTACCGACCCACTTCTACTTAAATGGCGATACAAAAAAATCAGTCAGGATTTTTACTCCCTTGTCGCGTCCCTGTCTTGACGCGATCGGTTCTTTCTAGTTATCATTTCTTTGATTTTGTTATCACTTTCGTGTTTTTGTTATCAGGTTTTTGTTAACTGTCGTTACTGTTACTATTTTGTTGTGAGTGGTAAAACGTCTTCACGTAAACGAAGTGGAACTATCAACATTAAAATAAAATTTATGTGTGTATTAAATCCATCCCTATAAAGTGCGTATGTTTGTATGTCTGTCTGTATGTATGTGCCCGAAGTTGCTCAAAACCCTCACCACTATACAATATGTTAAGAAAACCCTGTCCGACCCATAAGGATAATAAAGGTTAGGCAATCACATGACCAAATAAAATTTGAAATTTTGCATAATCATCATAGTAACTATACTAATCAATTTTGAAAATATCTTTTTTCCCCGCGAATTTACGCTAACTTCCCCAAAATTTGGTGTTTTTAAAAAAATGACAACACCATTTTAGGCGGTATAATTGTCGGCTTTCCTTTTATTGTTTTGTTAGATTATTTATTTCTTTGGCGGCGTCGCGCGTGAGCTTTGTCGGCGACGTAAAAGAAATAACTAGTGATGCACTAATTTTTGCGCAAAACGTTTTTTTATCGCTATTAATCGAAACTTGTATCTGGTTGAATGATTTGTTAAAAACACAGATTACCCAATGGTAAAAGTACTTTTGTTTGTTTATCGATTAATTACTAATAACATTATTATAACACAAGTATTAGTAAACAGAAACGAGAAGGACTTATGAAACACAATTTTAGTAAAATTTTACAAATATTTTAACGGTCAATATCATCGATTTTGAGACAGAAACTGAAATTAAAAATTTGGCATGATTTTCATTTACAGCAGTGTACCTAACTAATTTAAGTTTTGTAAAAGTTCTAAACAATTCCATGCGATATTGTATCTAGAATGAGAATGAGAAAATACAATACTAAATCGATAACAAAAATAGACGAGTAAATTGTTTCCATCGAAAATCAATATTTTGTTTACTTACACATCCCTATTTACTCAAAGGATGCCGCGAGGTCAGCCCCGTAGGTACAATTCTAAAAAATAAAAATCATTTTTACTTTAAATTATCAGTCGCGCGTAAACATCGCTCTAGTGAAGACTATTCGTGTATTGTGTGATCATGTCGTTTCCTAATGTAGAGTAATGTAACATGCTGATGGAAGGTAGCAACTGCTGTTTTGTGATCAGGTGATTGTGGTCAATGTGGTTCCAGTATGACAGTGCGTCACCATATCTTAGTCCTGTACGTGAGAACCCCCATTATCAGTTCGGCGAGCAGTGGATTGGTAAGGGTGGACCAACTGTGGCCAGCGCGGATTTGACACCACTTGATTTTTATTTCTGTGCATGTCCGTGCTAATCTCGTGCGACGGTGCCAGCTGGGCCTGTATCGTTATTAGTGAACGAAATTGGAACAACATCTCCGCCACAGCCAATAAGCTCATCGAATGAAATGATACATTTGGAGAGTCAGACGACATTCCTACTTAAAAAAAAAAATTCTTTTCACGAGCTGCCTAAGTATCGTTATTTCTTTCGAGACTCGATAAACGTGAATAAATTACCTATACCTACATGCATGAGGTGAACTGAGGTTATGAACTGTGTCTGTGTTGCCATGAAATTACCTATTTATTTTATTTAAGTTATTTATTTTTTAGGGGGAATTTTTTTTTAAGTTTAGCCAGGTTTTGTAGGCATTAGTAGAATCAGTTATCGATACCTAACAATACCTTCACGGGTCGGACAGGGTTTTCTTAACATATTGTAGATAATCATATAGATCTGGATGCGCTGAGTTCAAAAAAACTATTTTTTCCGTTATCGCAACTAGCCTTCTATGCTTAAAATCGATTTGAAAAAAAAAATTGCAAGGGGGCGCCGAAGGCGCGGAATCTCGGTCCTAATTTAATAAATGTATTCAAAATAAACAATTTACAGAAAACTTAATGTTTTTATTTATTATGGAAAACCCATAACCACTTGCTAAACGTATCTTCAATAATTAATTATCCGACTTCAAGTTCCGAAGGGTTTATTACAAAACTTTTGAGAGTTATTCCTTCACATTGCTTTTTTGTTGACCTTAGTATCTATCACTGCAAGTGGCAGACGCCATTTTAAATTAGTTTCTTTATTGGCCCGACTTATACAGTACCAAGCAGTTTTCATCATTTTATGAATAAATTTGTTAGCGGTAATAAATAATATGGTGGAGGAGCAAAGCTTCATAATATCTAATTATTTTCTAACTTAGGTTTTGCTAGAAAATTGTAGTGGAGTAAATACAAGGCTAGTCTACATGTGGAGTATTTAGGAATGAATATACAAAAGTCACTAATCTGTTTAACAGATTAGTGAGTTTTCTGTTTTAGTTTAATCGTATTTAGTTTGTGTTAGAATTACAATGTTAAACTTTTTTAATAGTGCCAGTAACTCTGAAATCAACATTTTTTTTTTTTAATAATTATAAACTAGTGCTTGACTGCAATCCCGCCTGATGGTAAGCAGTGATGCAATCGTTGATGGTAAAGCGCACTAGTTTATGAAGCCGATTCACTTAAAAAACTAAGGAATAGGAAGGATGACGGCAGTTGAGCGAGGTGATGCAATGTTAAACCCAAGACCAACACGACCAAACGATGCTGCGCTAGAAGGAGATTGATCTGGAGACTCCCCACGACCAAACTCCCGACACAACAACATTTGGCGCATCGTAACCGCCACACATCGCAACACAACTGCTCAGACCCGTCCTCCGTACGACTTCACCAGACATCATGCCGGAACACGACGAATCGCTTGGCGGCAAGACTTTGTCTGATGGGTGGTAACTTCTGCCGGCAGCCGATGTTACGGCCTACCACCGAGAGCTAATTATGTTAAAAATATTTGTTTAACTCGTAATAGGGCAAATGTGTGTGCAGCACAGCACTTTTACTGTATGTATGATGTAAACACGGAGTTTCGCACACAGGAAAACCGTAAAGCAACTGTCCCAGTAATTATCACAGTACAAAAAGCCGACGGACTTTAATTGAATATTTTACTTTGGTTATAAGTGATAGGCCTTGTGGCGGTACCTACGAGCGCCACAATAAACAACAAGTCATACTGACGTCACACGAATTCTACATCTCGCAATCAGAGTTTACCGTGCAACTAGCATATACAATATGTAAAGAAAACCCTGTCCGACCCATAAGGAAATAAAGGTTAGGTAAACACATGACCAAATATAATATAAAATTTTACGTAATCATCATAATAACAATACTAATGAATTTTAAAATAATCTTTTTTTCCCGCGAATTAATTTCAACTTCCCCGAAATTTGGTAATTTTTAAAAAAGTGACAACACCATTTTTCGGTACGCTTATGCGATTCGACCACGCATTGCGTACCCTGCCCCCCGTCGCCCGCGGATGGGTGTCCTACCGCACATGTATTAAGTTACCTCATTTTGCAAAATAATATTTATTTTTTTAGGGGGATTTTTAAATTTAGTCTGGCTTTGTCGGCATTAGTAGAATCAGTTATCGATTTCTAACAATACCTTCACGAATCGGAAAGGGTTTTCTTTACATACTGTATACAACTTCCCAATTTCAAGCGTTGGGCAAGTGCCCGCCAGACATGACAATGACACCCGCCTGATTGGAGGATCCTCCCTTTTCTATGGAGGATGAGTGAACCTTTTTCTTTTTCTATTTAGCAGTACGACTATAAAGGAAAAAAAGATAACTGCTCACCGTCACATGTGTTAGTACCGGCATCCTTGACATCTACAGAGGCGGATCGGTTCTGGTCGTGTAGACTCTGGCGCTTCTTGCGGGACGAGTGCGATTTCACGTTGTGGTCGCCTTGTAACTCTTGTAGTTGGGTCTGCACGAGAAAAATATACAGAGTGGTGCTGATAATACGACAATAAATAAAAACACACACTATGCTGGTTCATAGGAAAAATCCTAAACCATGGAAAAAATCTAACAACAAAAATAAAAAAAATAAAAAAATTCAAACAAACTAAATCGCATAAAATTGCAAACGGAATAGAACATTTTTCCTTTAAAATATTGGTTCAATCCGATCAGCGGGCGACAGCGTGGTCCTGTAGCGACTTGTTTTTTGCCGCCATTATTATTAAAGTTTAGTATCGCTGGATGCGGCGGTCATTAACCTGTAAGCGCTTCCCTATCAACATGTACAGTCAAGACCAAAAGTCGAGTTGCAATCTCACAAAACTATGGCCAAGCAATACTAGTTGTAGTTACGACCTTCTTCTATAATAAAGTTTGATACACAGTCATACACTTGCTGCCCGCTTATGATTGTTAGGTACTACTTACTAATTTCAACGTCTACAGTGTTTCAATGGCCTAACGGTTTTCGCCTTGATAGGCGTTCAAGGTGGTTCGAATCTAATAACTTACAAAAATATTTTTTAAATGTTTATTGGTGAGTTATGAATGCTGACAACAAAAATATCTAAAAATACCGATCTGCAACTTAAAGATGATACTTTCTTTTAAGATTTTTTCTATATTAGAGTCATTATAAAAAGATGACGGTAGACTTAAAAGAATCTGAATCACTACTTCACAAAAAATATTCCGCTACCTACAATAACTATTATTAGCTACAATAACTCAAATAATATTACTTAGCTGTTGTTGGTTGGTGAACATATAGTTACCAGTTTGTGTTATTAGTTTTACTTTTTAATCAATATGCAGGCATATGCAGCAATATATCTCAAATATCATATGAAACCGGCTTTTGTGTAAGTTGTTTTTATTATTATTTATGTAAGGTGCAAACCAATCGCTTGTAGCAAGTGTGTAATAAAATTGTTATTGTTTTAGAGAAATACTGTAAGCCGTTGGAGGTCAAGGTCAAGAGGTTGGAGGACGAAGGTAGCTGTCGAGACAAGTGAAACGAAACGACAATATTTACCGTTGAATAAACTTTTAAATCGTGCGAAGAAGATAGGTTGCATTTGTGGTTTAAAAATAAATTGGCGAGGCTGGTGGAGTCTTATCGAGCTAAACAAAAAAAAAACTATTTATAACAAAAACAGTGCAGAAGTGTCCTACAGAGTGTTTTAAATATATACCAATAAATATCTTAATAACGGACTCTAAACCATCTCTAAAGTAATTTAGCTAAGTGACAGTAATATGTTCAGTTGGCTTAATGGCTAACAGATGTCGCCTTTTGCAATTTCAATACAAATTACTTTTGGTAAATTATAAAAACAATAATTTCGGAATTCGATAAGAAATAAGTTCGTTTACTTTTGAACTAAGAAAGCGCTTAAAGATTATAATCTCATGCCATCAAACTCCGAAAAAAGTCACTACAGGATGGCAGCATTAGTACCATGCTATACACGCAAAAAAAAATATAAATGTAATAAGCACTATTATGTGTTCTAAGTATAGATTATTTTATGATTGCAATAATATTCAGGTTAAGCTTCAATCCTCTTTTCTTTAAGAAAATGAATAATTAAGCTATAACCTCTTTAATCATAATATACGTATAATATTATAATTTTCATATCTAAAAACCAAAAATGTTTTTTGTATTTTTTACCATAACAATATCATAAGTTTGTCAAGGATTACTTTTATATAAAATATTACAATGCTGCCGTTTCAACGTTTGTTTCATTTGTTAGTATAAGTATATCTATACCGAATAATATATAACTTTAAAATATATTGCATTATAATATGCGTATTGTTTTATTTTTATATATTTTTTATTATATTACCCTTATAGTAAACTAAAACATATAATAAAACCCTTTTTTGGGATAAATATTCAATTTTTCCTATTTGTTTAAATATTATTTGCAAACATTTTTACTTTAAAATACAAATCAATTATCATAATTTTAAATTATATGAAACAACAAAAAGAGTTGCTTATAATAAGGATCGAACCCACAATCGCTCGCTTTTGATAGCACCATTGTTAAGTGCGGCCGCTAACTCAACTTCAAATGAAGTAACGAAATTTTGCATTACTTTAAAGAAAGACGAAGACTGCGATAAAAAAAATAATGCGGTAGTGTGCGTGGCCGGTTTAGCGCAGGCGACAGTAGTCTTTAAGGTGGAAATGGACTTCTACAGCTGATAGTACATCATGTAGAAAATGTGAAAAATGATTTCCCGTGACTAAACTAATGGATATACAGTATGTTAACTAACAGAGGGCGTTCCCGTTAACCCGAAATAGTATAGCATACATACATGCTAAAAAAAATATTTCCATTCGAAAACAAAATCTTTAAAAAAATTTTCCAATATGAAAATATTCAATAAAAATTTTAAATTGACATGTAAAAGAAACACACTGTACACGCAAACATGAAAGACGGCAACGTCGCAATTTATTTATACATGACGACTACTATTTTGATTTAAAACAGGAGGTTTCAAATTGATTTCCAATTAGATTTTTTTTTTATTCGGATTTTTTTATGCTTATTTTTCTATGCTGATATTTTTATTTTAATCTATTAATGATATATATTAACGAGTTTAAGGGAACGCCCTCTGTTATTTAACATACTGTATTTATATAATTTTTTATGGGTAGGTTGAGAATGTGTTGAGGTACACGATGTTTCATTTATTGTCGTATTGTCAGCACCGCTCTGTATACAACGTTACTTTTTGTTTATGCGAAACCTTGTTTATTCAGAATAAGCAACTGAATCGATTCCAATCATTTTTACACCATGTTATATGTTTTCACAAATACATTTAGAAATTGTTGCAGTGTTGCTACTGAGCGCGCTACGCAGCTTACGTGTGCGCATGCCCGCGCTCAGCTGACGCTACAGGTTCCCGCTACAGGTACCCAACTCGCCCGCCCGAATGGAGCGTGGATATTTTTTTTTGTTGGGACAACCAAGTAGGATTACAAGTTCATAAGTTTGTGGTTTTTCATGATATTTTTGAAATGTACATATATACTTTACTTAAAAATACTGGACACGTGTTTCGGGTCTCGCATAAACAAAATATTTTGCATTTTAAGCTCTATGGTTGATTACGTTTTTTTTTTTTTTATAAATTATAAACTAGCGCTTGACCGCAATCCCGCCTGATGGTAAGCAGTGACGCAATCGTTGATGGTAAAGCTCTAGTTTATTAAGAGCCTATTCACTCTAGCCTTGAAGACACTCAAATTGTAGTCCGACGGAAACACCGCCGCTGGCAAATTGTTCCAGTCCCTCGATGTACGCGGTATAAAGGAGGAGGCGAAATGCTTCGTCCGGATCGCAGAGGTGTTAACAACGTGAGGATGGAAACTCGTCGTACGACGGGTCGTCCGATGGTGGAACGGAGATGGGGGAATTAAATCATGCAATTCCATATATACATTACATAATACAAGATTTAGGCAAAGACTACGTACCTCTAGCGCCGTCTTAGCCTCCTTGAGCCTGCGACACTGTTCCTCTCTCTCTCGTAAGTTCTGAGCGCACATGTCGCACTCCTCGTCCAGTTCCTTGTACTTCTGTCTTAGTTGTAAGAGCTCTTGTTTACACGCTTGAAGCTCATACCGCGCTGAGTCGAGTTCCCTGTTTACAAAAGGTCTAATAAAACAATTTGGCTCACGAGGAGTCTCAGGTACTCGGTATTGTCATAAGTGTTTGTCTGTGCCCAGCAGTAGGTAAAGTCGGACTGTGGATAATGATGATGACGCGCATAAGAGGGCGGCATAGATTTTATTTTTATTAAAAAAAAATTGCCCAACTGAATTTACTCCTGTATCGTGGGTTTACAAAACATTTTAAGTCACATACACAAACAACCAGACGCGGAACAACTACCTGCAGGCCATACAAATATTTGTTCCGTGCGGGTATCGAACCCGCGACACGTAGTGCAGCAGTCGATCGATCAGCCACTACACCAAAAGTATCGTCTAAAAGCCTAGATGAATTAGTTGAGCAAACAGTTTACTATAGCCCATCTAGTTAGGTAGTTAAAAATAAACTAACGAAAAGAAAAAAGGTCACGTGATACGATATACAACGCGCTCAAGCTAACTGTGCACCTCGCTGAAATGCGCCCCTCTCCCGCTTCGGCGCGGCGCCTCGCATTCGCCGTAAGCGCTTGGTAGCGATAGCATGTTTGTTACAATTGTCTAAATACAGTTTAAATTAGGGTTGTAACGGAGCTTCGCCTCCGCTTCCGTAACTGCGGAAGCTCCGCAAGAAATCGTATCTTCGCTTCCGCCTCAGCACAATTTTTGCGGAGTTATTACGGAGGTTACGTATTTATAAAATAAATAACGCGCAAGCTGCGACGCTCGACAACCGCCTGGCCGCTTTTGAGCGCGAAATGGTCAATAATCAACTAGTGCGAGGCGGGATTGCGGCAAACACAATTTGTTTGCCTTAATTTTCATTACAAGAAGGTAATATTTTTTTACCAAGTATACTAGTATTAATGTACGTATTTAAAATAAAAAAAATGTTTTAATTAACCATAAATTTCCTCCGCCTCCGCCTTCGTTAACAAGCCTCCGTTACAACCCTAGTTTAAATCCCCTGTTGTTATTACTGTTTATGTGGAGTTTTTACTTTGATGTTTTTTTTTTATTAAGTTTGTTTTGTTTTTTTACATTTTTGACGCGTTGGTGAAGCCTGTTGGTTGCACCAACATTATATTTCAGTCCATAAGTATCTGTTTAATTATAAAATGTCATGTGTTAATTGACCTAGTATTATGACGCTTTATCATCAAAATAGGATAGAATACTCTTTATTATGTACACCATATAGATGACAGAACATAAATATACATTTTTTACAAACGGTGACACAATGGGCGGTCTTATCGCTACGAGCAATCTTTTACAGACAACCTTTGGATTGATCTGGTGACCCTCCATGACAACATTTGGCGCATCGTACCCGGCACACATCGCAACACAACTGCTCAGACCCGTCCTCGGTACGGCTTCACCAGACATCATGCCGGAACACGACGAATCGCTTGGCGGCAAGACTTTGTCTGGTGGGTGGTAACTTCAACCACCAATGAAAAATTTCACCGTAAAAAGTTATGTGACCTTGGTATGAGCTGTCAATAGGGTCAATTCCTAGCATTGGATGGAATGACAGCTCACTCCATTTAAGTTTTCACGTTGAAATGATCACAGAATCGTGGAGTTTCATCATGCTTTTTCTCAGTTGTACTATTCAATTTAGCAACATTAAAATTCGTCTATAACGGCAGTAGGTATAAGTAAATTCATTCATTCATCATCATAATTTCAGCCGAAAGACGTCCACTGCTGGACATAGGCCTCCCCAAGGTTCTCCACGACGACCGGTCATGTGCCTTCAGCGGTTTCCCGCGACCTTCACCAGGTCGTCAGTCCACCTTGTCGGGGGCCTACCCACGCTACGTCTTCCGGTGCGTGGTCGCCACTCGAGAACCCGTCGGCCCCATCGGGCATCGGTCCTACGGGCAATGTGTCCAGCCCACTGCCACTTTTAGTGTTGCAATTCTTCGGACTATGTCGGTTACTCTCGTTCTTCTGCGGATCTCCTCATTCCTGATTCGATCGCGCAGTGAAACCCCAAGCACAGCCATTGCCCTTTGAGTGACTTTGAGCCTTCTTATAAGGCCCATTGTTAGCGACCACGTCTCAATTCCATAAGTCATCTCTGGCGACACACACTGGTCGAAGACTTTTGTCTTGAGACACTGCAGTATTTCGGACGAGAAGATTTTACGTAGCTTCCCGAAAGCAGCCCAGCCGAGTTGGATTCGACGATTGACCTCTTTCTCGAAGTTGGACCTTCCTAACTGGATAGTTTGTCCCAGGTACCTGATAACTGTCAACATCTTCGAGAACAGTCTCCAATATTTATAGAAATTCATTAATTTGACCAAAAACACTTAAATGATGTGTGCTCGTTCAGTGCAGAACTATAAAATCACTGAGGAGTTCTATATACCTGTGGTTATTATTCTTCTCTAAAGCTTTCTGCATCTTGGCGATTGTATTCTTCATGTCTTGTTTCCTGAAACGTAACTCTTCAATGCACTTGGTGAGCCTCTTGTTTTTTTCGACCTCGGCGTCAAACGACATGCGGTCTACGACCAGCGAATGTAGGTTGGTCCAATCTGGTAAAGTATTTACATTTGAGTTACTTTCGTACAACTGCAAAACTAAGCGTAAGAACTACGATTACACTATTTCATTAAATCAAAGCTTGCTTCACGAAACGGGTAATACGCATTTTTTTATATCATAAACTAGTGATTGACCGTAATCCCGCCTGTTGGTAAGCAGTGATGCAATCGTTGATATAATAAAAATCTTTATTCAGTGATATTTGACAGTGTTTCAAATAAACTATTATAAACTACACAAAAGCAAAAAAATCTTAGGTAATCAATTGAAACTAAGTGAAAATTTGTTGACAAAATGGACTTCTCAAAGCTATGAACTGTTTTATGAAATAATATAAGATTATTAAACGTTAACTCCTCTTACCTTCGTCAGTGTTAACGCCGATGTGAGCGACGGTCGGTTTCGATGCGATTTGCTGTCTTTGATTGGGATTGCAAGTCTGTAGTTTCTCCTTAAGATCAGACACTGTTGCCTGTAATGGAGTAGATTTTAAAAATTAAATCAACCGATGTACTAAGAGCGGACGGCAACTGAAAAACCGAGGACATTTTACCAGTTGCTTTTGCGGCCTTAACTCCAAGGAAGTTGACTCTTAGGATCGAACCTATGACCTACAACTTGAAAATAGCGGCCGATACCACTAGGCCACCACTGCTCGTCATTTACAAAATCAAAAGCCGTTTTTTGAAGTGTGGAAAAGAGAGGCGCTATCGGCACATACACATTTGGAATATATTGGTCATATTGCCAGGAAGGATGGAGACAACCTCGAACATCTGATAGTTACTGGGATGGTGGATGGCCGACGTTCTAGAGGTCGCAGTCCAATAAGGTGGACTGACCAAATTCGTACATCTCTGGACACCGGCCTGCATGATGCTATCTATACTCGCGGCCAGGGATCGTAACAGATGGCGAACTATTGTAAAAAAGAGGATAATTCCGCAGGGACATCGCGACTCTCAGTAACGAGAGAACGACTTGAGGAGGAGGAGGATCGGTATATAGTACGCTCCATAACTGTCTCGCTTAATGGGGCCGACTCTCATGTTCACAGCCTGATAAACATTAGTCTATGAACACGGGAATAGAGGCCAATATCTTACCTGCAGCGACGCCTTCTCTTTCTTAAGACGTGCGCACTGTTGGTCTCTCTCCCGCAGGTACTCAGCACACGTCTCACACTCCTCGTCCACCTCCCTGTACTTCACTTTTAGCTCTTCTATCTCTTGCTGGCATAAGGCTAACCGCTCTCGCAGATGGGACACCTCACTGTTACAACAGACATACTTATTTTACACGGAAGAAAACAGTATTATAAGTCTTGTGTCTGTTCTGTCTTCTTTGTGTTTTCTTAACACTTGTCAGTTATCTACAGTTTTTTCATAGTTAATTTAGCCTTATGGCAACGACTGCAAAAGCGATAATCGTGCAAAATCAGAGGTAAATTGACTCCGAAAAGTTGCAGAGGCCGAGTAAAACAGAATACGTATTTTACGATTTAAGCTTTATTGTTTCTAACAGTGAAAGGCTTTCTCTACGTGTGGAATATAATGTTGTTATTAAATAGTAGTATTTATTTTACACTTTATTTCAACACACGCAATGGCGATACTATTTCCACAAGTTTGCAATGCTTTGTAGATCAATTACATATATTAAAATGGTCTATTACGTACCTGACGACGTCACCCGAAGTGTCGCAAGGCTTCGAATGGTTGAATTCATCAAGTATCCTGTTCGATTGGTCTAGACCTAAAATTGAAAAACAATTATACATACATGATTATCTGACTGCAAGGAACTATAGTATTTTAATTTCAAGATCCGGCCTGCACCTTTCTTGTGGTAACCAAGTTTACAAACACGCTGCGAATGTGTGCTTGAAGACTAGTTAAC